>JARQOC010000006.1:250107917-250271750 GCA_033576535.1 Allobates femoralis
TATGAGAGTGTGTGTGTGAGTGCATATATGAGTGTGTGTGGGAGTGTGTGTGGGAGTGTGTGTATGTGTGTGTGTGTGTGTGTGTGTGTGTGAGTGTGTGTGTATGTGTGTGTCTGTGAGTGTGTGTGTGTGTGAGTGTGTGTATGTGAGACTGTGTGAGTGTGTACGCAAAATGAAGAGAGACCAGGTTGGGACATCACTACAAGAGGGTCAGAATGGGGACATTACTACAAGATGAGGACCAAGATGGTGACATTACTACAAGATCGGGATGAGGACATTACTACAAGAAGGCGATCAGGATGGGGGACATTAATATAGGATGGGGACCAGTATGAGGATATTATTACAAGAAAGGGACCAGGATGGGGGCATTATTACAAGAAGGGGACCAGGATGTGGACATTACTACAGGGGAAGACCAGGATGGGGACATTACTACAAGAAGGGAACTACTGTGGGGACATTACTAAAAGGAGATCAGGATTTGAACATTGCTAC
Source organism: Allobates femoralis (assembly GCA_033576535.1). NCBI lineage: Eukaryota > Metazoa > Chordata > Amphibia > Anura > Aromobatidae > Allobates > Allobates femoralis. The sequence goes on from JARQOC010000006.1 coordinate 250,108,419, forward strand.
ATTGAGCGAAAAATTCTGGAATTACTAAAAATGTCACTTAGTAATGCGGCCCCCTGATATCAATTTTTTCTTTGTGTGGCCCACCAACCCAATCGAGTTTGAGACCCCTGTTCTACAGCTTCTGATACCTCAGCGTGCGGTTCTTCACATCTTGCTGGTACCACTGTTTGGGGAAAAGCTAACATAAGAACAACTACTGCTCCGTTGTACTGTGTCCACGTCTTAGGAAAATCTCCCAGTACTGTATGGATCACCTCTTCTTCTTTTGGTTCCACAGGTAATGGAACTCCAGGAACTACTTCTGTGTATTTCAATGTATCAGGACATGCCTTCAGGTGGTCTCTGGAAACTGCTGCTGATGTCTTTCCTTTGTCCTTACTAACAAGGCACACCTTAGTATTGTCAAAGTTCGATGGTATGGCACTGCTTCGCATTGATCATCCAGTTTCTTAGTGTGTCTCTTCCTCTTGATTACTTGTTCACCTGGTTTTAAGGGAGTTGCAGGAGCATGCTTGTTATAGGACTTTTCTTGTCTTTCTATGGCTTGGGACAAACTTCTCTCTACGCATTCTTGTACTTTACGGTACTGCTGCTGATGTTCTGTATCCCAATCAGAATTTGGTGAGTCTCCATCTGGTTTTACTATTCCCATATCCATGTCAATGGGTAGTTTGCCAGGTCTTGCTCTCATGAGATATGCAGGAGTACAATTGGTGGAACTCACTATGACGTGGTTGTATAAGTCCACTAAATCTGGCAACTTTTCTGGCCACAAGTTTCTTTCTTCCAGTGGCAATGTTTTCAGCAGGTCTATGACTACCTAGTTCATTTTTTCACACATTCCATTTGTTTGTGGGTGATACGGTGTGGTTCTTATTTTCTTCCACCCATAGATGTTACAGAACTCTTGGAATATCTCCGCTTCAAAACCTGGTCCTTGGTCTGTTAACACCTGTTCCGGATAACCATGTGGTCTGCAAAAATGGGCTTGAAAGGCTCTGGCCGCTGTTTTGATTATTAGGTCCTTCACCGGTTCTACTTACCAAGAAACAAGAGTAGTGGTCTACTATGATAAGTGCGTAGACATGGCCTGATCTACTTGGACTCAGTTTCACCTGATCCAAGGCCACAAATTCCAGTGGTTGTCTGGTGACAATTGGCTGTAGTGAGGCTCTCTGGCTTTCTCAATCCTTCCTTCTCAGGTTGCATGGTCCACAGTCTCTGCACCAGTTTTCAATGGCTTTTCTCATGCCAACCCAGTAGAATATTTCTTTCAGCAGAACCTCCAACTTCTTCCACCCGAAATTACCTGCACCATCGTGGTATGCCTCTAGTACCATCTGGACATCTCTTCTTGGAACTACCATTTGCCAGGCAAGCTAATGGGTTCTAGGATTGGTGTAATGTCTGCACAGTTTACCTCCATACATGAACAGTCTGCTTTTTTCCTTCCACAGCTGTTGTGTTTCTTGTGGAGTACCTGGATCAGGATATTATCCTTCCTTCATCAACAGTTCTTTAACTAAGCGAACAGCTGAGATACTGTCTTAAGTTTCTGCCCATCCATTGTGAGGTAATGGACTCAACATGGCTTCCTGATGTTTGTCTTTCACATAGTTTTTACACATTGTCACATGAGGATGGTGAAAAGTCGTTAGCTCTATCTCTCCTAGCTCCTCTGGATTTTCTTCCCGAATCCTGCAAATGGGGCATCCTGGACAATGCATCAGTGTTGGTGGTCTTGTGGCCTACTCAGTACTTGATGGTAAAGTTGTAATTGGACAGTCGGGCCATCCATCGCTGTTCCAGTGCACCTAGCTTCGCTGTCTTCAAGTGATTCAATGGATTGTTGTCCGTGAAGATCATAAATTTTTCTGCAGCCAGGTAATGCTTGAAACATTCTGTGATCGCCCAGACTACGGCTAGGAACTCTAACTTTAATGAGCTGTAGTTCTCTGGGTTCATTTCTGTAGGATGGAGCTTCCTGCTGTCATAGGCAATCACTCTTTCTCTGCCTCTTTGAATCTGGGACAACACTACTCCCAATCCCACATTGCTGGTGTCAGTATACAACACAAATGGCTGGCTGTAATCAGGAAAGGCTAGGATCTCATCCCCGTCAGGGCCCACTTTAACTGATTGAAGGAGTCTTCTCTGCTGCCCCACTCAAATGGAGGTCTCAGGTTCTTAGCCTTCTTGGACAGGCCTACCAGCAAGTCTTGCAGAGGTACTGCCATCTTTGTAAACCCTTGATGAATCTCCGTTAGTATCCTACCAGCCCCAGGAACTGCCTCATCTCTTTGACACTGGTGGTTCTTGGCCAGTCCCTAATGACGGTGACTTTCTCAGGATCTAGTACTACTTCTTCAGCACAGACAACATGACCGAGGTACTGTACCTTAGGCTTCAACAGGTGGCATTTGGATGACTTCACTTTTATGCCATATCCTGACAAGGCTTCAAACACATCTGCCAAGTCATCTAGATGGTCTACATACGTCTTGGAGTAGACTATGATGTCATCTAAGTAAAATAAGACGATTTTAAAGTTCTTGTGCCCCAGATAGTGTCGAGCCCCAGGCCCTGGGGTACTCGGGTATCAGGCTCGGAGGGATTTTCACGGGGATGTCATGGGTGGCAGTGCCTGAGCCCATGGCCTGGGTGACACTTCAATAAGGGGGTTATGTACAGGGGAGAAGAGTTATTGTCACATGACGCCACCTTTAGTACCGGGTGATGGGTCACCAGCGCCGTCACAGTCCTTCGGATATCGCGGCAAGGATGGCAAAGCTTCCTACAGGTGGAGCTGGTCCTCCGGGTCAGCGTTCCTGTAAGCAAACAGGTTGAATTCTGCAGCACAAAGACACGGAGGCAAAGTCACTCTCCTGGGTACTTTACTGTAAACCGTCATCAGCATACAAGTCCACAGTTCATCAACAGTTGTTAAGAAACGGGTGGCTGCAAGTGGATGCCAGGTGGTATGGTGGTACCCATGGTATGCCTTAGTTGACGAACCCGTGTCCTTTCTTCCCCGCCTAGGATGAGTCTATACCCAATGGCTCCTTAAAGGTAGACTTGGGGCTCCCCTCCCTCGAGGTGAGGAAGCAGGCAGATCGCTCCATCTGGCAGGGTGCCACAGCCGGTGAACAGATCGCAGCAGCCGGTTGATGACTTCAGAGGTAGACTCTGACCGTTTCTTCGGGTCCGGCGTTCCTGTGGTGGAGTGGGGAATTCCCTGGAGTATGGTCGTGCCACGCTGGGGTTCCCCCTTTCTCTCTAGGGCTCAGAGTCCCACGTCAGGCACCCTCTCTCAGGATCCCCTCAGGATCCTCTCTCATCTTCCCTCCGGATCAGCGTAGAGCTGTCCGGTTGAACCTTCCACCTCGCTCCAAACTCTTCCTCGACTCCTCTCCAACTCCCTTCTCCTCACTAACTCTGACTCTTCTCACTCTCTCTACTCCCCCTAGAGGTGAATATATCTCCCTCCCAGGAGTAACCTCCCACCACTACTCTAATGTGGGAGTGCAGGAATGGGTCCCACCCACCAGCCTAGTATCCACCGGCAGCTGGGGAAAATTACACTACTTTTACGAGTGCAATACCCTACTGTGACGCCTGACCATGTGGGGCGCCACAGTAGCACTCCATCAACCTCTGAAATGTTCCCGATGCATTTGTCATGGTGTAGTGAGAATGCTGATGAGAGAATGGCAGGTATGGGCAGGGTGACCAGGGAAGACTAGTCTGACCCTAGTCTAGGAACCCTGAATGGCCCTGCTCCCGAAGGTATCTCTCATGGTGAGAAGGTTCGGGCCTCCAGCCTCTCCCTAACCTCCTCCACCAGCCCTACGCTATTCACCCCTCACCTCCCTCCTCAGATCTGGGATACAGCATCTCCAAAGGAAAGGACTTCAGCAACACAAATACACAGGTCAGCACAGCATGGCTTCCAGGCATAGAGTGAAACTATCAGCAGCACCACCTGGTGGAAAGAGAGGCTACTTAAAGGCCAGGGGGAGGGGAGTTCAGGTAAGTCACACATTAACCCATCAACCAGAAGTTGAACCTCATAGTGAATGCATTTCTGGAGCACAACACAGGAGGCCAGGACCTTCACAACTATCAACCATGCAGCTTTTAAAGATAAACACATACACAACAGCATCCAGCAATGTCAGCGCCAACTAAGCGCATGACAGTATCCCCTCTTTTAAGAGAGGCCTCCAGACTCGACTACGGCACATCCGAAAGACATCCACATCCCCTGAGTGATGAGATATGAAAGACATTACGAGTCACCAAACCTGGGGGCAGGTCAAGGTGGTACATCATAGGATTACAAACGGCCGATATCCGAAACGGTACTATAACCTCAGAACCAGGAGCCCCAGCAGCACACCACCACCTGACGTGTTTGGACAACACCCACACATACTCGTTAACTCTCAGGTCTGGACCTGCACGTTTATTTCCAAATTTGTGGTCACAGTTAGAGGGCCACACATCCAGGATTGTAAACTGCAGCAGTGTCCCCCCGGGGCCCAGGGCTCCCTCCCCTGGAGTGCACAGCAGGAACCACTGTCCCTCCCGACCCCTCCTCCTGGAATGATGCCTGGACCCACCATTAATCTGAGGCGTAGTCTGGACTCCACCTCCTCTTCCACGCTCATTCCTATTCACTTCTGGAAGTAGGGTAGGAGTCGGTGCAACCAGTATAGAAATAGTTGTAGCGAGGCAATTACGCACACAGAAAGCCCCCCAAGTTACAACTTTCTTGGCTGCCAGTCAATTACTGGGTTGTGTTACTCCAAACAGGGAAGGCCCAATACAATGGGAGTGGGTAGGTTCTCCAAGAGGTGAGAGGACAGAACCTCCTGGTGGAGAGTTCCTATGCTCAGGTTCATATTAAGCACCACTTGGGACAGGACCTTCTGGCTGAGAAGAACTGAGTCGATCGAGGCGATAACTATCACTATCACTATAACACTGCTGGTGAGAACATGAGCCCGAGCAAAGCGAGAATCCATCGAATTGACCCAGCTCCACTATTGACCAGAACTGGCACAGTCTTGTTATTACCATCCACCACCACCTTTGCAGACAGTGTGAATGGAGACTTAGCGAGGAAAGAAAGATAAACTCTCTGGTCGTCTCCTTCTAAATGGCCCGAGGTTGGCTGCTTCTGAGACTGCGTGGTCTTGGAGCAAAGTGGACAAACCTTAATAAAATGGTCAGATTTACCCCAGAAAAAACATGCTCTGCCCTCTTGGTGAACAGTAGCCACAGGAAGTTTAACACGAAAACCTACTGCCCCCAACTGCATGGGTTCATCTGGTAGAATCTCAGCAGAGATAGGTACAGGAGACATAGTAGGTTTCGGTCTCTCCCTGAGGCATCTGTCAACCCGTATAGCTAGGGACATCGCAGCCTCCAATGAGTCAGGTACTGAACCAGGGTGTCTTGCAGTCTAGCTGACAAACCCAAGCAGAACTGACTCCGGAGGGCTAGGTCGTTCCACTGGATGTCAGTCGTCCATATCCGAAACTCCGTGCAGTGCTCCTCCACTGCTCATGTGCCCTGCTTGAGTTTACAGAGATTAGACTCAGCAAAGGTCACCCTATCCGGTTCACCGTACACCTGAGCTAGAGCAGCAGAAAACCCGTTCACCGACCGCAACGATGGTGAGTCAGCCGGGAGGGAAAAGGCATAGGTCTGGGGGTCCCCTTTAAGAAGGGAGACTATAATCCCCACCCGCTGTTCCTCACTTCCCGATGAACGGAGACAGAGCCTGAAATTCAGCTTACAGACTTCACGGAAAACAAAAATAAATGTCTCTTCCCCAGAAAACCTATCTGGAAGAGAGACCTTGGGTTCTGGCATGGCCTGAGCATGAGCTGACACCAGGTAACCCATGACTTGCTGCAGCTGTTGCACTACCTGAGTCCTCAGACCAGTTACCTCTTCAGAGATGGTCTGCATCAGGCAATAAAATATATCAGCTGAGGCAGTCTGAGACATAGTATCTCAAGGAAAAAGGTATGGGCTGCTGATAATGTCACAGTGTAGTGAGAATGCTGATGAGGGAATAGCAGGTATGGGCAGGGTGACCAGGGAAGACTAGTCTGACCCTAGTCTAGGAACTCTGAAAGGCCCTGATTCTGAAGTTATCTCTGATGGTGAGAATGCTTCCAGGCATAGAGTGAAACTCTATCAGCAGCACCTTCTGGTGGAAGGAGAGGCTACTTAAAGGCTAGGGGGAGGGGAGTTCAGGTGAGTCACACATTAACCCCTCAACCACCAGTTGAACCTCATAGTGAGTGCAGTACCTGGAGCACAACACAGGAGGCCAGGACCTTCACAACTATCAACCATGCAGCTCTTAAAGACAAACACTTCCACAGCAGCATCCAGCAGTGTCGGCGCCAATTAAGCATGTGACAGCATTACAGAGTGCAAACGCCATGCAGTTGAATTCACAGAGGCCCATCGGCCTGGCAAACGCTGTCTCTCCCAGTCCGTCTCTTCTACAGGTACCTGCCAACACCCACTGGTAAGATCTAAGGTGGAAAAGTAGTTAGCAGTTCTTAATGCAGCCAGTGACTCTTCAATTCTGGGCAATAGGTAAACATCCTTATGTGTTATGCGGTTAATGTGCCTGTAATCTACACACATTCTCATTGTACCCTCCTTCTTTTGTACTAGGACTAGAGAAGCTGCCCAGGGGCTACAACAATCTCTTATTACCCCAGCATCCTTCATCTCCCGTAACATCTCTTTGGTACATTGTTAATGAGCTGGCGGTACATGCCTGTATCTCTCTTTAATGGGCAGATGGTCACCTGTGATGATATGATGTTGAACCCCTTTTATCTGCCCAGAGTCTAAAGGATGTTTACTAAAGACTTGTTCGTATTCCTGCACTACCCAGAAAACTCCATGCTTTTGGTGTGAAGGAGTGGAGTCAGCATCTATATGTACCTTCTGACACCAATCCTCCAGCTTTCCCTCAGAGCTATTGTCTTCCGCATGATCAGACAGGTTCAATGGCTCTACTGCCTTGATGTAGTTCTGGTTGACAGTGTACAATTTAGCAATGGTAGCATACCTAGGCAGTTTGACTTCTTTTTCACCGTAGTTCAAAGCACATACAGTTACCCTCCACTTGTGGACAACAACTACCGCTCTGGCTATCAGGGCAGTGGGCCTACTGTTTGAGTACACAGGATCTACCAGAGCTTGGTAATCTTGCCCACTAAGGCCTATTGCTGCCCTACACCAGATTAGCATTTCACTCCTTGTGGGTATTACAATGGGTACCGGACCACTTACTCTTACACTGCCGACTTCTCCTCCGGACAGCTCCACCTGCTGCCTCTGCATCAGGGCCTTTATTTCTTTTTGCAGGACTCTCTACTGCCCATGGTTGGCAGTTTCGGCAACCTGTTGTAACAAGACAATAATCTCCCCTAGACAATTCTCAATAAGATTAGTGCCTAAAGTTATCATTGGATTACTTTCTCGTCGATCAACATCAACAATTATCAATCCCTGGGCTTTCAATTTCACCCGCACCACTTTTATGGTCCCCTCTTTGAATCCCATCTGTGGTACAGGCTGACCATTACCAGCGTAGATAGTAAAATTTTCATCTGGGTGGTGTAAAATGTCAGAGTCTGCCCAGTAACTCTTCTAAAGGATATACGGTACTGATGTCACCTGCGAGCCGGTGTCCTTCAAAGGATACATGGGGATGTCATCTAGCATGACAGGCAGGACTGGGCGTCCTCCCACATACCTGTCACTCCAGTTCAGTGGGCCAGGTTGTCTCATTCCTGAGGGGTGGCCCGCTGCCACAGGGTACTCTTGTTTAAAGTACAGAATCTTGCAATATGGCATGGCTTGTCGCAATGGTGGCAGATGGGCTTTCCTTCCAGGTCATACTGGGTTGTCCTCTGGTTGGTAGATTCCTCCTCTTTCGCATCCAAGGGACGTCATCTCGACTAGAAGCCAACTCAATTTTCTCTGCTGGTCTGGATCCCTGCATTCTTTGCATGGCTTTGGCTATCTCAGCCATGCCATTAGTCAGTCCCTCAACCTTTAAGAGTAAGGCCTCAGTAGTGATAGGCTCAAGAGTCTGAGCACTAGCCCCTACAGTCGCCTGTGGGGTTTATGCCCCCTCTTAGTAGTATGTAATGGCCAGGTGTTGTGTGACTCACCGCGGCCGGCGGACTCCGGTTGATACAGGCGATTCTTCTCCTTCCTTGTCACGGGTGGACCGCGCCTGCCGGTAGTGGGGCCCGGTGTAGTGCAGATCAAAATTTAGGACGTCTTACGGGAACAGATTAAAAGGGGTTTTTAATTTGTTTTCTTCGTGACGCCACCTATGAGTAGATTCGGTAAGGGCTACCGACGCTGCGGAACCTCCCGGGGTGATGGACAGCAGCAAGATGTTACGCTCCCCACAGGCTGAGCGGTGATCCCCGGGGGCTGGAGCTGCTCAAGATGTTGTGCGGCAGCTGCGGTTACCTTTAGTTCATGACGGACAGTTCATAAGGAGACACGGACACATATAGTCTCTGCAACGGTTCTTTACTGTAACCAGCAGGCAGTACATGGCTTACAGTGGTTGAGTAGAAGACCGGGTGGACTTAGCAGTGATAGTGCTCCTCAGAGATCCGCAGTGTACCTCCTTTCTACCTCCTTAGCTTCTCTTGCCAGCGTCGCCCAGGAATACCAGGTCGGGTACGGGGAGGCTGCTTCAATGCCCTATCCATGATGTACGTTCTGGATTCTTTGGGGAGCCTTGGGTCCCTCAGTGGGTACACCGCTGGTTAGACGACTGGAAACTGGCTGGTGGTGGGGTGCTCCTATAAAGCTGCTCCTCCACGGGGCTGGTTCGCGTGGCAGAGGTGAACTGCTGCCAGCTTCGGTACCAGTGAACCGGCTGTGAGTGTGGGCACGGGAGTCTTTTGGGAACCCGTGTAGAAATGCCCATTCCCGGTAGTTAAGGCCTCAGGTGCTGACACCCGACCGGTGACGGCCCAGGGGCCCGCACGGGGTGCGGAGCCCCCGCTCCTCTCCAAGTTCTAGTCTGCTCTCTTCAAGTTCTAGACTATTCACTGTTCTAGATTACTGTGTTCTACTTCACTACCCTAACACTCCACCCACCAGGACCTAGGATTGGCCCTCTGTTCTTGGTGTTGTATGTTGGGTTGGATCTCAGAGTTAACTATTTCACTGCTTTGTCAAGAGAATATTGCGGCTGCAATACTCCCTTGTGACGCACTCGTTGCGGGGCGCCACACTCCCCCTTGGTTAAATCAGCTTGTCCCCAAGCGTCAAACTACTCACATTACAGAGGTCTTTTTACATTTTTATACATATATGACACACTTTTATTAAAATAGAAAAACAGGTAAAGATATGCTTTGGTGATATAAGCAAAGAAACAGGTAATCACTTTGTGCGGACCCGGCGGGCGGTCGGCTGTACTTTAACTAGAGTCCAGGCTGTAGCCGCGAGATCACACAGTCAATGATTAACGGGAACAGAGTCATTGATGAAGTTCAAGTTTTAAAGTCACTGGCTCTGAGGGTGATGGCGCACCCGGATAGCGAACCACCCATCTGCACAAGCATAGCGCTCGTAGGTGATAATATCGCCCCGGTATAGGTCGCGATCGGGATGTCCTCTTGGCAAGTTTGACTCAACGTCCCGGCGCCCCACAAACACCTCCTCATTCAAACCCACCTCCCAAGCGAACCCCCACCCGGTACTTAAGTTAAAGGTGGAAATTCTACCTTCACGGCGGAGTTCATCAGGCAGCGGCGGCTGGCGGCGAGCCTCGGCACGGGCCTCCATGTTGGCGCGTTCTCGGGCTTGCCACTCCTCTCGTCGTCTCTGGCGTACATCTCCGTCGTTACGGCTCGGGGTGTAAAGATGAGTAATGGAGCTGGTGGTTTGGCGGGAAGCTTGAACCTGGCGGGCTGTCTGTATCGGAACCGGTGGAACGGCACAGGGGAAGGTGTCGGCAGTGCACCCGACCAGTGTACCCGAACTGTATGCCCGGAAGGAAGTTCTTTGTTGTCTCCCCAAGCGAACCCGGTGTCGAAATCCTCAGCGGTGCTGTGGGTCTCGTCGTCATCCTCTCCGACCTCTTCCTCGATGATCACATCAGGCTGCTCGATGATGAGAGATGTTGAAGCTTGTTCCGTTGTACAACAGGGCGGTGGTGCTGCGGATCCTTCCGTAGGGACGTCCTGCAGGGCTTCCAGGCTGCCTGCCTCTTCATCTGTTTCCGCAGGTAAAGGTGTTTCAATCCCGGTTACCAGGTAGGCCTCTGTAGTTGCAGAGGAGGCCTCCGGTTCAAGGAGAGAAACAAGCGACAGTCTCGGTAGTGTGGAAACTAGTCGCGGGTTCCGCAGGTGGAACCTGGTAGAGATCGAGTTCTTCCATGGAGCGTGATATGAGCTCCGGCTCAAGAACGGAATCGGTTGCGATGTTGGTCGCTGGAACGGGTCGAGTTGCGGCCTCCACCGGAATGACACAGTCTATTGGCTCAGGTGACGGAGCAGGACAGGTGGTAGGCGAGGGTGAGGCGGTCGAGAAGCTGGTGACGTCGTCTGGGCTTGGAGAAGCTGCACCCGGTCGGCTCTGCTGCATCGCATGGTGTAGTCGTCTGCCTAGGGTCGCGCTCCAGCTACGGATCGTCCATTCCACTGTCTCTAGTAACCGCACCCGGAGGTCTTGTAGAGCCTCTAGCCAGAAGTCGGGGCTGCCGTCTATGGTAAAGGCAGGATCCGGACCCGGTTGGCTGATGGCTGCTCTGGCCTCCGCCTCGACCTCCCGCATCAGGTCTTGGAGTCTCATGCTGGCCATTCTTCTTTGGAGGGAAACCACACCCGATCAACCGGTAAGACGTTCTGGTAGAGCTGGTGAAGATGTCTTCTCTCTCTGTCGGTGTGTCTATGTATGACACTCCCATTTCCGCTGGGCTTTTGTAGTCCAATCGTGGGAAAAGTCTTTGGGATCCGCCCCCATGGTTGATTCGAGCAATCAGGGCGGACAAAGAGTTTGGCGCCTTTTGTCTTTAGCCCTCCCACAGTGAGGGGGGGGTTGACTCACTCCTGGGCTTCACGTGGCGGCTTCTTGCGGCGGGAACGCCATCTTGGGCGCCATCTTAACCCAATGGTGTAAAGGCGGGAAAGTTCTTTTAGGGACGAACAAAGTCCAATTGTAGACAATAAAGTCCAGTTTAAGCACAATATACCCGTTGGATAACGGGCCTGCTCGTATCCTGTTCGTGACGCCAAATTCTGACTCACCGCGGCCGGCGGACTCCGGTTGATACAGGCGATTCTTCTCCTTCCTTGTCACGGGTGGACCGCGCCTGCCGGTAGTGGGGCCCGGTGTAGTGCAGATCAAAATTTAGGACGTCTTACGGGAACAGATTAAAAGGGGTTTTTAATTTGTTTTCTTCGTGACGCCACCTATGAGTAGATTCGGTAAGGGCTACCGACGCTGCGGAACCTCCCGGGGTGATGGACAGCAGCAAGATGTTACGCTCCCCACAGGCTGAGCGGTGATCCCCGGGGGCTGGAGCTGCTCAAGATGTTGTGCGGCAGCTGCGGTTACCTTTAGTTCATGACGGACAGTTCATAAGGAGACACGGACACATATAGTCTCTGCAACGGTTCTTTACTGTAACCAGCAGGCAGTACATGGCTTACAGTGGTTGAGTAGAAGACCGGGTGGACTTAGCAGTGATAGTGCTCCTCAGAGATCCGCAGTGTACCTCCTTTCTACCTCCTTAGCTTCTCTTGCCAGCGTCGCCCAGGAATACCAGGTCGGGTACGGGGAGGCTGCTTCAATGCCCTATCCATGATGTACGTTCTGGATTCTTTGGGGAGCCTTGGGTCCCTCAGTGGGTACACCGCTGGTTAGACGACTGGAAACTGGCTGGTGGTGGGGTGCTCCTATAAAGCTGCTCCTCCACGGGGCTGGTTCGCGTGGCAGAGGTGAACTGCTGCCAGCTTCGGTACCAGTGAACCGGCTGTGAGTGTGGGCACGGGAGTCTTTTGGGAACCCGTGTAGAAATGCCCATTCCCGGTAGTTAAGGCCTCAGGTGCTGACACCCGACCGGTGACGGCCCAGGGGCCCGCACGGGGTGCGGAGCCCCCGCTCCTCTCCAAGTTCTAGTCTGCTCTCTTCAAGTTCTAGACTATTCACTGTTCTAGATTACTGTGTTCTACTTCACTACCCTAACACTCCACCCACCAGGACCTAGGATTGGCCCTCTGTTCTTGGTGTTGTATGTTGGGTTGGATCTCAGAGTTAACTATTTCACTGCTTTGTCAAGAGAATATTGCGGCTGCAATACTCCCTTGTGACGCACTCGTTGCGGGGCGCCACATTGTGCATGTTCTGCACCACTGGCTGTTTCTTATTGCAATATCCTGATGGCCCTGTCCTTGAATTGTGCAAAGTCTAGATCAGGGTTTTGTATGGCCATCTTACGTGCTGGATTCTGTGGGCAGGGGACAGGAACCCCTCAATAAACTGTTCAATGAGGAATTTGTTCTCTTCTGGTACACAATTAGGGTCTGTCTGTTTCATTGCCCTCAACACTTCTTGCAGGTTTAAAGCAAAGTCTCTTATGCTATCATGCACCCTCTGTTTACACCCAAAGAATCTTTTTTTTATCTTTGCAGCAGTACGAGTGTCAAAGGTGATTTTTCAGTCTGGCCATTGGATGTTCAACAGTGTGTTTATCAGTGTCCGGCCAGGACTTTACCTTTCGCTGGGCTTCACCAGTTAATTATCCAATTGGTATGCTAACTCGATCTTCCGTCACTGGGTACAATCTATATAAACTGTTAAGTCTCTCCCTGAAGACTGTGATGATATTTGGTTCCCCTGAGTATTGCGGCAACCACGTCGCCCCTGGTGTGTACTGCATGAGAAATGGCATAACTAGTAAAGCTGGTACCGCGGCGGCTGGGGCTCCGGCTGCTACTTGGGCTGCACCCAATGCTGTGGACTGGGCTGGGGCCGCCCCTCGCGTGAGCTCTCCTCCACTCGGCTCTGACATTTTCCTCCCCCCTAGTGAACCTTAGCTAGGTCCTTCACTACGTGGGGATGATCAGTTTCTGGTTCCGTCGGCGGGAGTGGGTTTCTCGACCCCACCGGATGTCATCAAAGCACAGGCTGGACTTCTCTTCACACTCTTTCTAGGGTGCCGCCCACAATGATACGGCCCCTCTGCTTTCTGCGCACCTTGCGTCTCAGTAATAGCGACAGTCAAAAACACACATTTCAATAAAGTTCACGGCACACAGTACCCGGTAGCACTGGGCTACTAGATCCTGTTTGTGATGCCAAAAACTGACATGCCCCAGGGCGGTGGGATACTCAGAACTGGGCTGTGGTTATTCTGGGGAGTCACAGGAGTCGAGACCCGGCTCCGTGACCTTAGCTTCAAAGAGTTTTTAGTTATAGGGTGGTTTAAAGGGAGTATTATTTGTGACGCCACCCGTGGTGTGCAGGTATGAGTAGCCATCGCTGCTGCAGAACCTCTGGGGATGATGGATGGGCAGCTAGGATGTAGTAGCTCCCCATGGGTAGAGCAGATCCCCAGGGCAGTGGATGTTGAAAGGATGTTGGGTGCAGGATGGAGGGCATGAAGTAACTGACAGACTCACGGTTTGTTGGTTCCTCGAGTCTTTTACTGATGATACTGACACAAGGACAGATGATATTGCTGGAATCCGTCAACCTGGGAGCAACTCGGGGTTCTCCTCACCCAACAAGTTCTGAGGCCTCCCTGCTGCGCTTTCTTAGTGGATCCTTGCGTCTGTTTAAGCTGAGCTGTGGCCCTCTCTCTCTCCTGCAGTGTGGCGGTATGACAGGTGGCTCGAGTCCTTCTCCTATGCTCTGGTATTGGCTGCTGGGATGTTAGGCCCTGCACAGACTCGGACTATGGTGTCCGATTCTTGGTGCTTACTCCTCTGGGGTGAGCTTGACACTGCTCTGCTCCCCAGGCTCTCCTTGACTTCCTCAGACCCTTGCATACGGGTCACTCAAGCTAGGTTCAGCTCTCCTGGGACAAGCTTAGCACTGCTCCAGTCCACAGGATGTCTTCCTCAGTCCTCCTAGAATCTGAACTGACTAACTCCACGCCAGACTAGAATTTATAGGTGAGCTACCCTGAACCCGGGCTTAGAGCTCCCCCTTCAGGCCTGGAGGCAGAAAAGTGCTGTGTGCTTTGGTTTTGCCTGGTGCGGATACCCTCTGTTGCTCTCAAGTATGACACTACCCATCGAGGGAGATAATGACATTGTGGTATCCGGACTCTGGGGTGCCACACTAGTCTATAAAGATAGTCTTCTTTTTCAGTCCTTACAAGTGCATATTATACCTGATGAAGGCCGCTGCTGGCAGAAACGAGTTTTGTTCTTTGTAAAGTGTCCGAATAAATTTGATATTGAGAAGAACATCTCATCTCTAACCATCCTAATCTTCCGGAAATGCCGAAAAAGGGAAATATTCTCTTCACTACAAAATATTAAAACATCATGGGTCTTGGAAAATGGACACAGCCCTCCAAATTTATTTTTTCAAACTTCAGACTTTTTTCCACTACTAAAATACCGTATATACTCGTGTATAAGCCGAGTTTTTCAGCCCACAAATTGGGCTGAAAAGTCCCCCCCTCGGCTTATACACGGGTCTATACGGTAATGCTGTGGGGGGGGGGGCTGTGACCGGGAGCTGGAGGAGGCAGGAGGGGGCCGCGGTGACCGCAGGCGGTCACGTGGGGCCGCCTCATTAGTGCAATGAATATGCACGGCATCCCCCCGTCCATCAACGGCGGGGGGATGCCGTGCATATTGCACTGCACAGCCCCCTCCTTAATATGGGTCCCCCAGTATTAATAAACAGCCCCCCCCTCCTTATCATGGCCCCCCAGGCTGCGGCAGCTGTCAAAATAACAAACAGTTTATACATCACCTTCCGACGCAGCTTCTCCGCTCCTCCGGTCCTCCGCTCGCCGGCTTCTTCTTTCTTCTTGTGCCGGTGTCATGTGACCGGGCGCAGGAGATGACGTCATTTCCTGCGCGCGGTCACAGAAGTCGGCACAACAAGAAAGAAGAAGCAGCCGGCGAGCGGAGGACCGGAGGAGCGGAGAAGCTGCGTCGGAAGGTGATGTATAAACTGTTTGTTATTTTGACAGCTGCCGCAGCCTGGGGGGCCATGATAAGGAGGGGGGGCTGTTTATTAATACTGGGGCTGTATATACCTCTGGGGCTGCTGGATAGTACCACTGGGGCTGTATACTACCACTGGGGCTGCATATACCTCTGGGGCTGATGTATACTACCACTGGGGCTGTATACTACCACTGGGGCTGTATATACATCTGGGGCTGATGTATACTACCACTGGGGCTGCTTGGGCTCCTGTATACTACCACTGGGGCTGATGTATACTACCACTGGGGCTGTATACTACCACTGGGGCTGTATATACATCTGGGGCTGATGTATACTACCACTGGGGCTGCTTGGGCTCCTGTATACTACCACTGGGGCTGCATATACCTCTGGGGCTGATGTATACTACCACTGGGGCTGTATACTACCTCTGGGGCTGTATATACATCTGGGGCTGATGTATACTACCACTGGGGCTGCTTGGGCTCCTGTATACTACCACTAGGGCTCCTGTATACTACCACTGGGGCTGCTGGGGCTCCTATATACTACCACTGGGGCTGCTGGGGATGCTATATACTACCACTGGGGCTGCTGTATACTACCACTGGGGCTGCTGTATACTACCACTGGGGCTGCTGGGGCTGCTATATACTACCACTGGGGCTGCTGGGGATGCTATATACTACCACTGGGGCTGCTGGGGATGCTATATACTACCACTGGGGCTGCTGGGGATGCTATATACTACCACTGGGGATGCTATATAGTACCACTGGGGCTGCTGGGGATGCTATATACTACCACTGGGGCTGCTGTATACTACCACTGGGGCTGCTGTATACTACCACTGGGGCTGCTGGGGCTGCTATATACTACCACTGGGGCTGCTGGGGATGCTATATACTACCACTGGGGCTGCTGGGGATGCTATATACTACCACTGGGGATGCTATATAGTACCACTGGGGCTGCTGGGGATGCTATATACTACCACTGGGGCTGCTGGGGATGCTATATACTACCACTGGGGCTGCTGGGGATGCTATATACTACCACTGGGGCTGCTGGGGATGCTATATACTACCACTGGGGCTGCTGTATACTACCACTGGGGCTGCTGTATACTACCACTGGGGCTGCTGGGGCTGCTATATACTACCACTGGGGCTGCTGGGGATGCTATATACTACCACTGGGGCTGCTGGGGATGCTATATACTACCACTGGGGCTGCTGGGGATGCTATATACTACCACTGGGGCTGCTGGGGATGCTATATACTACCACTGGGGCTGCTGGGGATGCTATATACTACCACTGGGGATGCTATATAGTACCACTGGGGCTGCTGGGGATGCTATATACTACCACTGGGGCTGCTGGGGATGCTATATACTACCACTGGGGCTGCTGTATACTACCACTGGGGAGGCCTGTATACCACTGGGGGGGGCCTGTATACCACACTGCTGGGGGCTGTATACCTGTGCTGGGGTCCACCCTCGGCTTATACACGAGTCAATAGGTTTTTCCAGATTTTTGGGGCAAAAGTAGGGGGGTCGGCTTATACACGGGTCGGCTTATACACGAGTATATACGGTAATTAAAAAACTGGACATGTTTGGTATCACCATAATCAGACTGATGAGGAAAATATTATTGAGATGTCTTTTTTACCACAAAATGTACACCATAAAAAGAATTCTCAAAAAAATCAATAGGACAATTTTTTTTTTACAATTTCTCCTCATTTGGAACTTTTCCCCATTTTCCAGTACATTATGTGGTAAAAGAAAAGTAAAAAAGTTATGGTTCTGGGAAAAGGGGAGGAAAAAGTGAAATGCAAAAATGGAAATTGGCAACATCATGAAAGGGTTAAAATCATTTTCTCATATTTTCATAATTTTACAAATGAAGATAGACTTATGCCCCTTAAGTTCAACCCATGGCCTAACATGTTGATCCAGAGGAATGCAAAAACAAACATGGGGTAAACACTCATAGTTCCATATTAGGAAGAAATTCCTTCCTGACCACATACAGAAATCAAACTACCGTATATACTCGTGTATAAGCCGACCCGTGTATAAGCCGACCCCCCTACTTTTGCCCCCAAAACCTGGGAAAATTTATTGACTCGTGTATAAGCCGAGGTGGACCCCAGCACAGGTATACAGCCCCCAGCAGTGTGGTATACAGCAGCCTCCCCAGTGGTATATACAGGCCCCAGCAGTGTTACAGCAGCAGCCCCAGTGGTATATACAGCAGCAGCCCCAGTGGTAGTATACACGCAGCCCCAGTAGTATATACAGCCCCAGTGGTAGTATACACGCAGACCCAGTAGTATATACAGCCCCAGTGGTAGTATACAGCCCCAGTGGTAGTATACAGTCCCAGTGGTAGTATACAGCAGCCCCAGTGGTATATTCAGCCCCAGTGGTAGTATACAGCAGCCCCAGTGGTAGTATACAGCAGCCCCAGTGGTAGTATACACGCAGCCCCAGTAGTATATACAGCCCCAGTGGTAGTATATAGCCCCAGTGGTAGTATACACACAGCCCCAGTGGTAGTATACAGCCCCAGTGGTAGTATACAGCCCCAGTGGTAGTATACAGCAGCCCCAGTGGTATATTCTGCCCCAGTGGTAGTATACAGCCCCAGTGGTAGTATATAGCCCCAGTGGTAGTATACACACAGCCCCAGTGGTAGTATACAGCCCCAGTGGTAGTATACAGCCCCAGTGGTAGTATACAGCAGCCCCAGTGGTATATTCTGCCCCAGTGGTAGTATACAGCCCCAGTGATAGTATATAGCCCCAGTGGTAGTATACACACAGCCCCAGTGGTAGTATACAGCAGCCCCAGTGGTATATTCTGCCCCAGTGGTAGTATACAGCCCCAGTGGTAGTATATAGCCCCAGTGGTAGTATACACACAGCCCCAGTGGTAGTATACAGCCCCAGTGGTAGTATTCAGCCCCAGTGGTAGTATATAGCCCCAGTGGTAGTATACAGGGCCCCAGCAGGGCCCCCCTCATAATTTGCCGCCCCCACCTCCCTTTCTGGGCCCCCCCGCATGCAGCGCTGCACATATACATTACCTGTCTAGCAGCTGTCACCCTCCGATGGCGGATCGCGGCTCCCGGCTCCGGGCTCCATCTTCCTCGCTGTCTTCCTGCTGTGTGACCGGGGCGCAGCGCGATGACGTCATCGCGACGCCAGCCGGTCACCTGACAATCAGGAAGACAGAGAGGAAGATGGAGCCCGGAGCCGGGAGCCGCGATCCGCCACCGGAGGGTGACAGCTGCTAGACAGGTAATGTATGAGCGCAGCGCTGCATGCGGGGGGGCCCAGAAAGGGAGGTGGGGGCGCCAAACTTTTTAGGGGGCCGTATTGACTCGCGTATAAGCCGAGGGGGGGACTTTTCAGCCCAATTTTTGGGCTGAAAAACTCGGCTTATACGCGAGTATATACGGTAGTTCCCTGGATGAATGCACAATTACAAAATCCAGTGATCATAACTTGTAATATTATATTTTTCAAGAGTTCTATAGTCTAACTGCTCTTACAGTTAAGAATTTGCATATGTGATTATGATTAATCCATCTTTTCTCTAGATGTAGAGGATGCCCTTTTGTCCCGACTCAGGCGTAAGAGTAAAAAGATCATTAAAAAGGTCTCTGTACTGTACCCTCACATATTTGTACTTTGTAATAAGATCACCCCTAAGCTTCAGTCACTGCAGAAGGACATTATAATCAAAAGAATAAAAGGAATAAGGTATAGAGGAAGACCAGCAACCTGGTCGCTTCATATTATCAAGAAAACAGTGAAGAATCTGGTGGACCTAGCTAGACTTGTACAGGTCAACTTGCAAGCACTTGGTAGACTTGCACTTCCTACAGAGCATTCATCCATCATATCGCCATGGCTTGAGATGGAGAACAAGACCAATAATAATAATAATAATAATAATAATAATTAAGCAACTTGAAAAACTTACACGATATGAGGATTTAAAGATCGAACTGCAAATACTCTGGCACAAGCCAGTGATGGTGGTCTCAGTGGTAATCAGCACACTGGGTGCTGTGCCTAAAAACCTTGGCCTAGTAAACAAACAATAGATAAGGAGCGCTAAGTGAAGATTGTTAAGGGGTTCTATCATAGAGTTTCTCACCTGTGTCTGTTGTGCGCCGCCCTGCATAACTAAGGTGAAAGATTAGACCAGGGGAGACACCACACTTCTCTGCTTAACGACGCTTTCTGGTTCGTCCTGTGATGTGATCATGTGACCATATGGGCATAGACTTGTGACATCATCACAGGTCCTCTCTGACAAGAGCAGTTTCACCACTCACAATGGTTGAATATTCCATAAGAAAAAATATATACCGCAGTATTAAAGAGTGCTAAGGCATTGGGTGATAGTAGTAATACACACTTTTATTAAGCTTCCACACTCTCCTATGTGACGCGTTTCGATAGACCAGATATCTTCCTCAAGCAATGGAGAGTGATAACAACAATTACCTTATATAGGACCTTAGTCCAATAGCACCTTGCTATACATTATGACAACATCCTGACAGGATGACCTATGGGAATCTACTGACTAGCTTCTGCTATAGCCAGATATTTAACCTTTTTTATGGATACATGTTTCATTAAATGCGTAAGGTTAATTAGGCTGGCTTCAGAACAGCGCCAGCTGCCACCGTGCACCACGGTGGGCGAACGCAAGCTAACCGCACACACCGCGCGCCCCCACGCCCAACACGGGAACACACAGTGAAAGAATGGCCATCAAAAGTTTGAAAGAGAACAAAGAGATAGTCATAAAGAATGCTTATAAAGGGGGGTGGGGTTTTTGTAACGAATCGATGTTGGTATATTAATGAGGATCTACGCATATTAGAGGATGAAAATTACTATGAGAAACTTGTAGAAGATGTATCTCCATCTATCTTAGTGAAATTTGGCATGCTGATTAAAAAAGCCCATAGTCAAGGGATCCTAAATAAAAGGGAAATGCAATTTCTGAACATTTCAGGATACCGAACACCATTTTTTTATTTCTTACCCAAAGTGCATAAGAATGAAAAGAACCCCCAGGCCGCCCCATAATTTCGGGGATAGGTTCCACAACCTGTAACCTATCCACACTATATAGATCTGTTTCTGCAGAAATATGTACATAACCTTGACTCATATCTTAGGGATTCTTCACAGTTAATTGGCCATCTCCTGAGTATTTCAGCACCAGGATGTATTTTGATGACATTCGATGTCACCTCATTGTATTCAAATATACCATATGAATTAGGAATACTTTTCATTTTTTGAATAAGGATGACACCATAGGAGAAATACAAAAAGAGTTCCTTAAACTAGGGATCTTATTCATTTTAACTAACAACGTTTTCTCTTTTGAGGCATCCTTCTACAGACGAGGGGCTGCGCGATGAAGACGAGATTCGCCCCCAGTTATGCTAACATCTTCATGGGGGCCTTTGAGTCCGTCTTCATCGTGCGGTCCCTGTCTGCAAGGGAGCATATACGCCTCTATAAGAGTTTTATAGATGATTTGTTTTTATATGGCATGGTAGCAGGGAGGAAGCAATATGTTTTGTTGAAAAATTGAACGCAAACCCTTGGGGTCTGAACTTTACAGCTACAATATTTGAGACGGCCCTCCAGTATCTGTTCTTGTGGGTGCAACTTGGTCCTGAGGGGAGGTTGTTCACATCTACCCACTTCAAAAAGGTTGACATCAATAGCTATTTTTGTTTTGATAGTGGACACCTCCCCAGATGGATCAGGAACATACCATGTGGTTTGGAACCTAATGGCGCTATATAAATAAATAAATAATAATAATAATAATAATAAATAATAAAATAATAATATGGCCAGTACTGGAGGATCAGAAAGAATTGTATGCAAAACATTGATTTTATTAAGGAATCCTTGATCCTGATAAAACGATTCAAAAAGAAGGGGTATCGCTGCAGGTTATTAGCGGATGCCTTTCAGAAAAGTAAGTCATTATCTCAGAAAATGTGCATTAACAAAGTCCAGCCACATATACAGGAAGAAGAGGGCATGATGAGCAAAAGAAATAAGTCCACTACCACTGAACTAACGAAGTGGAGTTTGGTGACGACTTTCAATCAGTCACATAAAAATGTGAAAAAACTACTGGATGGATTGTGGTTCATCCTTAAGAATGACCCAATTCTATGTAAGCATATTCCAGAGAGACCTAATGTGATATTCAGGAGGAAAAAAAACTCTCCGGAACATGATAGCTGCTAGCAATTGTTTGAAGGATCATGGGAGGCCATCAGTAGCAGAGTGCTCCAATCAGAACAATGGTTGTTTTGCTTGCAAATTCCCTAAATGTATGTGTTGTGGAACCATTATTAATGGTGCCAAAACCTTTTCTTCAAACACCACAGGAGAATCGTTTACCATCAGACAGACACTGAATTGCCGTTCTAACTATGTGGTGTATCTACCCGTGTTTCCCCGAAAATAAGACAGCGTCTTATATTAATTTTTGCTCCTAAAGATGCGCCATGTATTATCTTCAGGGGGTGTCTTACTTTTATCATCCCCTTGCGGCCCCCAATAAAGTAACCCCATCATCCCCCAATATGGTATCAGGGACACACACAGGGGCACACACGCAGACACACAAACACAGGGGCACACAAACACACAGGAGCACACACACAGGGGCACACACGGAGAAACACACACAGGGGCACACACACAGGGGCACACAAACACAGGGGCACGCACACAGGAGCACACACACACAGACAGGGACACTTCTCACCGGTCCCTGCTGCATTCCGGCGCCGCTCTCAGCTGCTCGCCGCTGCAAGGAGGACGGCACCACTCTCATCTCCTTGCCGCAGGTGCCATAGGTGTATGGTGCCACTAGCCCAGCCATTCACAGGCCAGGAGCCAACTGGGCAGCCAATCACAGGCCAGAAGGCAAAGGTGCATAATAAAGAAGACCCTAAGGACTTAACATTGATAATTTTGGAACAAATTGATTGGTCAGTTCCTGACCCTTTTGGACGTCTCATTAATAGGGAATCCTTCTGGATTTATAAGTTGGGTACTCTATCCCCAGAGGGGTAAAACCTAACTATAGAGAAAGCTATTCATTAGATCTTTAAGGGCGGCTTCGGACTTGCGTTTGCCGCCGCTGCGTGTTGCAGCGGGTGGGCGCAGGTTGGGCGCCGCCCATCCCTGTGTTTGGCGTGGGGTCGCACAGTGCCTGCGCTTGGGTGCGTGGGGCCGTGCATCCCCGTTGACCTTCGTGTGTGGTTTGTGCACGGACGAGGGCTTGGGTGCAGGTTGTGCATTCCCGCTCACGCCTGGTACGCAACATGTTGCAGGTTGGGTGTGGACGGGGGGGTGTGGTTTGAGCGCGGGTCTCCGCGTGCGGGTCACGCGTGGGGGGCGGTGGGAGTGCGCGGCCGTCCAGGCGTGGGCGCAGTGTGTACCCGTGTTGGGTGTGGGAGAGCGCGGTGTGTGCGGACAGCTTGCGTTCGGCTGCCATGGTGCGCGGCGGCGGGCGCTGGTCTGAAGCCAGCCTAGTTAACATTACACATTTAATGGAACATGTATCCATAAAAGGGTTAAATATCTGACTATAGAGATGCCAATCAGTAGATTCCATCTTGTGTCCATGCAGGTAATATATTTACATTTTATAACTGATTTTAAGATTATTGATGTTTTAGTTACATATTTTATTAATTTTATAGAGAATATGTGAACAAAGTTCTGATTTTTATGTACAGGTCTTGTTGTTAGAGCAAATGTAACCTTGTGATTAATAGGTCATCCTGTCAGGATGTTGTCATAATGTATTGCAAGGTGCTATTGGACTAAGGTCCTATATAAGGTAATTGTTGTTATCACTCTCCATTGCTTGAGGAAGATAGCTGGTCTATAGAAACGCGTCGCATAGGAGAGTGTGGAAGCTTAATAAAGGTGTGTATTACTACTAAAAGCCAGTGCCTTCGCGCATCTTAATACCGCAGTATATATTTTTTCATATGTAAAAACCTTAGCCTGCATTTGAAAACAATTGGAGTTGACAAAATAACAATCTGTCAGTTGCAAAAAGGCCACAGTGCTGGACTCTGCAAGCATCATTCGCCAATATATCACACAGTCCTAGACGTATGGGAAGTGTCCGACTAGTGATTTAATACAAAATCCAGCATAATTATTTTATTTGCTGTGTGTAACTGCTCTAATAATTATTATTATAATTGTTATTATTATTGTTATAATAGGCCTTAATTTTTCCAGGCCGGATTACGCCGAGTTTAATAACCTGTCTTGACATTGCAGTGCACCCATTCTCTTAATAACGTTTGTCGCTCTTCTCTGCACCCGATCTAGTTCTGCTATGTTCTGCTTATACACTGGAGACCAAAATTGTATACAGTATTCTAAATATATTCTAGTGAGTTGCATAGAGGTAACACTGTGTTCTCAACAGGAGCATCTATGCTGTTTTAATGCATCTCATTATTTTATTAGCATTGACAGCAGCTTCCTGACATTGGTCAATAAAGTTGAGTTTGCTGTCATACCATACACCAAAGTTTTTTCAATAACAGTTTTACCCAGGGTTTAACAATTTAGTACATAATTATACATTTCATTTTCTCTGACAAGATGAATAACTTTACATTTATCTACATTAAACTTCAATTGCCATTTCTCAGTACAAGCCTCCTGCTTAAATAATTCCTTGTGTAACATTACATTAACATCCTTCTCTGTTTTGATCACCCTACAGAGTTTAACATCTGCAAATACTGAAATTCTTCTCTGTTTGCTCCCTACAAGGTCATTAATAAATAAGGTAAAAAGAGGAGGACCCAATGCTGACCCCTGTGGGACCCCACAGTTGAATGTAACTTCATTCAAGTGTGTTCTATTAGTAAACATACTTTGTTTTTTTTTATCTCTGAGCCAGTTGTTAAAGCAGTTATCCATATTTTCCCTAGACCCATTATTCTCATTTTATGTACTACCAACCTTTTTTGGGCAATGTATCAAAAGCCTTTGAAAAGTTAATGTAGACAACGTTCGACTCCATTTCCTGGTCCAGTCTATAACTTACCTCCTCATAGAAGCGATCAGATTAGTTTGACAGGACCGATCCATCATAAACCTTGTTAATACTGGGTCATGGGGCTATTTTTATTGAGGTACTCCAGGATGGCATCTCTTAGAAACCCTCAAGGATTTTACCCACAGTAGAGGTTAAAAGTACCAGCCTATAATTTTTCGCTTGTGCCAGTCTTGTGGTAGAGACCCTGTTTTTTTGAAATCTAAGAATAGTGATGAGCGAAAAGGACTTTAAGGTCTGGCGTTTGTTCTGAACACAGACTTTGCAAAAATTTTCAGTGTTTGTGTTTTTCGTTTGGGTGTTTTACGTATACAAATCACTAGAGCAAGCATCGCTGTGGTTGGGTACAGTCAGTGCTCGGCGCAGTGTGAGCTGCTTGCAGTGTTTAAATGGCTTACACTGTGGGTAAAATCAGCGTTATTGGACGTAGTGTGAACCAAAAAAAGAAATTGACAAAACCCTGCATGCCCTCTCCTGGAAGTGTTTTGCTTATGGTTGGCTGTATGTGAGAGGAGATCTGAACTGCCCAATCAGTGGCTTCCAATGAGGTTCGGGTCAGGCTTGGGTTCAGAACAGAACTTTATAAAAAGTCTGGCTGAACCCTCAAAACCTGAACTTCCACGGATATACTCATGTCTATGCATGTATATTAAAAATAATGTGCTTTCTATCACGGTAATTAATTCCTTAAGTGCTCGGGAGGGGGGATAGAAGGGGGCTTATTCCATGCAGGATTTTTCTACATTAATAATTTTGAGACTACTTCTTGTTTTGTTAAGCAGGTGACATTTAAGTTACCTGACTTAAGCAGGTGACATTTATGTCCTCGTCTTAGGATGGGATATCAAAATTTGATTGGTGTCTGGTCCTGGATACCATTGAAAATAAGAAGAACTAGGCCTGGGTCTGAGAAGGTCAAAATGACAAGTCACTCTGCTTGTGTAAACAGTGAAGGGAATGTGTTCTCTACACTCACCTTTACTGATAGTGGGTTAACTGCAACATACTTCAACCAATATAATTTACCTAAGGCCGGTATCACATTGCGATTTTGTGGCTGTCTGTGGGATCCGAGTTTTTGCAGGATCCCCCAGACAGCCACGGATCCACACAGATCCCTGCAATTGGATGGCAAATAGCCATCCAATTCTATTCAGGAGCCGTGTGGATTCTGTGGTCCCCTGTCTCTTCCTGCTCCTGCCTCCTCCATCTTCATCCCTCCGCTATTCTTTTCTGCCCCCCCACTCCTCTATCCTGATCTAATCCCGATCATGTCCCCTGTTCTCTTCCCTGTGTGTTTAAAAAAAGAAAATTTCCTCCCGGAGGTTACATCACCTTGTCACTGGCTCCCAGGATGCGACACTATCGGGGCAGAAGGACCTGTGGTTATGTCAGACAGCCGATCACATGACACGTCAGCTGACCGGCTCTGTGACATCACCTTGCCCTTCTGCCTCGATGGTTTCGCATCCTGGGAGCCAGTGACAAGGTGATGTATCCTCCGGAAGGAGTTTTTCTTTTCAGAAATAAATGCATGAACTGTGGTGGTCCATCACTTTTGGTTATTGTTGTTCATTCTGACTTAAAGTTTAAAGCATGGGTCCCCAACCTGTGACTCAGGAGCCACATTTGACTTGCAGACCTGTGATGTGTGGCTTGCAGCTGTCTGCCAGCTTAAAAAATTAGCACCAGATCTAGCAAGCAGCTATGAAAAGCAAATCTCAAAAAAAAAAAACTAGCCAAAGTTTTTTTAAGCCCACTTACCACACCAAGGTGTACCTCTTCATCCCATATATTAGAGGTCAGTTTTGACACAAATATCTGTAGAATTGAGACACAGAAAAAGTGCAATGAGTCTTATCGTCAGACATGATCAAGCATTTATGATAGTATATGCTCACCTGGGCTATTTGTGAAAACCCACAACTAGTATATGCGCCTGTACAGCTGCCGCTGGATCAGCACTTCCACATGCAAAATGGAGTACAAACAAAGCTCGAAGGATGGTGTTTCTACGATCCGTGCTGCTGTCAAAGAATGAGGACTGCACAGGGTCTGAATGCAAGATGGTTTATTCTGATGCGTTTTGCTGCTGTCCCAGCTCCTTCATCAGGGTTCAAAAGTTTTGTACACAAAGAGTGGCATTGTCTAAGATAGGACCTAATTAAGAGGCACACCTTGGGGTGGTAATTGTACACAAATAAATACGGCCATTTTTGCAAGTTTTTTTCATCTTTTTTCTAAGAAGTAATGCACATTCACATTCCTTCGTTCACTGTCTTTTAGCCTTTTTTCCCCTCTCCCTACTGCATCTTGAGCTCAGGCGCAGTGATCTCGGGGTTCTTCTTTACCTTCCTCACCAAAGCTTTTCTCCCATGATTGCTCAGTTTGGGTGGACAAAACTTCTGGTGGTCCCAAATTTCTTCTATTCAAGGATCATGATGGCCACTATTCCTCTTAGGAACTTTGAGTACTGCAGACATTTTTTTGTAACCTTGGCAAGGTCTGTGCCTTGCCATAGTACTGTCTCTGAGCTCCTGGTGCAGTTCCTTTGACCTCATGATTCTCATTTGGACTGACATGCACTGGGAGCTGTGACGTATTTTATAAACAGGTGTGTGCCTTTCTTAATCAAGTCCTATCAGTTTAATTAAACACAGCTGGACTCCAATGAAGTAGAACCATCTCAAGGAGAATCACAAAGAAATGGACAGCATGTGAATTAAATATGAGTATCTGAGCAAAGGGTCTAAATACTTATGACCATGTGATATTTCAGTTTTTCTTTTTTAATAAATTTGCAAAAATGTCTATATTTATGTTTTTTTTCAGTCAAGATGGGGTGCAGAGTGTACATTAATGAGAAAAAAATGAACTTTTTGAATTTACCAAATGGCTGCAATGAAACAAAGGGTGAAAAATTTCAAGGGGTCTGAATACTTTCCGCATCCACTGTAAAACTAAAATGACCCATGTCTTGTTACACTGGCAGAAACACGTCCTAGAATGTCAATAGGATAGGTGCTTTTTAGCACAAGCAGAATGAAGTTCTGCCCCATCTCATGTGTATGAAAATTGAGTATTCAGCTAAGATTCTGATCTAATAGTGCAGATACCAGTTGTTACAGGGTCCTTCTTCGGTATCCCACAATCAACAGAGTGAGAGAGGTGTGAACAGCCCAAGAACCTTTACTGCTTGAAAAACATAAAAATCCATAAAACAGTCCATCAGAAAAATCCTTAAAACAATCCAGCAGTATACTGTACATCAAGGTAATGCAAGTGTCTCTCCAGTGCCTCTGGAGAGCCCACCTCAGCTGCAGTGTCCCGCACAACAGACTCATATCGTACTGCCTCTTCTCCCCCCAACACACCTCCCCAAATCCAAACCAGGTCTATTGACACACTCCACACTAGGAAAATCCTGAAATCCTGCACTGTTGGCGACCCTCGAGGCCTGGAGTTGGGGACCTCTGCTCTGGAGTGTCATGAGTACACAGGAAGGGGAAGGGGGAAATACACAATAGAGCAACAACACAACACTTTTAAAATCCAGTAAAATATGACCCACCATATCCCACCATCACAACCTCTACCCCCTTCAATAAGTGAGCATACCATGAGGTATACACAGGCCTTTGGCCATCTTACTTTAGTCCACATTGCTTAATTGTCAATAAGTCCTTGCATAATGGCAGGGTAGGTCGGTCTGAAGAAGTCAATTGTTCTTTTTGTCGAGCGTCGGCACTGTAACTCCCCAAGGTCGTTTCCAAGGAGGACATCTGCGGGAAGTCCTTCCATAACTCTTATGCAGTACAGTTTTTCTCCATAACCATAATTCAAACGCACCCAAGCTTGCAGTATATATTTGCGGGTACATTCCCCCAGGACAATGGGGAACCCAGGGCATGGGTGAATTGTCTTAGGTCGAACTACACGGGGGTCAGCAATAGTCAAGAAAGCCCCTGTGTCTCTAAATCCTGATGCTTTGTGCCCATCAATTGAGACATACTGCAGGTGATGTTGACATTGCTCTTGGTAGCTTTGGGAAAGAGGCCATACACTCCATAAGGTGTATCAGTGGTGCAGGGGTCGGTGGTCCACTCTGGTCAGGGTGGTGGTCAGGTGGGATGCAGTGCTCATGCTGCACCGAATGGTGGTGTGTTTGGCTCCCTCTGAGTCCTTGAAGTACAACCAGATTGCAGGTGGCCAGGTTGCCCACAGTCATAACATTTCCTCTCTGTGATTCCCCAAGCTTGTGGTTGAAATGGCTGGGGCTTGGGATTGTAAGGTGTGGTTGGGTGATGGGGCAGATATAACTGGATGGGGCAGGGCATGAGGGCAGGCTGGGATTTATAGTGCACAAGATTCACCAGATGAGGTGGGGTACATGGGGCTCCCTCCAAGTTCTTGAGGGACAACTAGCTTGCAGGGCCCAGGTTTCCCACACCCATAACAATCTCTCTGTGAATCCCCCAGGTCGTGGTCGGAACTGTTGGGGTCCAAGATTTTGAGATGTGGTTGTCATCGGCCTGCGGTTGTGTGGAGGGACAGATATAATTGGAGGGGGCTGGAGTGCAGAGGCAGACTGTGATATATCATCCAGTAGCCTCCTCCACTGCAGTCGGATAGTAAGGTCCTCATCGGCCAGGGCTGCAGCTCTATCCAATGTGGGCAGCATGCAATCCTGGACCCATTCTAGTTTTTCTGAGGGGCACTTAGCAAGAAATTGTTGTATAAGAAATACCTGAACAATATCTTCCACAGTGAAGCGTTTTCTGTTTCCAGCAATCTCCAACATGCCTGGATATCTTATGGGCATACATCCTAAACGATGCCCCCTTGGTGCATGGGAGGTTTCGGAACTGTGCCCTATAGGAGTCTGAGGTGATAGCATGGTAATCCAAGATAGTCCATTTTACAAAGGGATAATCCCGGTTCCACTGTGAGTCAATAGTTCGATAAGCCTCCGCCATGCTTCCGTTCAGTAGTCCCACCAAAAAATGCATCCCTCCACCACAGCACACTGCTGCTCAAAGTCCTTGAACAACCCTTCCACATCTCCACAAGCCTTATCAAATGGCTTGAAGTCTGTCCTAGGGATCTGTGCAGGTTCCCAGATCATTGGGTTTACACTCCAAATCACTTTACTCCCTCTTTCAAGCTGCATTGCTTCTTCTCTCCACTGTGCTCGGCGAACAGCCTCTTCCTTATACTCCTGGGATACTAGACTGGTGAGGCGTAGTCTGGGAGTTGTGACAGTGGCAGTCCTGGCAGTTGTGGCACTGGCGGAGCAGATGAAGGCGGTATTTACAGGGGATGCAGGGGATGATAATGTCTTTACGTGACGCCCTGTGGTATCTGATCAAGGATGACCAGTGCTGCTTAGATGAGCCCCCAAGGGATAGATGTAGTGGCAGCCGGGATAGTGACACTCCCCACAGGTGGAGAAGGCCCCTGGGGTTTGGTGTAAAAATCTTTGTAGAATGATGGTGGTGGTAGTTATGGTGCAGAGGCAGCAAGGAGGGTGCAGGAAATAAGCAGGAGGACACAAAGGGAGCAGTTCTTTTACCTTTACTGAAGAAATGCCATCAAGTCCGAGGGCACTGATTACCAGGTCCAGGAGGGTCCGGGAAGCCTGGAAGCAGTGGGATTCCACCTCGCCAGGTGGATTTGGAGGCCTTTCTGTTGAGCTTCTAAGTTTGGGTCCCAGCTGCCTATGAGCTATTCTGCGGCCCTATCCTTTCCCTCTCCCTTGCTCTCGTTCCTGACTGGCAGAGAGCACGAATCTGCAATGGACACTGCCATATTGATTGCAACTCCGGGCTCTCGTTAAGCTATTGTGCGGCCGGGTCTCTACTTGCGGCCAGGAAATTTGCAGTCTCCTGTCCTCCAGATTTGGTTGCTGGGATTTGCAATGCCCAAACAACTCAGGACTCTGGTGTCCTCCGTTTCACTGCATGGGGTGAGCTCATCAACAGCTCCGCTCCCCAGGACCTTCTGCTTCTTCCTCCTCATCTTCTCTTGTTCTGCTTCCTCTCCCTTCCCGCTCTTTTTCTTCACTACTCTTAACCCCTCCCTTTAAACAGATCAGCTCCCCTAAACTCGGGTGCAGAGCTCCCCTTTCTGGCTAAGGATCGGGTTTGCTGTGTGCATGTGAGGGTTTACCTAGAATGGGGATCTCCTTCTGCTTCCAAGCATGATATCACCTCTGGTGAGAGAGGCAATACCACTGTGGTAACCAAACCATAGGGGCACCACATTTCCCCTAGTGAAGCTTAATATGTCCTGGACTGTGAAGACACAAAATCATAAGTTAATAACAACAAGCAATTACTTAAACGTTACATTGTGATCAAAAATACAAAAAAGTGCAAACAGTCATTGTGACGCCTAATCCAGGCGCCACAGTACAGGAATTGTCTCTTTCCTGTCCTTGGTAATGCAACTGATGGGAACCACCCCAAGCCACCTTAAACTTCGGCCCTGGGCATGGCTATAGGGCTCAAAGACCATGGTCTGACCTGGCTCTTCATCCACGCCTACGGTTATTTTTGAGGTCAGATAGGATGTGAACTTTTTACAATAATGTCCTGGCCACACATAGTCCTGTGGCCCAATTGTCTTTGAACACTGCAGTTACTATGGCTTAAAGGTTCATACAGTAGTCTCTGTAGGTAATTTACGCGTAGTGGCTTCAACATCTTACATTACTTAGTCCATGTGGGCACAAGTGTTTTCAACATTTCAATCTTCTAACACTCTTAAATTTTATAACAAACTGGGGTCTGACCTTGTGTACTACGCTGTGACCTACGTAACACTGGTATTCTTGTTAATCTTCCGCTAACTGGTTTGTCTACTGCAGGTATGGTAGGCTCACTGTGGACTACACTACAGGTAGATGTACGTTATATAGGTAGGCTTGGCTGCTTTCTCTGACCTCTTAGATTCACCATGAGCACGACAGATTCACCGCTAGCAGGGGATAGATTCTCCTGATCCACTACAGGTGAGGCATCTGTTTCTGGAGCCGACTGGTCTTCATGAGGATCCAAGGTCTCTGCTGCTTCTTGCGAAGTCAACTGTGGAAATGTCAAGACTGGTACTGTGACGAAATGGACCCCTTTAATGTATAGTCTATGATGATTTCTTATTTATCCAGACAATATTGCATTTTGTTTGCAAGCTTGTAACATGCCACTCATGCGTTAAGTTCTTAAACTCTAGCCAGACAGTATTTTACATTTTGTTAACCCATTGTTCCTACCAGTCTTGTAGATGTTTGGTGATGTTGACGTATGTAATGCAATTATCTCTCCTCTGTAAGGTCAGAGGAACTTAATCCTGTTAGAATGCCATTGTATTACTATGTGGATTGTTGACTATGTAAATGTCCTCAGCCACCATTGTTTAATGTCATGGATTGCAGACTAAATGTATCCTGCTAGGTGCTATGTCAATCAGTATGTGGCACTCCCTTGCCAGCAATACAAAATGGAGGTAGTTTATATACTGCTTGAGATCGAGCCAATAAGAATACAGTCTTATTCCACCAATCGTGAAGTCCCCAATATCCTGCAATGGGTGATCATGGGGATATAAGCAGAGCTGTTGATTAATGAGGGAGTTTCTGTCTAGTAACCTCAGTCTAGGGATTTTGGTCCCGGCTAGAGGTGCACGGGACTTGATACAGGCAGCTAATCTAGGATCTACCGACCCGATTAGCCAGCCATAACCCCAGGCCTAGGCATTTCAGTGCCAACTGAGGGGATCAGAACCTGGATTATAAGACTACACGGACTTCAGCATCAAAAGTGCGGATTCGGCTGGGATAACAAAGACTGAATAAGGAACAACCCAGGTTGGGATGATCCAGTCACCTGGCTACAGACTTTGCTGTGCTATATACTAATCCCGAGTGAGCCAGCGGAAGGGTGAGACTCTGTTGCCTGTTACATGTTGTGTTTTGCTGGTTATGTGTTATATACTGTTAAATGTTTGGGGATCCAATAAAGCCTTAATATTGTGGTTCCCTCACCCTGTGTTGTCTGAGTAGTGTTCTGCCCACTGTTAAGGAGCTCGGGCGTTCAGTTTGGGGATGAGCCCTGGTCCAGGCTATCTTGCTAAAGGCAGCTGGGCCAGCGGATGAAAGCACCCACTGACCCCCATGTCTCCACAGGTACCACTACAGCTTGGTTTCCTTGAGTCCAAGGCTGGGGAAATTCTCCTAATATGGTACATACTTTCTCTTCAACCTCTTCCACCTGTTTAGGAGTGTCTTGATCTTTATCTTTCTCAAGCAGTTGATCTGGGCACACCTTTAGGTGATCTCTGGCCACAGCCACTGAAGTTCTTCCTCCATCCTTGGTGATGAGGCAGACCTTACTGTTTTCAAAGTGAGAGGGCATAATGGTTACGGTTCAGCTTCTCACTGATCATCAAGCTTATGAGTTCTCCTTTTCCTTTTTAACACCTGTTCTCCTGGTGCTAAGGGAGTAGCAGGGGCTTGCTGATTGTAGCTCTCCTCTTGCTTCTGTCAGGGTCTGTGACAGACTCTCCTCCATATACTGTTGGACTTTGGAGTTCTGCTGCTGTCTTTCAGCATCCCTGTCTGTGTCTAGCTGTACTGTCTTTGGTGTTAGTATTCCCATATCCAGGCTGATGGGAAGTTTACCTGGTCTTGCCCACATCAGATAGGCTGGGGTACAGTTGGTCGAATTCACCAGAATGCAATTGTACAGGTCTACCAGATGCGGTAGCTTCTCACGCCATAAATTGCGTTCTTCTAGAGGTAAGGTTTTCAACAAGTCGATAACCACCTGGTTCATCCACTCGCACAGGCCGTTTTT
This sequence comes from Allobates femoralis, assembly GCA_033576535.1. Lineage (NCBI taxonomy): Eukaryota > Metazoa > Chordata > Amphibia > Anura > Aromobatidae > Allobates > Allobates femoralis. The sequence goes on from JARQOC010000006.1 coordinate 250,141,655, forward strand.
TATGTGGTTAATACAGCGTCGTCCAAATTTTCTTGCAGCCGTACAGGTTGCAGAACTCTTGAAGTTCCTCTGCTTTGAAAGCTGGACCTTGATCTGTTAGGACTTTTTCAGGATAGCCGTACGGCCGACAGAAGTGCTCCTGGAAGGTGTCACATTGGCGGGGGTAGGGGGGGAAGAAGCAAGCATATTCATCACACACACCTGCACTCTCAGCTCCCGCTCATTGTGTTCCTCTCTCCACACTAAGAGCTGGGGAAAAAAAGGCTTCATTTAAACCACAGCAGTAGCACTTCCATACAGCAAGGCAGTCAATACATAACAGTACCCCCCTCTTTATGAGAGGCCGTCGGACTCAAAACTGGACAAGTCCGGCAATGGTCTGAACCTCCTGAGCGACGACCTATGGAAGATATTACGGGTACAAAGCACTGGGGGATTGCTAGTTGGAACAACACGGAGTTGCAAATGGCCGCAATTTTAAACCAACCAATCATTCCAGTAGTAGGAGCTCCAGCTGCACACTTCCACCTTACGTGTTTTGACAGCACCCACACATACTCATCCACACTCAGGTCTGGACCTGAATGTTTATTGCCATGCACACGGTCACAGACCGAAGGTTCACTCTCAGGGGGGCAAACGGCAGAGATGGTTCCCGGTTTCACTTCGGGGACCATTCTCACCAAGGGCTTAGTGGGGGTAACCACTTTCCCCCTAACACACTTCTCCGGACAACCCCTGAGTCCAGCATCGATCGAGGTGCTGGCAGGGTTTACTCCAATCCTTCGGTGGGTGATTAACCACCACCGGTGGAGACATAGGAGCAGGTCTACCAACACGGCAGACACAGTGGCACTCCCGTGTTTATCTACATGGGACGTCTGCAGCTGAGAAGCAGGGTTAGCACGGTATGGACAGACCCTAATGAAGTGATCAGGTTGACCACAAAAGAAAGAAGACCACCCACCCTGATGACCTGCAGATGGGTTAGTACAAGACTCCGCAGTCCCCAATTGCTTAGGAACATCAGAACCCACACATGTAACCTCCACAGCAGGGATAGTCACCGGGGGCAGGCTCGGATCCGGTCTCTCTCTTAGGCGTCTGTCCAACCTAATAGCGAGCGCCATTGCAGCCTCCTGCGTCTCCGGAGCAGCGTACTGAGTCATGGTGTTCTGTAACTGATCTGACAACCCCAGACAGAACTGACTCCTCAGAGCAGGGTCGTTCCATTGAGTGTCAGTGGCCCACCTCCTGAACTCAGAGCAATACTCCTCGACCGGTCGTGCTCCCTGCCTGAGCTTACATAGTTTAGACTCAGCAAGGGAGATGGCATCAGGGTTGCCATACACCAGGGCAAGCGCTGCAAAAAACTCGTCCACTGACCACATGGATGGAGAATTGGTCGGCAGAGAGAAGGCCCAGGCCTGGGAATCCCCTTTAAGAAGGGAGAATATAATCCCCACGCGCTGTTCCTCGCTCCCGAAAAACGAGGATGCAGCCTGAAATGTAGTTTGCAGGCTTCTCTAAAAACAAAAATGTATCTCTCCCTCCTGAAAATCAGTCAGGAAGGGAGATATTGGGTTCTGGTACAGCCAGCGTGTGAATCGCAGCCAGATACCCAACCACTTCTCGAAGCTGATGCACCACCTGGTTCCGCAAGTTAGAATCCTCATGGAGAGTTCCTCCACCAGGTGTGCATAGTCGGGTTGACATGGCGGTTTCGGGAAAAATTAGCGGGTCGCTGATTATTATTATTATTTTTTTTTTTTTTTTTTATAATTATTTATTAATTTATATAGCGCTATTATTCCATAGCACTTTACATACATGAGTAATGCTGTCTCTCTTGGAGCTCACAATCTACACATCCTATCAGTATGTCTTTGCAATTATGTCACGTTGCGAGGGGGGGGGTGCCCAGAAGTAGGATGGAGCTGGGAGTCAGAGGAGCGTGCTCTGGCCCTGATACTGGGGTCCCTGACTCACCCTGTACTCGGAGGTACCTCTGAAGGTGAGGAGGTCCGAGCCCCCAGCCTAAGACCCTAAAACTCCTAAGAAGCTCTAGGAATAAGGCCCCTACCTCCACCCACGGACCACAGAACCCAGCAACCTCCAATGGGAAAAACAGCAGCAACTTGAGATCACGTCTGCACTCCAGGGTCACACAATAGCAGTGAACTGATTCAGCAACAGCAGGTGATGTGAGCTGACCCACTTATGGCCGAGGGGTGTGGAGCAACCAGCCCAGGCACGCCTCTCAGCTCACCTAAGCATGAGTCATATTCATCACACACACCTGCACTCTCAGCTCCCGCTCATTAGGTTCCTCTCTCCACACGGAGAGCTGGGGAAAAAAAGGCTTCATTTAAACCACAGCAGCAGTACGCAGTACTTCCATACAGCAAGGCAGTCAATACATAACAGAAGGGTTTTGCAGCTGTCCTCACTGGTCCTTAACTTGTACGACCACCAAGAAATGTGAGTAGTGGTCCATGACCGTCAGGGCATAGGTGTATTACGACCTAGTCGGAGTCAACTTCACATGATCCAGTGCCATGATTTCAAGCAGTTGTCTTGTGATGATGGGTTGTAAGGGGGTTCTCTGGCTGTTGTGCCATCTCTTCTTCTCAGATTGCATGGGCCACACTCTCTACACCACCTCTCAATGGATATTCTCATGCCTATCCAAAAGAACCGCTCATGGATCAGGACCTCCAACTTCTTCCACCCCAAATGTCCTGCCCTGTCGTGGTAAGGCTCTAGGACCATTGACACATCCCTCTTCGGGAACACTATCTGCCATATCAGCTCATGTGTACTGCAGTTGATGTTTCTTCAGCACAATATACCCTCATGAAAGAACGGTTTGGCTTTCTCCTTCATAACTGCAAGGCCTCTTGTGGTGCATCTGGACCAGGGAATGAACCAGCTTGGCTTAGCCGCTCTTTCACTATGCGAACGGCCGGGTCGCTGCCCTGCATTTCTGCCCATCCGTGGTGGGGCAAAGGATTGAAAAGAACTTCTTGGGTGGCGGAATGCTTGGTCTTCACACAGTGGGAGCATTGGGACGTACCTTGGCGGTGAAGGCCGGCATTCTCAATTTCTTCAAGATCTTCTGAATCTTCTCCCAAGACTGGTAAGTTCGGCTTTTGGCATACCGTATCAGCGATGGTGTTCTTGTTTCCTGCCCAATACTTGATCACGAACTCATAGTAAGACAGCCGAGCCATCCATCACTGTTCTAGGCCACCAAGCTTCGCAGTTTCCAGATGTGTTAACAGGTTATTGTCAGTGAAGATGGTAAATTTGGCTGAAGCGATGTAGTTTTGAACCACTCAGTCACAGCCCAGACTATGGCCAAGAACTCTAGCTTGAAGGAACTGTAGTTGATGGGGTTCCTTTCAGTGGGGCGAAGCTTCCGGCTGGCACAGCGATGACCCTTCCTTTGCCTTTCTGTACATAGGACAACACAGCTCCCTATCCAATGTTGCTGGGATCTGTGTACAGGTTTTACTCTGACCATAGTCGGGGTAAGCCAGGATTTCGTCTCCAGTGAGAGCCAGCTTCAAACGATTTAAGGATTCTTCTATCCCTGGCATCCCACACTATCGGACGGCTCTTTATCTTTACTTTCTTAGAGTGGCCCACTAAGAGTTCTTGAAGAGGAGCAGCTATTTTTGTAAATCCCTTGATAAACCTTCAATAATAGCTGACCATCCCTAGAAACTGCCATACCTCACGAATGGTGGTTGGTTTCTGCCAGTCTTTGATGATGGTGACTTTATCAGGATCTGGTGCCATGCCTTCTGCTCTCACAACATGGCCTAGGTATTGCACCTTGGGTTTCAGGAGGTGACACTTGGATGGATGGCTTCACCTTCAGACCAAAGTTGGACAGGGGTATGAATACCTCAGCCAGGTGTTTCAAGTGGTCCTCATAGGTCCTAGAATAGACAATGATATCATCTAGGTATAACAGTACCATTTCAAAGTTCTTATACCTGAGGCAGCACTCCATTAACCTCTGGAATGTTCCTGGTGCGTTACACAGCCCAAATGGCATGCAGTTGAAGTCACACAGGCCCATTGGTGAAGTAAATGCAGTCTTCTCCTTGTCCGCCTCTGCCATGGGAACCTGCTGGCACCCACTGGTGAGATATAGGGTCGAGAAGTAGTTAGCAGATTTCAAGGCAGCTAATGACTCCTCGATATGCGGCAAGGGATAGGCATCTTTATGTTTAATGCGATTGATCTGCCTATAGTCGACATACATTCTCATGGTACCATCCTTCTTTCTGACTAGTACTAGAGTAGCTGCCCAGGGGCTACAACTATCCCTTATTACGGTACCTCTGCCTCTTTGATTTCCCATTACATGCTCTTGGTACACTGATACTGAGGCGGGAGAACAGGGTGGTATCTCTCTTTAATGGGTGGATGGTCTCCCGTGGGAATATGGTGCTAAATCCCTTTTACCTGCACAAAGTCCAGGAGTTTTTTACTGAACACCCTTTCATATTCCTGGACCACCCTGTAAACCCCATGTTTTTGTTGTGAAGGGGTGGAGTCAGTGCCAACGTGCATTTTTTGACACCCTCCAACTATCCCCAAAAGCCATTATTCTCTGCCATTTTAGAAGGGTCCAAAGATTCTACTGCCTGGATTGCGTTGTTGCTGACAGTAAATAGCTTGGCTACTGTGGCATACCTGGGTAAGTTGACATCCTTTTCCCCACAATTTAGTATATGTATGGGCACTCTCCCCTTTCTGACATCTACTAACCATCTTGCTCTCAGGAGAGTGGGCCTGCTGTCAGCGTATACTGGTTCTACCAGGGCCTGGTAATCTTGACCCCTGATGCCTATAGCGGCCTGACACCATATCATCATTTCACTTTTGGGGGAAAGCACAATGGGGTATGGATCACTCACCCTTACGCTGCCGACTTCTCCACTGGACAATTCTACCTGCTGTCTTTGAATCAGTGCCCTGATCTCTTTGTGCAGGACTCGTTGTTGTTGGTTTTAGCTACCTGCTGTAACCACACAATAATTTCGCTGAGACAGTTTTCAATAACATTGGTACCAAGGGTGATCATGGGATGACGTTCACATTTATCAATATCCACTACTATCAAACCCTGGGATTTAAGCTCTTCTCGCCCCACCTCAATGGTCACCTCTTTATACCCCACTTGAGGCAAGGGCTGACCATTACTGGCTATTATAGTCAGATCATCATCAGGGTGATGGGTAAAGTCAGTGTAATCCCAATAGCGTTTGTAAAGGATATGTGGCATCATGGTCACCTGGAAGCCAGTGTCCAATAGAGCGTTCAATGGGATGCTATCAATCACGACAGTCAGGATCGGCCATCCCCCGACGTACTTGTCCTTCCAGTTGTGTGGACCAGGTTTCTATACTCCTGGGGGTTGGTCCTCTGCTCCCGGGGTGGCTCGTTTAAAGGACAATACCTTGCAATGTGTCCCATTTTGTTGCAGCATCAGCAGATGGGTCGTTCAGTCGGGTCATAGCAGTCGGTTGCTCTCACCTTGGTGTTGGTTGAGGGGATCCTCTTCTGATGTCGCCACGGGTGGTCATCTGGACAGGAGGCCAGCTGGACCTTTTCTGTAGGTGAAGACATTTGCAGGGACAGCACTGTTTTTGCCAATGCAGTCAGGCTTTTGGGTAGCTCCTGGAGGCGTAAATCTGCAGATGGTTCGTTACTCAATGTCTGTGTGTAAGCCCCAACAGGTTCCTGAGGCCAGGGCACTGCCTCCTGGTGGTACAGTATTGATAGATGTTTAGTGAGCGCCATGACACCAGGGGTCATCCCTCGTAGCACGTGGATTGCCCGATCTTTGAATTGGGCAAAGTTCATGTTGGGGTTTTGTAGGGGCATAATACATAGCTGCATCTTATGCGTGTTGGACAGGGGCCCCTTTATAAACTGCGCTGTTGACAGCCTGTCCTCCTCCTGCACGCTATCAGGATTAATCTGCTTGATAACTCACAGCGCCACTTGGAGGTTGAGGGCATAGTCTCTCACACTATCCCGCACCCTTTGTTTGCAGCCAAAAAACCTCATTTTTATGTCTGCCGTGGTGCGAGTATTGAAAGTGTCCTTCAGTTTTGCCAATATGTGCTGAACTGTCCTTTTATCAGCGTCCGGCCAGGATTTGACTTCTCTCTGGGTGGCACCAGTTAGCTGACCAATAAGAATGCTGACCTTCTGCCCCTCGGCCGAGGGTGTATACGTCAAACAGGCTACATAGTCTCTCTTTGAAATCAGTGAGGGTATGCGATTCCCCTGAATATTTTGGTATCCAGGCCACTCCTGGGATATACGGCACAGACAATGGCATTATAGGGGCCGCGGCAGCGCCCGTGGCTGGGACTTCACTAAGGTTGGGCATCTTCCTCCCTAGTTTACCTTATCCACATTCTGAATTGCTGTTCTGGATATTGCTGGCTGCGGTTCTTCATGCAGCTGGTCACTGTACTGCTGCACATGCCGGATTAACAGGCAGCTGCTTTACGAGCAGGATCGCTCATTCACACAGGGGTTCGGGGCTGCCTTCTTCCTGCCATCTGACTTCAGAGCGTGGGGCATGGTCTATGTTCACGCTCTTTCTGAAGCTCCACCCACAATTACACTCGTATATCATTAACACTGCATGGTGTACTAATGGGGGTGGCTCACATAGTTGTACACAATCTTTGCAGCATACTGGACCCGGTTAACAGGGGGTCCGTAAATCCTGTTTGTGACGCCAAATACAATGGCCATAAGGGCCTGAGGTACTCGACCGGCAAGGCGTAGTTAGGGGGATGTCACAGTGGCAGTCCCGGCGTTCATGGCTCTGGCCGAGCTGATGAAGGGGGTATTTTCAGGGGATGAAAATGTCTTTACGTGACGCCACCTGTGGTATATGATCAAGGATGAACAGCACTGCTTAGATGAGCCCCCATGGGATTTATGTAGTGGCAGCCAGAATGGTGACACTCCCCAGAGGCGGAGCGGGCCCCTGGGGTTTGGTGTAAGAGTCTTTGGGGAACGATGGTGGTGCTAGTTATGGTGTAGGAGGCGGCAAGGAGGGCACGGGAAATAAGCAGGAGGACACAAAGAGTGCAGTTCTTTTACCTTTACTGAGAAACACCGTCAAGTCTGGGGGCACTGGTTACCAGGTCCAGGAGGGTCCAGTAAGCCTGGAAGCAGTTGGATTTCACCTCGCTAGGTGGGTTTGGAGGCCTTCCTGCTGCTTCTTTGTTTAGGTCCCAGCTGACTGTGAGCTATTCTGCAGCCATGTCCTTTCCCTCTCTCTTGCTCCTGACTGGCAGAGAGCACGAACCTGTAACGGACACTGTCGTGTTGATTACAGCTCTGGGTTCTCAATAAGCTGTTGTGCCACCGGGTTTCTACGTGCGGCCAGGAAACTTGCAGTCTCCTATCCTCCAGATTCGGTTGCCGGGATGTGCAATGCTCAACAAACACAGGACTCTGGCGTCCTCCGTTTCGCTGCCTGGAGTGAGCTTATCAACAGCTTCGCTCTCCAGGACCTTCTCCTTCCTCCTCCTCATCTACTCTTGTTCTGCTTCCTCTCCCATCCCACACTTTCTCTACACTGCTCCTAACCCCTACCCCTCGCCGGAAACAGGGCAATTCCCCTGAACTTGGGTGCAGAGCTCCCCCTTATATCCAAGAATCGGCTTTAGTGTATGCATGTGAGGGGTTGCCTAGCGTTGGGATCTCCTTCTGCTTCCAAGCATGATATCACCTCTGGTGAGAGAGGCAATACCACTGTGGCAACCGTACCATAGGGGCACCACATGTGAGCCAAGAACCGCCATCTCTTCTTTGTACCACACCAACCACTGGCTTTTAGGGGTGGGGGTCCCCGTTTCCAGCGCTTGTCCGTTAGGCATCTGGGAAGAGGTGGATAGCTAACACACACCAGTAGATCAATTAAAGCCTCTTTAGTCAGTCCTTGGTAGTGCAGGCCCAGATCTCTGGCTCTCTCCTGTAGACTGGATACAGTCCAGTGTCTGCACTCACTCTGAGGGTGGTTCTTCATTGGGCTGTGCTCTGTTGATCCCACCGCTGCCACAAATTGTCACAGGGTCATTCTCCGGTATCTCAAAATTAACAGAGCGAGAGAGGTGTGAACAGCCCAACAACCTTTATTGCTTGAAAACACACAAAACCATAAAACAATCCATCAGAAAATCCTTAAAACAATCCAGCATTACACTGTACATCAAGGTAATCCAAGTGTCTCTCCAGTGCCTCTGGAGAGTTCACCTCAGCTTCAGTGTCCCACACAAAAGACTCAAATCATATTGCCTCTCCTCCCCCAACCTCCTCCCCATATCCAAACCAGGTCTATCGACACACTCCAGGGGAGTAGTACAAACATTTGCTGGAAGAGGACTAGAATGACCAAGTAAGCACATGTGCACACAGGAATTCAATTAACAGACCCTCTGGAGTGTAACGAGTACACAGGAAGGGGGAAGGTGAGAATACACAATACAGCAACAACACTTCTAAAACCAGTAAAATATGACCCACCATATCCCACCATCACACCAGGGCTACTGAGGTAAGAAATGACCACACAGACCTCCCATCTGACTGATCTATTACTGGAGACTCCAGTGGTACAGAGATAGGAAGAGGATGCTCACACTTCTGTTCACTCTGTCAACCTGATGTATTCCTGGAGAAAACAATCTACTCTATAATTGCCGTAGGCAAAATCGTGTCGGCCCCCGAAATCGCCGTGGCTTTGTCACTATGTGACGTCACCACGGCGAAGCATTGGCCGCGTAGCGGCCAATGCGAGTCGTTAGCTGCGCGAGCAATGGCCGCGAGGCCATTGCGAGTCGCTAGCTTTGTGCGAGCAATGGCCGCGAAGCGGCCATTGCGAGTCGCTGGCCGAAAATAGAACCAGAGGCTCGGCCACAAAGCTAGCGATTTCCCGCTCAGGTAGCGAGTCACTAGCCTCAGCGGGAAATCGCTAGCTTTGTGGCCGAGCCTCTGGTTCTATTTTCGGCCAGCGACTCGCAATGGCCGCTTCGCCGCGGTTGCGGTAATCCCCATAAGGATTACCACAACCGCGCCGCATTGCGACTCGCTGGCTGAGTGCGAGCACTTGCGGCGCGGTTGCGGTAATCCCCATAAGGATTACCGCAACCGCGCCGCATTGCGAGTCGCTGGCTGAGTGCGAGCACTTGCGGCGCGGTTGCGGTAATCCCCATAAGGATTACCGCAACCGCGCCGCAAGTGCAAGTTGCGGCGCGGTTGCGGTAATCCCCATAGAAAGTATAGGGGGACTTGCGGCAGGTGCGGCAAGTGCGGTTTTGCCGCACCTGCCGCAAGTCCCCCTATACTTTCTATGGGGATTACCGCAACCGCGCCGCAGATGCGGTTTTTTAATAAAATAAAATAATTTTAATACAAATAAATACACTTAAAATAACAAATAATAAATAAATGTAATAATAAAAAAAATAGTAAAAAAAAAATATAAATAAATAATAAAATAAAAAATAATAATAACAAAAAAAAAAAAAAAATTATATTAAAGTATTGGACCCCCCCCAAAAAGTATTGGACCCCCCAAAAAAAGTATTGGACCCCCCAAAAAAAGTATTGGACCCCTCCCCAAAAGTATTGGACCCCCCAAAAAAAGTATTGGACCCCTCCCCCAAAAAAAGTATTGGACCCCCAAAAAAAGTATTGGACCCCCCCCCCCAAGTATTGGACCCCCCAAAAAAAGTATTGGACCCCCCAAAAAAAGTATTGGACCCCCCAAAAAAAGTATTGGACCCCCCAAAAGTATTGGACCCCCCAAAAAAAGTATTGGACCCCCCCTAAAAAGTATTGGACCCCCCCAAAAAAGTATTGGACCCCCCCAAAAAAGTATTGGTCCCCCCCCCCAAAAAGGATTGGACCCCCCCAAAAAAGTATTGGACCCCCCCCAAAAAGTATTGGACCCCCCAAAAAAGTATTGGAACCCCCCCAAAAGTATTGGACCCCCCAAAAAAAAGTATTGGACCCCCCAAAAAAAAGTATTGGACCTCCCCCTAAAAGTATTGGACCCCCACCCAAAAGTATTGGACCCCCCCCCAAAAGTATTGGACCCCCAAAAAAAAGTATTGGACCCCCCCAAAAAATTATTGGACCCCCCCCAAAAGTATTGGACCCCCAAAAAAAGTATTGGACCCCCAAAAAAAAGTATTGGACCCCCCCCCCAAAGTATTGGACCCCCCCCCAAAGTATTGGACCCCCCCAAAAGTATTGGACCCCCCAAATAAGTATTGGACCCCCCAAAAAAAGTATTGGACCCCCCCCCAAAAGTATTGGACCCCCCAAAGAAAGTATTGGACCCCCAAAAAAAGTATTGGACCCCCAAAAAAAGTATTGGACCCCCCCAAAAGTATTGGACCCCCCCAAAAAAGTATTGGACCCCCCCTAAAAAGTATTGGACCCCCCCCAAAAAAGTATTGGACCCCCCCAAAAAGTATTGGACCCCCCCAAAAAAGTATTGGACCCCCCAAAAAAAGTATTGGAACCCCCCCAAAAGTATTGGACCCCCCAAAAAAAGTATTGGACCCCCCAAAAAAAGTATTGGACCCCCCCCAAAAGTATTGGACCCCCAAAAAAAGTATTGGACCCCCCAAAAATAGTATTGGACCCCCCCAAAAAGTATTGGACCCCCCAAAAAAAGTATTGCACCCCCCAAAAAAATTATTGGACCCCCCCACAGGTGTTGGACCCCCCAAAAAAAGTATTGGACCCCCCAAAAAAAGTATTGGACCCCCCCAAAAAAAGTATTGGACCCCCCAAAAGTATTGGACCCCCCCAAAAAAGTATTGGACCACCCAAAAAAAGTATTGGACCCCCCCAAAAGTATTGGACCCCCCCAAAAAAGTATTGGACCCCCCCCAAAAAAGTACTCAGACCAGCTATAACTATTATAAGCAAATTTATGCACGTTCTAGAATCCCGATGCATTTGCATCGGGCTCACAGCTAGTAATAATAATAATCATCATCATCTTCATTCATATAGCGCCAACATATTTCGCAGTGCTTCACAATTCAGAGGTTGATATTCAAACAATCATAAGTAACCGTTATCAAAAAATACAATAAGCAAAATAATGACAATCCTGCTCATAAGAGCCTCCAATCTAACAAAGAGTTGGGGGTGACACAAAGTACAGGGCTTATTTACAATGATGGTGTAGTCAGCTTAAGTAAATGTGGAATAGATAAGAGCTGCATAAGTGACCACCAACTCTTATTTGTAATGCATTTGAGACTCGTGGAGCAGATAGGCTATGTCTAACTGACTTTGAATAGGGATTGTGATAGGCCATCCTAAAAATGTGTTTTTAGGGAGCCCCTGAAACTATGTACATTGTGGATAGACCTAATTTTTTGGGGTACAGCATTCCAGAGAATAGGTGCAGCTTGGGAGAAGTCTTGGAGCTGGGAGTAGGAGGTTTGAATCAATGTAGAAGTGAGTCTAAAGTCACTTCCAGAGCAAATAGAACAGGTGGGGTGATAGACAGAGATGAGAGTAAAGAGGTTGGGAGGTGCTGCACTGTGAAGAGTTTTGTGGATGAGAACAAGCAGTTTGAATTGGATCATATAGTGTATAGGCATCCAGTGCAATGACTGGTATAGAGCGGAAGGGTCTGAGTAACGGTTTGCTAGATAGGTGATCCTGGCTGCTGCATTAAGGATGGACTGGAGAGGGGAGAGTCTAGTGCGGGGAGGCCAATTAATAGAGAATTACAATAGTCAAGGCGGGAGTGAATCAGGGCCACAGTTAGGGTTTGTTTTCAAGGTGGGAAAGTGGTGGATTCTAGACATTTTCCTCAGGTCTAAGCGGTAAGAGTGGACGAGAGATTATACACCATGTTCCCAATTATTATGCTAATGTTCTTTTTCTCTGATTTTCCTAAATGGTCGGTGCAAATGACAGTAAGTGTAATAAAAGTCATCATCCGTTAGAGTATACATTTAATTTTATTGAAGAAACCTCGCATTGATAACAGTATAATCTTCAAAATTAAAAAAAACTCTAAATGCACTGTTCCAAATTATTAGGCACAGTAGAGTTTCTAAACATTTGATATGTTTGAAAGAACTGAAAATGCTCATTTTTGAATTTGCAGCATTAGGAGGTCACATTCACTGGAATAAAAAGCTATTTAACTCCAAAACATCCTAACAGGCCAAGTTACATGTTAACATAGGAACCCTTCTTTGTCACCACCTTGACAATTCTTGCATCCATTCATCTTGTGAGTTTCTAGAGAGTTTCTGCTTGTATTTCTTTGCATGATGTCAGAATAGCCTCCCAGAGCTGCTGTTTTGATGTTTACTGCCTCCCACCCTCATAGATCTTTTTCTTGATTATACTCCCAAGGTTCCCTATAGGGTTCAGGTCAGGGGAAGATGGTGGCCACATCATGAGTTTATATCCTTTTATGCCCATAGCAGCTAATGACACAGAGGTATTCTTTGCAGCATTAGATGGTGCATTGTCATGCATGAGGATAATTTTGCTCCTGAAGGCACGTTTTGCTTTTTGCACAATGGAAGAAAGTTCTCAGTCAGAAACTCTATATACAGTGCCTACAAGTAGTCTTCAACCCCCTGCAGATTTAGGTGGTTTGATAAGATGCAAATAAGTTAGAGCCTTCAAACTGCAAACGAGAGTAGGATTTATTAACAGAAGCATAAATCTTACAAACCAAAAAGTTATGTTGCTCAGTTGAATTTTAATAAATTTTAAACATAAAAGTGTGGGTCAATTATTATTCAACCCCTAGGTTTAATATTTTGTGGAATAACCCTTGTTTGCAATTACAGCTAATAATCGTCTTTTATAAGACCTGATCAGGCCGCCACAGGTCTCTGGAGTTATCTTGGCCCACTCCTCCATGCAGATCTTCTCCAAGTTATCTAGGTTCTTTGGGTGTCTCATGTGGACTTTAATCTTGAGCTCCTTCCACAAGTTTTCAATTGGGTTAAGGTCAGGAGACTGACTAGGCCACTCCATCACATTGATTTTTTCCCTCTTGAACCAGGCCTTGGTTTTCTTGGCTGTGTGCTTTGGGTCGTTGTCTTGTTGGAAGATGAAATTACGACCCATCTTAAGATCCTTGATGGAGGAGCGGAGGTTCTTGGCCAAAATATCCAGGTAGGCCGTGCTATCCATCTTCCCTGGATGCGGACCAGATGGCCAGGCCCCTTGGCTGAGAAACATCCCCACAGCATGATGCTGCCACCACCATGCTTGACTGTAGGGATGGTATTCTTGGGGTCGTATGCAGTGCCATCAGTCTCCAAACGTCACGTGTGTGGTTGATACCAAAGATCTCGATCTTGGTCTCATCAGACCATAGAACCTTGAACCAGTCATGTCTCAGAGTCCTCCAAGTGATCATGAGCAAACTGTAGACGAGCCTTGACATGACGCTTTGAAAGTAAAGGTACCTTACGGGCTCGTCTGGAACGGAGACCATTGCGGTGGAGTACGTTACTTATGGTATTGACTGAAACCAATGTCCCCACTGCCATGAGATTTTCCCGGAGCTCCTTCCTTGTTGTCCTTGGGTTAGCCTTGACTCTTCGGACAAGCCTGGCCTCGGCACGGGAGGAAACTTTCAAAGGCTGTCCAGGCCGTGGAAGGCTAACAGTAGTTCCATAATCCTTCCACTTCCGGATGATGCTCCCAACAGTGGAGACAGGTAGGCCCAACTCCTTGGAAAGGGTTTTGTACCCCTTGCCAGCCTTGTGACCCTCCACGATCTTGTCTCTGGTGGCCTTGGAATGCTCCTTTGTCTTTCCCATGTTGACCATGTATGAGTGCTGTTCACAAGTTTGGGGAGGGTCTTAAATAGTCAGAAAAGGTTGGCAAAAGAGATAATTAATCCACACATGTGAAGCTCATCGTTCTTTGTGCCTGAACTGCTTCTTAATACTTTAGGGGGACCAAACAGAATGCTGGTGGTTTGAGGGGTTGAATAATAAATGACCCTCTGAATTAACTTTTAACGCTTTAAAAAAAAAAAAAAAAAAAAATGTAAAAATCTTTTTGGCTGCAGTGCATTTCCCACTTCCAGGCTGATCTACAGTCCAAATGTCACAATGCCAAGTTAATTCCGCATGTGTCAACCAGCTAAATCTGCAGGGGGTTGAAGACTACTTGTAGGCACTGTACTTTGCAGAGGTCATTTTCACACCTTTAGGAACCTTAAAGGGGCCTACCAGCTGTTTCCCAATGATTCCAAGCCAAAACATGACTCCCCCACCTCCTTGCTGACGTCGCAGCCTTGTTGGGACATGGTGGCCATCCACCAACCATCCACTACTCCATCCATCTGGACCATCCAGGGTTGCTCGATGCTCATCAGTAAACAAGACTGTTTGAAAATTAGACTTCATATATGTCTGGGTCCACTGCAACTGATTCTGCTTGTGAGCACTGGTTAGGGGTGGCTAAATAGTAGGTTTATGCACCACAACAATCTTTTGAAGGATCCTACACCTTGAGGTTTGAGGGACTCCAGAGGCACCAGCAGCTTCAAATATCTGTTTGCTGGTTTGTAAGGCCTTTTTAGCAGCTGCTCTCTCAATCTGATGAACTTGCCTTGCAGAAACCTTCCTCATTCTGCCTTTATCTGTGCTCAGAATCAGCCACATATCTCTTCACAGTATGATGATCATGCTTACGTTTTCGTGCAATATCTAATGTTTTCATCCTTTGTCCAAGGCATGCTTTTCGGCAGCAGAGAGAACCTTTTTCTTTTCCAAGTTACTTGAAAACTGTGGCCTACTCATTATTGTGGAGCATCCAGTTTTCCTTTTATTGGGCTCACCTGCCAAACTATTTATCACAGGTATCTAAAATTGATTTAAAAAAAAAAAAAAGGGAAATGGAGCGCACATAGAGTAATATCTAGTGATGAGCGAGTACTAAAATGCTCGGGTGCTCGAAGCTCAGGCCTAGCATCCCAAGATACTCGTGTACTCGGCCCGAGCACCGAGCCCAATGTTATCCTATGGGAGACCTGAGTAATTTTATGAAATGACTGCAAGCAGCATGTAGAAACCCTAAAAATGTCACAAAAGTCTCAGAAGAGTGCTCAAATGACATGGCAACACCATGGGGAAGACCCCTGGAAGCATTTCTCACTCAAAAGTCACAGCTGTGAACAATCTTCTCCGAGTTTCACGCCAATTTTACGAAGTCACCAGAAAACCTTCCAAAATGACACCAAAATGAATATTGAGGGTGGAAATGTTAAGGGCACATAGCCAAAGTGAGATACAGCTGGTGTATGTTACTTTTTGTGATTACATGAAAGATTTTACGTGAAAACATTGTGCGGCACTCCGATGACCCTGAGAAGAGACGTACATGAAGCCCTGTCTTGACATAATGTGCCCATTTTGAGGAACTGGGTCTATTGTAGTATTTTCCTTTGTCAGGGCAGTCCAAAATTGGGAGGTTCACCAATGCCCCTGGATAGAGACGTGCATGAGGGCCTGTAAACCTGAAGTGCCCATTGTAAGGAAGTGGGTGTATTGTAGTACAGCCCTTTGGCAGGGCAGCCAAAAATTGGGAGGCTCCACATTGTCCCTGGATAGAGACGTGCAGGAGGGCCTGTAAACCTGAAGTGGGTGTATTGTAGTATAGCCCTTTGGCAGGGCAGCCAAAAATTGGGAGGTTCAACAATGAGCCATGCATACAGACATGCATGAGGGCCTGTAAACCTGAAGTAGGTGTATTGTAGTATAGCCCTTTGGCAGGGCAGCCAAAAATTGGGAGGTTCAACAATGAGCCATGCATACAGACATGCATGAGGGCCTGTAAACGTGGAGTGGGTGTATTGTAGTATAGCCCTTTGGCAGGGCAGCCAAAAATTGGGAGGCTCCACATTGTCCCTGGATAGAGACGTGCAGTAGGGCCTGTAAACCTGAAGTGGGTGTATTGGAGTATAGCCCTTTGGCAGGGCAGACAAAAATTGGGAGGTTCAACAATGAGCCATGCATACAGACATGTGTGGCACCCTGGCACCTTTGGGCACCACAGAAATCCTTAGAGCACAAATGGAGTAAGTAACAGCAAAGCAAACCCACAAACACAACAACACTTAGAACACCTGGTTTCGCCCCGAGCCTCTAGGGGGAGCTCCACTGGTGACTTTGAGCCAGTTCCCCCTATCAAAAGAGTCTCGGAGGGAGAAACTTCAGAGTGTGGTAGACGCTACAAGAGCTGCCAGCCTGTGTGAAACCTCCACCCTATGAGGAACACACTAGGCCCAACCAGCCTGTTAGCAAGTGGAAATCCCTGCAATTGGGATAAGAGGAAGAAGGAGAACACCTCTCAGGAACACAGAGTTAATCTGACTCTTTCCTTAACCACCGGTTACTGGAACCGAAGTTGTGAGAGCTACCCAGCCATCACAGAGAACCAGCACCATCAACAGGAGGTTTAGCCACCTGTTCCACCTGATGCACCCATCCACGAGAGCCCAGGGAAGAGTACTGATCCTGCTCAGACCCTTTTACAGCGCCCTCAGTGCTGTTAACCAGGTGAAGGAAGTTCCATTGAACACATTGCCCGGTCCGGCTGGATTCCACATCCACCCGACCTTAGCACCAGAACTAGAGAAAGGAAGCCTAACACTGCTTGCTGTGAACCTCCAGAAGTGCCAACTTCACTATCCCGGTCCGAGTGTACCTGATTACCATCCAGTAAAGGTACCTAAAAGAGACTTTGTGTGGTTGTACGTTACTCCTGGATTCGGCGCGCAGCACTCCGCAGCTGCCTCACAACATCTTGCGCAGCTCCCGGCTCCGGGGACTCCCGCTCGTCCTGTGGGGAGCGTTCCATCTCGCTGTATAACATCCCCCGGAGACCCGAACAGCGCTGGTAAAGTTACCAGAACACCCGCAGGTGACGTCACGAAGACAAATCACCCCTACTGTTCCGCCATTCCCCTATTGATCTGGACCACCGGGCCTACACCACCGCAGGCGCGGTTCCGTGACTGGAGGAGAAACAACGCCCGCTACGTGTACCCCCGGCTACGGTGAGTCAGAATTTGGCGTCACGAACAGGATTCGAGCAGGCCCGTTATCACGGGTATTGTGTGCTATTTATTGACTGTAAATATCGAACTGTACATTTGGTCCGCCATTGCTGCGCGAAAAGGCGGGAAAAGAAGGGGCGTGACTGTGCAGAGGGCGCAAAGATTGGCCCCGCCCCCAAGCTCTGACAACTTCCTCCGTACACAGCAGGAACCGGAAACTCCCGTGGTGCCTCACTCCTCACCGCGAGGCCGACACTTCCGTTTGAAACCGAGGGAAAGGCTACGCTTAACTAAGAGGGAGCGACCATGAGTAACCCGGCTTCCGATCACGCGGTGCCCCCGCTAAACCAAGCGGCACCCCAAAACCTACCTCTTGATGGACAGCAACCAGTCGGCGGTATGCCACCGCAACCCGCTCCGATTATGCCGATGTCTCTACCCTACGTTCCTAGTGCGACCTGGTTACCTAAGTACAGCGGTGTACCCAGTACCTTGGAGAACTTCCAGAGGAAGATATGCCAGGCGCTGGACATGTACCCGATGACCGGTAAGCAAAGAGCTTCAGTTGTTATGGGACAGTTAACCGGCGTAGCCGAACTGCAGAGCCGCAGCTGGACTGTAGAAACTCAGGAATCTGTGGAGCAGATATTGGCTAGATTAACCCGGGTCTTTGAGCGCCATACCGAAGCTGAATTAAGACTGTCTTTCTATCGTTGTAACCAAGGGGCACATGAAAGTGTCCTTGATTATTCACTGCGCTTGCAAGAAGCGTACAGACTGTTAAAACAAGTTGATCCTGATGGTGTCCGAGATGAGAACAAAGCGTTAATTGGACAATTTATTGTGGGCCTTAAACTATCTGAGGATAGAAAGCAAGCAAGCTGGTGGTCCATACAAAATCCAGGCGCAGAGTTTGACACCTTGAGAGACTTAACAGTTTGGGGACAACGACTCGCTGAAGTACCTGATCCCGCTTCGCAGCAGCAGCAGTATACTGACACCCCTTCCGTGCCGGCAGCAGCATCTCCAATCCCCGCGATCCAGTCCAGCGCACAGACTGTAACGCCTGACCGGTTTGATCAACTGTGTGCTAATGTCGAGCAGCTGATGAAGGACGTGGCCAACCTACAAGCTGGGAGAAGACCCAAGACAGATGCAAGGCCATCGGACAAGATTCAACTCGCCGACAGCCCTGACGACGTCCCGTGGATGAGGAGAAAGACACAGCCGTCGCGAGGAAAACCTGCAGACCGCCGCAGTCCTGACAGACGCCGCAACAGTCAGCAGAACGACTTAGGAGGATGCAATCTGCAATCCCGTCCTTTAAACGAGCGACCCCTGGGCGAGAAGGGCCAACCCCAGGAGTAGACTGTCCAGGCCCTACATCCAGTTGGGAACACAAGTATGTGGGAGACTGTCCATACTTACCAATCGTCATCGATGGCAACGCTATCTCCGCCTTGATAGACACTGGATCCCAGGTGACATCCATCCCCAGTACCCTTTACAAGCAGTTCTGGCCAGATGTTAAGCTAGAACCCCCAAATCCCGAGATGAACCTTGAAGCCACTAATGGTATACCAGTTACCATAGAGGGACAGTGGGAAGCTACAGTAAAGGTGGCGAGGGTGCAGTTGAAAAACCAGGGTATCTTAGTGGTCCAGGATAAGCCTAACCACAAGGATCCATATGTTATATTGGGTACCAATGTCATGATCAAATGCCTCGATGAAGTGTTGTTTTTACTCCAACAGAGTGCTGAAGGCGGTAAACCCAGAGAAAAGAGGGCTATCCAAAAGCAGATCAGAGCTCTGGTGTATCAACAACAGGTAACATTGTCCAATGGTGAAATTGGCAGAGTAAGGGTCATAGATCCCATTCCAATTGTGGTACCACCCAGAAGTGAAATGATGATCTGGTGTCGAGCAGCCATAGGCCTCATTGGGCACGACTACCAAGCTGTAGTAGAACCTGTAATGTCCGACAGTAGTCCTACGCTCTTGACAGCCAGAGGGTTAGTCGACGTAAGAAAGGGGAGAGTCCCCGTACGCATATTGAATTATGGTGATGACGAAGTCAGACTGCCAAGATATGCAACTGTCGCAAAATTGTACCAAGTAAAAGATGATGCTGTGATTGATGTAAAATCCTCAAACCAAACAGTCACTGATGAACCCCCTCACTCTAAAGATCAGTTAGAGAAATGGTGTCAAGACCTCAGTGTAGGAACTGACAATACACCCTCTCACCAGAAAAATGGATGGTTCGGGAGTATGAGCAAGTGTTCAGCAAACACCCACTTGACTTTGGGAGGGTTAAAGGGGTACAACATCATATCCCCACAAACAACCATGCACCTATCAAAGAAAGGTACAGGCCTATACCACCCACTCACTACCAGAAGGCAAAAGAGATGCTTCAGGACATGAAAAATGCAGGAGTCATTAGGGATAGCTGTAGTCCCTGGGCCGCACCACTAGTCCTGGTTAAAAAGAAAGATGGTAGTATGAGGATGTGCGTAGACTATAGGCAAATCAACAAAGTCACACACAAGGATGCATACCCATTACCACGCATAGAAGAGTCACTAGCTGCACTCAAATCTGCCAACTACTTCTCCACATTAGATCTTACTAGTGGGTACTGGCAGGTTGCCGTTGCAGAGGAGGATCGTGAGAAGACAGCCTTCACTACTCCTATGGGCTTATGCGAATTCAACAGTATGCCATTCGGTTTGTGCAATGCCCCAGGAACATTTCAGAGACTTATGGAGTGTTGTTTGGGCCACAAGAACTGTGAGACTGTCTTGTTATACCTTGATGATGTCATTGTCTACTCTCAGACCTATGAAGATCACCTCCAACACCTGAGTGAAGTGTTCGAGTCACTGTCCAAGGAAGGGATGAAACTGAAACCGTCCAAGTGCCACCTGCTGAAATCCAAGGTCCAATACCTAGGACATGTGGTCAGCGCTGAAGGCGTAGCACCGGATCCGGATAAGGTCACCGTCATCAAGGACTGGCCAGCACCAATCAACCACAAAGAGGTACGTCAATTTCTAGGACTGGTCGGGTACTACCGACGCTTCATCAAAGGCTATACCAAGATAGCCGCCCCCATGCAAGATCTCTTAGTAGGTCAATCCAAAAATGGCAAGATCAGGGGACCCCCGTTCCACTGGGGCCCAGAACAGGACAAATCCTTCCAGACGCTGAAAGATGCTTTAACTGGAGAAGAAATCCTGGCCTACCCTGACTAAAATCTACCATTTTTACTGTACACCGATGCAAGCAATGAAGGTTTAGGAGCAGTCCTATCTCAACGTCAACAGGGCAAGGAGAAGGTGATAGCCTACGCCAGCAGAAAGCTCCCTCCCACCAAGAGGAACCCGGAGAATTACAGCTCCTTCAAGCTGGAGTTCCTGGCCCTGGTCTGGGCGATCACAGAGTGTTTCAAGCATTACCTGGCATCCGCCCCGTTCACAGCTTTCACAGACAACAACCCTCTAACACACTTAGAGACTGCAAAGCTGGGAGCCCTAGAACAGCGTTGGGTAGCAAGACTTGCTAACTACGACTTCACTGTAAAGTACCGGGCAGGTCACAAGAACGGCAATGCTGATGCCCTGTCCCGAATGCCTCATCTTCCTGAAGAGGGAGAAGACATAGATGACCTGGAAGAGATTGAACTACCTGCTTTCCACCGTTCGGGTACAGCAACATGTCATCAGAGAAACTAGACCCGTGTAGAGAGGACCGTGAACCCGTTACCTCACCATGACTGG
Source organism: Allobates femoralis (assembly GCA_033576535.1). Classification (NCBI taxonomy): domain Eukaryota; kingdom Metazoa; phylum Chordata; class Amphibia; order Anura; family Aromobatidae; genus Allobates; species Allobates femoralis. The sequence goes on from JARQOC010000006.1 coordinate 250,162,564, forward strand.
AAGGAGGCTCAGGCCAACGACCCAGATGTCAGCCTGGTAAGGGATTTGATCACTCAAGAACACGCCAACATGGACTCTGATGCCTCATCAACTGCTAAACGCCTGTGGAAGGAGAAAGGGAGGTTGTTTGTCTACCAGGGTAGACTATGCAGGAGATACCTCAATCCAAGAACCCATGAACTCATCTGGCAGATTGTAGTTCCCACGACTGAAGTCCAAATGATTCTTGAAGCATACCATGATGATGCCGGACACTTTGGATGGAAGAAGCTGGAGAGACTCCTGAAGGATTGGTTCTACTGGGTCGGTATGCGAGGCTCAATTGACAAATGGTGTAAAAACTGTGGACCATGTCACCTTCGAAGGAAAGACCATCTAACTCAGAAAGCTCCGTTGCAGCCAATTGTTACCACCAAACCTCTTGAAATAGTTGCTCTCGACCATGTGAAGCTTACCCCAAGTCGAACCGGGTACACCTACGCTCTCACCATCGTTGATCACTAATCAAGATTCCTGGTAGTCGTTCCAGTTAAGGACTTAACTGCTGAGGTAGCAGCCAAAGCGTTCCAGAGTTACTTCTGTCGCCCCCATGGGTATCCAGACCAAGTCTTAACTGACCAAGGGCCAGCCTTCGAATCAGCTCTGTTCCAAGAATTCTTAGGGCTGTATGGGTGTAAGAAAATCCGCACAACGCCTTATCATCCCCAGACGAACGGTTTATGTGAGAAGATGAACCACATAGTCATTGACATGCTCAAGACCTTACCAGTTGAAGAGAGAAATCAATGGCCAGAGAAACTTCCAGATCTCGTGGACATCTACAACCACATACCTGTCAGTTCAACAAACTACACACCTGCTTACCTGATGAGAGCAAGACCAGGTAAATTGCCTATTGATTTGCAGATGGGAACCATCGAACCCACAGAAGACTCTTCTGATGAAGACTGGGTCAGCCAACGCCAAGAAAAGTACAGGAAAGTACAAGAAAGTGTTGCGAGAAACCTAGAAATCAGTAGAACCAAACAAGAAAAAGACTTCAACAAGCACGCCTCAGCTGAACCATTAGCTATAGGAGACGTAGTGCTAAAAAGAAAGCGAAAAACCAACAAATTGGATAACAGTTGGGAATCTGTACCCTACACCGTTATGCCGTCACACTATGACAACTCAAAAACTTGTGTTATTAGTAAAGACAATGGGAATACTATTGCAACTGTTTCAAGGGATCATTTGAAGAAATGTCCGCCACAGTTAATCCCACAAGCAACCAGTTACCCTACTGTAACTAAAGATGAAGAAACAAAAGAAAAATCTCGTCCTTACAGAAATTGGATACTTACCAGCTGATTGGCCACAATTAGGTGAAGCATTCCTCATACCAGTTATGCATTTCTACCATCCTGTAGAAGATCAGCAACCAAATCCAATCCAACAAGTCCAACAAGAAGAAGTCCAAATGCAAGAATTGCAGCCTGTTATTATGGAACCTGAGATTCCTGTAATCGGTCAACCTGCTAGTCCCACAGTAAGAGAAGCCATTCCTAATCAACTACCTACAGAGGTTAGTCCAGTTGATAGACTCCGCACTTACTATGGTCTACCAAAAAGCAGACATAGAGAATCAAGAACCACTTCGTACACTACACCAACAGCTTTGGAAACACCCACACTACGCAGATCCACACGTAGTACATTAGGCCAACCCCCACACAAACTTGGAGAATGGGTTTAAAATGTAGTGGAAAATGTAACCTGTAAGTGTTGTAAATAGTAACCAGTTTTCAAAACCTGTAAAAAGTAGTGTACAGAAGGGTGGAGGAACTGGGCTCTGTCCCAAGTATACTAAGTTGGGGACAGAAAGCGCCTGGTAAGGTATAGAAGGTTAGTACCGGCGTCCCAAGCAGAGACACCCGTAGGGAATGTATAAAGTTACCGTGTATCCCTGGACTTTACCTTTTTCCCTTTTCAAAAACTTTGGACAATTGTCACAGGACTTGTGTGACCACTAACTTTACCTTTTCCAGCCTGCGGCAGATGGACTAGTGCCGTACGGACTGCTTTTCACCTTTTTCATATTTTTCACTTCCTTTTCAGTGATTTTTGTGTTTTCTTTAAGACTTTGTAATTAACTGATATAAAATGCTTAGTGTTAAGTTGTAAAAAGAACTTTTTGCTCAGCCGGGAGAACTGAGGTTAACTAAGGGGGAATGTGGCACCCTGGCACCTGTTGGGCACCACAGAAATCCTTAGAGCACAAATGGAGTAAGTAACAGCAAAGCAAACCCACAAACACAACAACACTTAGAACACCTGGTTTCGCCCTGAGCCTCTAGGGGGAGCTCCACTGGTGACTTTGAGCCAGTTCCCCCTATAAAAAGAGTCTTGGAGGGAGAAACTTCAGAGTGTGGTAGATGCTACAAGAGCTGCCAGCCTGTGTGAAACCTCCACCCTATGAGGAACACACTAGGCCCAACCAGCCTGATAGCAAGTGGAAATCCCTGCAATTGGGATAAGAGGAAGAAGGAGAACACCTCTCAGGAACACAGAGTTAATCTGACTCTTTCCTTAACCACCGGTTACTGGAACCAAAGTTGTGAGAGCTACCCAGCCATCACAGAGAACCAGCACCATCAACAGGAGGTTTAGCCACCTGTTCCACCTGATGCACCCATCCACGAGAGCCCAGGGAAGAGTACTGATCCTGCTCAGACCCTTTTACAGCGCCCTCAGTGCTGTTAACCAGGTGAAGGAAGTTCCATTGAACACATTGCCCGGTCCGGCTGGATTCCACATCCACCCGACCTTAGCACCAGAACTAGAGAAAGGAAGCCTAACACTGCTTGCTGTGAACCTCCAGAAGTGCCAACTTCACTATCCCGGCCCGAGTGTACCTGATTACCATCCAGTAAAGGTACCTAAAAGAGACTTTGTGTGGTTGTACGATACTCCTGGATTCGGCGCGCAGCACCCCGCAGCTGCCTCACAACATCTTGCGCAGCTCCCGGCTCCGGGGACTCCCGCTCGTCCTGTGGGGAGCGTTCCATCTCGCTGTATAACATCCCCCGGAGACCCGAACAGCGCTGGTAAAGTTACCAGAACACCCGCAGGTGGCGTCACGAAGACAAATCACCCCTACTGTTCCGCCATTCCCCTATTGATCTGGACCACCGGGCCTACACCATCGCAGGCGCGGTTCCGTGACTGGAGGAGAAACAACGCCCGCTACGTGTACCCCCGGCTACGGTGAGTCACATGCATGAGGGCCTGTAATCCTGAAGTAGATGTATTGTAGTATAGCCCTTTGGCAGGGCAGCCAAAAATTGGGAGGCTCCACATTGTCCCTGGATAGAGACATGCATGAGGGCCTGTAAACCTGAAGTGGGTGTATTGGAGTATAGCCCTTTGGCAGGGCAGCCAAAAATTGGGAGGCTCCACATTGTCCCTGGATAGAGACGTGCAGGAGGGCCTCAAAACATTTTTCCCATTGAAAAGGAGCGGGTCTCCTGTCGTTGTAATGCCCATTCTAAAAGAATGGGTAAAAAAATTTACCACTAGGGGTATACCTGAAACAACAGCCTAACTATTGTAATGGTCATCATGGTGGCACATGAGGAGAAGGAGGAGCAGACCAGCGATTAGCCAAAGTCCAGAAGTGTGTACCCATGGGTGAGTGGAGGTACATGGCAAATTCCCAGAACAAAATTTAAATTCCGCTGTCATTTGTTGGTGGTGTGGTGAAGTCTGGCCCAATCCAACCCTTGTTCATCTTGATCAGAGTCAGCCTGTCAGCATTTTCAGTTGACAGGCGGGTGCGTTTATCAGTAATGATTCCACCTGCGGCACTGAAAACACGCTCTGACAAAACGCTAGTGGCAGGGCAGGCCAGGACTTCCAAGGCGTAGAGAGCCAATTCATGCCATGTGTCCAGCTTGGAGACCCAATAATTGTAAGGCACAGAGGAATGTCGAAGTACAGTTGTTCGATCTGCAAGGTACTCCTTCAGCATCTGGCCAAACTTAGCATTTCTTGTGGCACTACCCCACACCTCTGGGGCTGTGGTACGTGAGGGGCTGAGAAAACTGTCCCACATCGTAAAGAGTGTTCCCCTCCCTCTGGCGGATTGGACTTGTGCCCCTCTCGGCCGTACGCCTTGGTTGTCCACCGATTCCTGACCTATGCCTCTAGCGTTTTGTGAGGGGAATGCTTTGCCTACTTCCGTGGCTATGGCCTTCTGGAACTGCAGCATTTTGGCTGACCTCTCCGCCTCAGGAATGAGAGACATAAAGTTCTCCTTGTAGCGTGGGTCTAAGAGTGTTGCCAACCAGTACTGATTGTCGGCCAAGATGTTCTGAACGCGAGGGTCACGAGCCAGGCAGCTTACCATAAAGTCAGCCATGTGCGCCCGACTCTTAAAAGCCATCACTTCAGTATCCAGACCAACACAATGACTGAACATGCTGTCCTCCTCCTCCTCATGTCCCCCGTCCTCTGGCCAGCCACGCTGAAGTGAGGGAATGACTGGTGTGCATGTCATATCCTCAATTTGGCCAGAGAGTTGCTCCATGTCTTCATCCTCCTCCTCCTCCACATCATAGTCCTCCACTGCACGTTCTGATGAGATGAGGCTGGGCTGTGTGTTATCACCCACACCCACTACTGTTTCTTGCTCAAACTCATCGCGCTCCGCCTGCAACGCATCCTCTGTTTTTCAGCAGAGACCGTTTTAGAAGGCAGAGTAGCGGTATGGTGACGCTAATAATGGCGTCATCGCCGCTCACCATCTTGGTGGCGTCCTCAAAGTTTTGGAGGACGGTACATAGGTCCGACATCCATCTCCACTCCTCAGGTGTTATGTGTGGAGTTTGACCCATTTCCCGACGGCTTAGGTGATGCAGGTACTCAACAACTGCCCTCTTCTGCTCACATATCCTGACCAACATGTGCAGAGTTGAATTCCAAAGCGTGGGGACATCACACACCAGTCTGTGGGCCGGAAGACGCAAACGGCGCTGAAAGCCGGCAAGGCCGGCTGAAGCAGCAGGTGACTTGCGAAAATGTGCAGACAGGCGGCGAACTTTTACCAGCAGATCAGACAGCTCTGGGTATGACTTTATAAACCGCTAACCACCAGGTTGAGCACATGGGCCACGCAGGGAACATGCGTCAGCTGGCCTCGCCTCAAAGCTGCCACCAGGTTCCGGCCATTGTCACACACGACCTTTCCTGGCTTTAGGTTCAGAGGTGTGAGCCAGTGATCTGCCTGCTGTTTCAGAGCTGTCCACACCTCTTCTGCATTGTGGGGTTTGTCACCTATGCATATTAGCTTCAGCACAGCCTGTTGCCGCTTCGCAGAGGCAGTGCTGCAGTGCTTCCAGCTTGGGACTGTTATGGAGGGTAAAGTGGATGAGGATGCGCAGGAGGAGGAGGAGGAGGCTGAGGAGCATGACATTCCGGAGCTGTAGAGTCTGGGTGAAGCCATGACTGAGGTTGGGCCTGCAATCCTTGGTGTGGGAAGGATGTGTTCCGTCCCTCGCTCAGACTGGGTCCCAGCTTCCACAATATTAACCCAGTGTGCTGTCAAGGAGATGTAGCGGCCTTGCCCACAAGCACTTGTCCACGTGTCTGTGGTTAGGAGGACTTTGGCTGAAACAGCGTTGTTCAGGGCACGTGCGATGCTTTGTGACACGTGGTTATGCAATGCGGGGACGGCACATCTGGGGACGGCACATCTGGAGAAATAGTGGCGTCTGGGGACCGAGTAACGTGGGACAGCAGCCGCCATCAGGTAACATTTCTAGCGCAAGCAGTCGCGAAATGTGATAATTTAGGACTGTGGCATGTGGGGCGTTGGCAGCGTATTTGCGCCTGCATTCAAAGGTTTGCTGAATGGATAATTGAACGCTGCGCTGGGACAAGGACTTGCTTGATGGTGGTGTTATTTGTTCGTGGGCAACGTCAGGTGCAGGGCCGGAGGCTTGTTCGCGGCCAGCATGGACAGGGGATTGGCTCGCACGCACAACACGCGAAGACGTAGCAGTGACATCAGCAAGCACCCCTCCTCGACTCGGTTGTACTTCCCACAAAGTCGGGTGCTTGGCTGACATGTGCCTGATAATGCTGGTGGTGGTCAGGCTGCTAGTTTTCGTACCCCTGCTGATGCTGGCATGGCAGGTGTTGCAAATGGCCTTTTTAGAGTCATCTGGAGCCAACTTATAAAACTGCCAGACTCGGGAAGACCTAACATTTGCACAGGCACCTTGTGTCGTGTTGTTGTTCCGGGGAACGGTTGCCTGCCTTTGCCTGCGGACATGACCCTGCTTCTTACTGCCTGTTGGGATGCTACGCCTCCCTCCCCCTGTGCACTGCTGTCCTCGCTCTGCATATCCTCCTGCCAGGTTGGGTCAGCTACTGGATCATCCTCCACGTCGTCTTCCTCTTCCGCACCCTGATCCTCCTCCTGACTTCCTGGCAATTGTGTCTCATTATCATCCACCCCTTGTTGAGACACGTTGCCAAGGTTCCCTTGTGAGAACATGGTTGCTCAAATATTTGGGCATCTGTACATACCATCTTATCACCCACTTCAACAGGAGCTGGCAAGAGGCCAGATTCTGCGAATGGATACGTGAACAGCTCTTCCGAGTGTCCTAGTGTGGGATCAGTAATGTCCATGGACGTGTACTCGGCCTGGTGGTAGGAAGGAGGATCAGGTTGGGAAATGTGCGGTGCAGTATCACGGCTACTGACACTTGACCGTGTGGAAGACAGGGTGTTTGTGGAGGTGCCCATCTGACTTGAAGCATTATCCACTATCCAAGTAACAACCTGTTGACACTGCGCTTGGTTCAAGAGCGGTGTACTGCTGCGGGCCCCAAGAATTTGGGACAGGACGTGCGAGCGAGTAGATGTGCCACTTTGTTGTTGCGAAATTAGTGCTTGCACACGACCTCGGCCTCTGCCTGCACCACCATCATGTCCACTTCCTTGTCCTTGCCAACCCTTGCCATTTTGCCTGTATACAGCGACAATAGACTGGTGACTGTTCAGGTCACAGGAAAGTTGGATTTTAGAACCTGCCTGTATAAGCTATCAAGTACAACAGTCAGGTGACTGTTCAGGTCACAGGAAAGTTGGATTTTAGAACCTGCCTGTATAAAGCTATCAAGTACAACAGTCAGGTGACTGTTCAGGTCACAGGAAAGTTGGATTTTAGAACCTAATCTGTATAAAGCTATCAAGTAAACAGTCAGGTGACTGTTCAGGTCACAGGAAAGTTGGATTTTAGACCCTAACCTGTATAAAGCTATCAAGTACAACAGTCAGGTGACTGTTCAGGTCACAGGAAAGTTGGATTTTAACCCTAACCTGTATAAAGCTATCAAGTACAACAGTCAGGTGACTGTTCAGGTCACAGGAAAGTTGGATTTTAAACCTAACCTGTATGAAGCTATCAAGTACAACAGTCAGGTGACTGTTCAGGTCACAGGAAAGTTGGATTTTAGAACCTAACCTGTATAAGCTATCAAGTACAACAGTCAGGTGACTGTTCAGGTCACAGGAAGTTGGATTTTAGACCCTAACCTGTATAAAGCTATCAAGTACAACAGTCAGGTGACTGTTCAGGTCACAGGAAAGTTGGATTTTAGGACCTACCTGTATAAAGCTATAAGTACAACAGCAGGTGACTGTTCAGGTCACAGAAAGTTGGATTTTAGACCCTAACCTGTATAAAGCTATCAAGTACAACAGTCAGGTGACTGTTCAGGTCACAGGAAAGTTGGATTTTAGAACCTGCCTGTATAAGCTATCAAGTACACAGTCAGGTGACTGTTCAGGTCACAGGAAAGTTGGATTTTAGACCCTAACCTGTATAAAGCTATCAAGTACAACAGTCAGGTGACTGTTCAGGTCACAGGAAAGTTGGATTTTAGAACCTAACCTGTATAAAGCTATCAAGTACAACAGTCAGGTGACTGTTCAGGTCACAGGAAAGTTGGATTTTAGAACTAACTGTTAAAGCTATCAAGTACAACAGTCAGGTGACTGTTCAGGTCACAGGAAAGTTGGATTTTAGACCCTAACCTGTATAAAGCTATCAAGTACAACAGTCAGGTGACTGTTCAGGTCACAGGAAAGTTGGATTTTAGACCCTAACCTGTATAAAGCTATCAAGTACAACAGTCAGGTGACTGTTCAGGTCACAGGAAAGTTGGATTTTAGAACCTAACCTGTATGAAGCTATCAAGTACAACAGTCAGGTGACTGTTCAGGTCACAGGAAAGTTGGATTTTAACCCTAACCTGTATAAAGCTATCAAGTACAACAGTCAGGTGACTGTTCAGGTCACAGGAAAGTTGGATTTTAAACCCTAACCTGTATAAAGCTATCAAGTACAACAGTCAGGTGACTGTTCAGGTCACAGGAAAGTTGGATTTTAGAACCTAGACCTGTATAAGCTATCAAGCACAACAGTCAGGTGACTGTTCAGGTCACAGGAAAGTTGGATTTTAGACCCTAACCTGTATAAAGCTATCAAGTACAACAGTCAGGTGACTGTTCAGGTCACAGGAAAGTTGGATTTTAGAACCTGCCTGTATACAGCTAGTCAGCTCCAACAGTCTCCTGAGGACTGTTCTGGGTCACTGTAAAGCTTGGACTCCGATCTGGATCACCCTGCCTATATCCTCCTAGATTAGTCCTGAGAAGGACTGTTGTGGTCAGCAGCAGTTCGCAGCCCTGCTCCGGATCTACCTATGAGGGACCGCAAATCTGTCCCTAAGCAGCAGCAGGACACTCTCCCTACACTCACTGTCTGGATGGCTGTGTGCAGAGCACAGCGTCGGCCGGGTCTTATAAAGACTCGGTCACGCTGTGCAGGCCGGCCAATCACTGCAATGCCACAACTAACAGGGCTGTGGCATTGCAGTGGTCTGCCAGCCAATCCCTGCATGCGGGCTGGCTCTCTAAAGAGCGCCAACATGCAGGGATGAGGACCACGAGCACAGCACGAGTATCGCGAGATTACTCGGTGCTCGCCGAGTAGCCCGAGTACAGTGATATTCGTGCGAGTACCGAGTAGTGGCGAGCATGCTCGCTCATCACTAGTAATATCCTTTTGTACCAGTAACCTCAGTGCCCCCCTTTTGTGGAAGGACTCACCTGGTTTGGTTGTGCAAGTCACAACCAACTAACTCCGCTCTCTCCTATGGTCGTGACTCACCGTTGCCGGGTTCTCAGGTCTCAGGCGATGCTTCACTTGTCACGATTCCGCGTCTGAGGCTGTGGGGTCTGGTGGTCAAATAAAAAGGGGTTAAGAGATTGGGATAAGTCTTGATTGTCGTGATGCCACCTGTGGGAGTCCGGTGATGGCACCGGCGCTGCTTGGGCCTCGGGGGATGTGCGGCAGCTAGATGGGATGCTCCCCACAGGATGAGCAGTAGTCCCGGGGCCAGGAGCTGTACTGGATGGAATACGCAGCTCGGTAGTTTGATGAGCAGGGTTAATAACAGTTCTGGAAGAATTGCACTGACACAATGCTCCTCTGTAACGGGTCTTTACTGTAAGTTCGGTGCGGTACACGGTATACAGTTTGTCAGGTAACGGACCGGGTGGTCCCAGTGATGAACAGCTTCTGTCCAGTGTGCAGACTCCTGCTCCTTCTCCTCCACGACTCTCTTCTCCTCACTTTCTTCCCCCACACTACACCTTACACTCCTCCCACCAGGACCTGATTGGCCCTCTACCTCTGAGTGGTGCATGTGGTACATGGAGCTCTGGATTTAACCATTTCATCACTGAGACGGAAGATATTACATCTTCAGCCAGGGATGCAATAACTTTCCTGTGACGCACTCGTTGCGGGGCACCTCACTCCCCCTTGGAAATTACACTTGTCCCCAAGTGTCACAGAACCCAAACAGTACAGAGAATTTTTATATTTTGCAACATAAAGAAAAATAAAACATTTTTATTAATAACATGCAAGCTGGCATTAATTTTCTTCCCGTCCGGGAGGCACATTTTCTTAAAACGTTTCAAACATTTATTCAACGGAACGGTTAACTATTGCGACCCGGCGGGCAGTGTCACCGTTTTTAACAAGGTCCAGGTTTACCGCCGGGCCGCTTACTGGCACACATTTAAACAGGAGAGCATTCCAAAAGAAAAGTTATTTTCGAAGTTTCGAAACAGAACTGTGTAAAAGTAAAGTTACTTTTTAAGGGTGAAGTTGACATCTATGGACCCGGAGAGCATACCATCCATGGTATCCAGCATGGCGCTCATATGAGATGGCTTCTCCCCGGTACAGGTCGCGATCGGGGTGTCCCTTGGGAAGACGAGACTCAACGTCCGGCGGGATACAAAGATCTCCTCATATACCCCTCCTCCTGGGCAAAACCCCACCCATTGTCCAAATTGAAGGTGATAACAGTACCTTTCTTGCGGAGTTCATCCGGTAACGGTGGTTGGCGGCGAGCTTCAGGCGAGCCCGCAGATTTGCCTGCTCTTGGGCCCACCACTAGCTCTGCGGCGTTGACGGATGGCATCGTCGGATCGTCGGGCAGCGTGGACATAGTCCCACCGATTCACGAGCGCTGTTTGGAATCCAGTCTTGGCGGCAGCTTTGTAGTGGGATGCGGACATCGTGGTCGGGGATGGATGCTGTGGTCGGCACCAGCCCATTCAACCCGAGCTGCTTGTGGCTGCTCGGGGGAACTTCGCCTCATCCTCCTCCTCAGAACTGGTGTGTATCTAGTCATCAGGTTCACTGGGACTCTCGTCATCTTCCTCCTCTACGGCTTCGACGACTACATCAGGCTCCTCGGTAGGTCGGGATTTTCGGTCGGGGTCATCCGGTTGATCGGGTTCTGGAACCACATGGTCCTCCTCTGTCTCGTCCTGGGGGCTTCTGGGCTGCCCGCCTCTTTATCTTCTGCCTCCTCCGCACCCGTTGGCCGGTGGTGCGTATCCTCCGGTAACCAGGTAGGCCTCAGTTGGTTCGGGGCCGGTCTCCGGTTCTGGAGTGGGGCAGGTGGTCAGTTTCTGTTGCACAGCCCGTGTAGTCGGCTGGCTAGGCTTGCGCTCCAGCTCCTGATGGTCCACTCTGTGGCCTCCATCAACCACACCCGCAGATCTTGGAGCGCGGTCTCCCAAAACTCAGGGTCCCGTCGATAGTGAGAAGGGGACCCGGTCCGGGGTTGCTGATGGCGGCTCAAGCTTCCTCCTCCACTCTCTCATCAGCTCGTGGAGCCTTAGGGTTGCCATTTTGCTTCTTGCAGGAACCGCACCCGTAAACAACTGGTACTCGTTCCCGAAGTGGAGCTTATTGCGAAGACCCTACCACACCTTCTTTCTTTTCGTTTTGTAGTCCATGGGTGGGCTGAAGTCTTTGGCCCGCCCCTTGGTTGTTACCAGCAATCGGGGCGGACAAGGATTTTGGCGCCTCTGCCATGGCCCTCCCACGACGAGGGGCAGAGGCATGCCCCTGGGCCAGCACATAGTCTTTCACATGGCGGGACCCGCCATTTTGGCCCAGTAGAAAGGGCGGGAAAAGTTATTTTTGGCCGATAAAAGTTCTGTAAGGCAAACAATACCCGTTGGAAACGGGCCTGTTCGTATCCTGTTTGTGATCGCCAGGTTTTGACTCATCGTTGCCGGGTTCTCAGGTCTCAGGCGATGCTTCACTTGTCACGGTTCCGCGCCTGAGGCTGTGGGGCCCGGTGGTCAAATAAAAAGGGGTTAAGAGATTGGGATACGTTTTGATTGTCGTGACGCCACCTGTGGGAGTCCGGTGATGGCACCGGCGCTGCTTGGGCCTCCGGGGGATGTGCGGCAGCTAGATGGGATTCTCCCCACAGGATGAGCAGTAGTCCCCGGGGCCAGGAGCTGTACTGGATGGAATACGGCAGCTTGGGTAGTTTGATGAGCAGGGTTAATAACAGTTCTGGAAGGGGGCGTGGCTTGCTGATGCCGGAGTAGGAAGCCGCTGTACACCGCTCCGCTCCTGAAGCTCCCAGTAAAGCGATTTTCAGCCCTTCACCGCCGGTTCTCTGCACATGGGCAAGCAGGGGAGACTGCAGGGAAGCCCCGGAACACCCGCCCAGGGCTCCAGCAGCACTATAGACCGATATCTACGGTCTTCTCAAACTCCCAGCAGGGAGCAAACCAGACCCAAGATGGCGGCGTCCTCCCAACCCAGAGGACAGGGAGCGCGGGAAAGGAGAGAACAGGGCAGCCGTTACGCTCCCTTACAACAGGACTCTGAGGAGGAGACTGCACACATGGAGGACATTGCCAACCTGCCGACCTCTGAGATAAGTAAACTGCTTAAACTTATCCCCACAAAACAAGATCTAGATAGACTGGCCAGCAGGATGGAGGGCACCTATAGGCGGGAACTGCAGTCCCTAAAAGCAGAATTCACCACACGAGTGGAGGATGTGGAGAATGTGCAAGAATCCATATTGAATGAGTTGCAAGCTCATAGGGAGATGCTGCAGATGCACTCAGAGATGATGGAGGATTTCATGTATGGACAAGAGGATATTGAGAACCGCAATAGGAGAAATAATGTCCGCATAAGGGGCCTCCCGGAGTCAGTATCCCCAATTGACTTGAGAAAAGTGGTGCAGGACTTGTTCAATACGGTGCTAGGTGAACCTCTGGGCACCGAAATAATTATGGACAGGGTACATAGAGCACTGGCCCCGAAACCATCAGGAGACCTCAGACCCAGGGATGTAATATGCCGTGTGCACTACTTCACGATTAAGGAGGCTATCATGCAGGGGGCAAGACAGCGGGGCCCTATTCAATTCATGGAGGCAGAGATTACCTTGTTCTCTGACTTGGCCAGACGCACCCTGCAGCAGCGTCGAGGGTTGAGACCCCTTTTAACTCTCCTCAAATCGAACGACATCAACTATAGATGGGGCTTTCCATTCCAGTTGGTGGCTTATAAAGATGGCAGATCAGCAATTTTTCGCAGGATTGGTGACTTGGACGCTCTGCTGAAGGCATTTGATTTACCACACGTGGACCTACCGGAGTGGCCAGCACTACGCCCTCTTCCACCTCCGCAGATAAGATGGCAGGAGAGACGCCGCAACAGGAGCCTGCCAAATTCTAATACCTGAACATATGCTGTAATAATCTCTAGTGTCCATCAGCACGGAGGTTTCTGAAGGACTCTTTTGCTCAGATATGCTGATGAAAACAGGTTTCTAGTACTCTCCTCATGCTTGAAACCCTGCTTTTCTTATTTCTTATTAGGGGAAGAGCGGATGTTCCTTCCCTAAAAGTTTACATGACCGGCGGTGCGGGTCAATGTTCAAACATCTAAATTTGTTGGGAGGCCTTTTGGGAGTCGGAGTGGACTCCTCCTCGGCTTCCAAAACCCTCTTAGAGTGCTGGGCGGTATATTTACTGTCCTAGGTTGCACATAAATCGAAATGTTTAAAAGAATGTATTTTAAGCTATCTTCTTCTTCTCTACTCTTCCTCCTCTATTCTTCTATCCCTTTCTCTTCCCAAACTTGGTCCTCCTCATCCCCCGGTCTACTCTGGTCTGGTCTACACAGCAATGTACCGATTCTAAATGCAAATGGGTGATTTAACATTCTGCTCTTTCAATGTCCGTGGTTTGAATGTCCCCGCTAAGAGACGTCAGGTATTCTATGCAGCACATAAAAGACGAGCTCAGATCCTAATGCTTCAGGAAACCCACTTCAGACATGATTCAATCCCAAGATGCGAATCCCCCCTATATCCTCAGTGGTACCACTGCCCTAACCCCGACTCAAAATCCAAGGGAGTCTCAATTGGGTTTCACAAGTCATTTAATCCTGTGATCTTGAGACAACATATAGACCCTGACGGCAGATTTTTGCTTCTAGAGATTTCCCTTTCCACACGTCAGTATGTAATTGCTAACGTCTATTTTCCCAACAGGGCACTGCGACAGTTTGGGGCGAAATTTAGATCACTCCTGCAAGACTTCGCAGGAACAACACCAATCATCCTTGGAGGGGATCTCAATTACCCGGCCGATTCTGCGATAGACGTCTCATTGGGTAAGTCCAGCCGACCTGTGCCATCCTTGCGCTACCTAAACAGACAGTGGGAGAGATTGTCCCTGGTGGATGCCTGGCGTATACTCAACCCGGACGGGAGAGACTATACTTATTTCTCTTCAGTCCACTCTAACTATTCCAGGATAGATAGATTTTATGTGTCTCATTCTCTGTTGGACTCCCATCTGCGGACGGAGATAGGAAACATCCTGATATCTGATCACGCCCCCATTTATCTATCTCTGGGCCTAGGTCCTGGCGGCCCCAAGGAATATTCCTGGCGCTTGAACGAAAATTTACTTAGAGACCCCATCTGTAAATCAGAAGTGGAAAAAACTATATCCGATTTTGCTCTAAATCACGAAGCTGACCCTACCCCTGCCCCCATTAAATGGGAGGCTCTAAAATGTGTTCTAAGGGGAGTGTTCATATCTCATGGCACTCGCCTCAAGAAAGTTAGAGCTCTGGAGGTAATCTCCCTTCTCCAGCAAATATCGACTCTCGAGTCTAGGCACAAAAGGAGCGCAGCTCCTGAAACCTTCTCCGCCCTTACCACAGCCAGACATAAACTTCTCTCCATACTGGACGATAGGGACAGAACTTTCATGAGCAAAATGAACTCAAAATTTTTCTATCTGGGGAACAAAAAGGGGAGAATATTGGCCAGAACCTTACACCGTAGGGAGACCAGACCCAATATAATGCAGATGAGGGATCCCAACGGGAAAGTACTCCATAAGACTAAAGACATTTTGTCAGGATTCCGACAGTTTTACACTGACTTGTATAATTTGAAAGGTCACTTCCATGATTTGCCCACACCTCTTCTAAACTCCAAAATTAGATCCTACCTCGAGAGGAGTGGGACCCCCACCCTGTCACCCTCAGTCATAGACTCTCTGGCCGGAGACTTCTCCACCATAGAGCTAGAAAATTGCATATCATCTCTGCCCTCGGGGAAATGCCCTGGACCAGATGGCTTCTCGGTTAGCTTTTACAAGCTCTTCCAGAAAGCCTTATGCCCCAGCTTATTGGGAATGTGTAACGAGGTGGCGGGGGGGGGATCTTTTCCTCCTCAGGCACTAATTGCCCATATTGTAGTTTTGCCCAAGCCAGGGAAGGACGCAATGCAGTTCGGGAGCTACCGTCCCATCTCTCTCATAAATGTAGATATTAAAATATACTCCAAACTAATAGCTAATAGATTGAAAATGCATCTCCCTGATTTGATACACCCTGACCAGGTTGGGTTTGTCCCGGGGCGAGAGGCTAAGGACAATACTATCAGAACGATAGCCTTAGTGGACGGGGCAAGAAGGCGCGGGATACCCATGTGCATCCTGTCCCTTGACGCCGAGAAGGCTTTTGACAGGGTGCACTGGGTGTTCATGCAGGAGACCCTGAGATATCTGGGACTTCCGGCCTCCATGATACACAGTATCTTAGCTCTGTATTCAGGTCCAACTGCCAGACTCCGAATCAACGGCTCCCTGTCGGAGCCCTTTGCCATTGGCAATGGCACACGTCAGGGCTGCCCGTTATCCCCCTTTCTATACATCCTCTGTATGGAACCTTTGGCCTCCTCGCTCCGGCGCAATTCCTCTATCCGGGGACTGGGGGAGGGGGAGCGAAGGAGCATAAATTAGCTCTTTTTGCTGATGATCTCCTCCTTTATGTCACTAACCCATTGATTACTATCCCAAATATACTATCTGAACTCAGGAAATATGGAACCCTAAGTAATTTGAAGATCAACTTGTCCAAGTCAGTGTTGCTGAACGTTTCTCTCCCCCGGGTGATCTCCCGATTACTCCGTGAGGATTTTTCTTTTAAGTGGTCTGAAGACTCCATACCCTATTTGGGAATACAATTGACCAGTAGGGTATCGGACCTCTATAAACTCAACTATCTCCCTTTGTTACAGCGCGTAGAAGGAGACCTCACCAAATGGACGAAACTCAAAATATCATGGCTAGGTAGAATACATGTAGTGGGTATGGACCTCCTGCCAAGAATACTATATTACTTCCAAACAATTCCAGTCATGCTACCGGCCTCTTTCTTCTCCCGTCTTAAATCTCAAATAATTAAATTTATTTGGTCCCACAACCGTCCCAGAATCTCGTATAGCACTTTATGCAAACCTATTGTTGAGGGAGGCCTGGGCATGCCAGACTTAAGAACGTATCATTCTGCTAGCCTGGGGAGTTGCATACTATCCTTATTTAGCTCAAGATGTAGGAAGCGGTGGGTGGAAGCTGAGTCCGGGTGCTCGGATGTCCCTCCCTTGTCCATTATATGGGGAGGTACTACGAGTAGCAACCGAGACATACCGTTCATATCTTCACAATTACAATCCTTCTTGAGATATCGTAATCCCCACTTGGGGTTCACGTCCGTTCCAGGCCCTTTGACTCCTATATACGGAAACTCCAGATTTCCAGTGGAGTTAAGCAGGGAGTCGTACCTGGGTACCCCAAGAGAATCCCACCCTACAATATCTAACTACACGCACTCAACAGGTATAAAAAACCTCGCGGAGATGTTTCAGGACTGCGTTCCTCCACCAGACTCTTGGCTATTATTCGCCAGGATGTCGAGTTACATCAGATCCCTTCCCCATGCTCAGATATTTAGACCCCTAACCATTTTTGAACAAAGATGCAAGAAGGGGGAACCCCTAGAGCATGCAATTTCGGTCCTATATAAATGGTTCTCTAACCCCCCAAGAGATATACAGGCGACCCCCTCCTTCGTCCGCAGATGGGAACAAGACTTGGATAGGACCTTCAGCCCTGAAGAGTTGGAGACTATATATGTATACTCTAGCAAAGCATCTCACTCAGCGGAAGCTCAGGACCGCAATTACAGGGTGGTGGCAAGATGGTACAGGTGCCCGGTGGACCTAAATAGAATATACCCATCAGCTTCGCCCCTATGCTGGAGGGAATGCGGAGGGGAAGGAACCTATATGCATGTTTGGTGGGGCTGTCCACTTATAGCGACCTTTTGGAAGGGGGTAGAAGGCTTATATCGCAGGGTCGAGCCGGAGGGAGAATTTCTTTCCCCGGAAGTAGCCTTATTAAACTGCTCGCATATGCCATTGCCTAGATTCAAAAGAAGCATATTGAGGCATTGTCTCACGGCGGCAAGACATCTGATCGCGAGACATTGGAAGAGTCCGATAACTCCGACGCGCCAGGAATTGATCGCAGAGATAAACCGGATTTGCAGGTTAGAAGAATTAATGACCTTCTCGGTCCTAGAGTTGGGCTCTATGGAAAGACACTGCAATACATGGGCCTCTTGGATAATGTTTAGGGAATCTGCAGACATGAGCTCCTGGTTATCTGAATAGACCCAAATCTCCAAATTCCTAGGCGGTTGATCCAGTTACAACAGGTAGCCCTAGACCTAAACTACATATTTTTTAATAACAATACAACTCAAGACCGTACCCCTTCCCTACCCACCCTAATTGTCACCTTTTCTATCCCCTCTTTCCACCCCTCTTTAACTAGTTCACACTTTTTATACTAGTTACTATGGTTTGGGATTGTTGTTATGCTTCTTTTTACTGTAATTATTCAGAAGATAAATGGACACTATAGTAGGCTTGGTTTGCTATTCACAAGAGTGTCTATACCCAGAAATATACCCAAGCCAGTCTATAGGAATCAATACACACAGAAGTCTTTTTCTTCAGCTCACTGTATATCTATTTTCTACTTGCTAAGCGAGGTATGTGGTACTATATAATCATTTGCCTGATTTCACACTGCTTTACTTGTCAAATAACTTTTTGTTTATTATTCATGGTTGTAAACCACATGTTATGACACGTGTATGTCTTTATATTCTTGAAAATAAAAATTTGATTTACCAAAAAAAAAAATAACAGTTCTGGAAGAATTGCACTGACACAATGCTCCTCTGTAACAGGTCTTTACTGTAAGTTCGGTGCGGTACACGGTATACAGTTTGTCATGTAACGGACCGGGTGGTCCCAGTGATGAACAGCTTCTGTCCAGAGCTCCACGGTGTTCCTCCTTTACTAACTGTCCTATTTTTGTTGCCGTTGCTGCCTTAGTGCACCAGTTCAAGGCACTGGGAATCTCTTTTGGATTACCTCAGCCAGGTCGCTAGCCTAGGCTGTGAAGGGTCCAGAGGCCTAATGGTAGGTACCCTGCTGGTAAGACTGATGGGTTAGCGTCTGTAGTGAGGCGCTCCTAAGAAGCTACTCCGTCACTCCGATTTTGCCGAACAGCGGTGGACATCTGTTTGCCTCGAAACCGGCGTCCGGTGAGACTGGGCATGGGTATCTTTTAACCCGTTGCTTAGTTGCTTTGTTGCCCGTTTCCTGGTCTGGGTCACCGCTTGTTGGTGCCCTCCCGGTTAAGTTCCCTTTTCAGGGCTGCACGGCACTGTGCAAACTCCTGCTCCTTCTCCTCCACGACTCTCTTCTCCTCACTTTCTTCCCCCACACTACACCTTACACTCCTCCCACCAGGACCTGATTGGCCCTCTACCTCTGAGTCGTGCATGTGGTACATGGAGCTCTGGATTTAACCATTTCATCACTGAGACGGAAGATATTACATCTTCAGTCAGGGATGCAATACCTTCCTGTGACGCACTCGTTGCTGGGCACCACTGTTGCAGCAGTTGTCCAGCAAGTGTAAAGATCCAAAAGGGTTAACAGAAAGTGCTGGGTTTCATAGATTCACCGCTCTGACCTCCAAGTGAAGACAAACAGAGTGATAGATAAGGCTCTGTTTAATGAGTAGTTTGCCTACCGATTTCGTGATATCAGTTATCACTTCATCAGGGCCCTGGGCAAACTACTCATTAAACAGAGTCTTATCTATCATGTTTGTCTTCACTTGGAGGTCAGCGCGGTGAATCTATGAAACCCAGCACTTTCTGCTAACCCTTTTAAAATTGAGTTCAGTGATCCAAAGAACCCTGAGACACAATACCATCAATGGGTTTCATTGAAAAAAAACTTAAAACCAATTTGCATAATAATTTGGAACAAGTGTCAAACATAACACCCAGACAGCGAGCCTGCTACCTAGGCATTATCATTGTGCCACAACACAGAGAGAGATTTCAGATTTAGGGAGGTTAGTGGAGGGCGGGAGCAGAATATGTTCAGTTTTGGAAAGGTTGAGTTGAAGATAAAGAGTGGACATGATATTGGAAACTGCGGTTAGAAAGTCATTGGTGTTCTTTATTACAGCAGGAGTAAGATTAAGAAAAGAAGTGTAAAGTTATGTGTCGTCAGCATAAAGATGGTACTGAAAGCCAAATCTGCTAATGGTCTCAGGGCTGTGTAGAGAGAGAAGAGAAGAGGTCCAAGGACCGATCCCTTAGGGACTCCAATAGTAAGAGGAAGAGGAGAAGGAGTGGAGCCAGCAAATGATACACTGAAAGAATGGTCAGAGAGATAGGAAGAGAACCAGGAGAGAGACATATTTTTTTATGCCAGTGGAGTGCAGCATAGCGAGTAGGAAATGGTGTTCAACAGTGTCAAAGGCTGCAGAGAGATCAAGAAGAATAAGCAGCGAGTGTTCACCATTTAGTTTTGCTGTTAGAAGGTCATTCGTCACTATGGTAAGGGCAGTTTCTGTAGACTGAAGAGGACGGAAACAAAACTGCAACGGATCTAGAAGAGAGTAACTGGAGAGGTAATGGGTAAGGTGGGAGTAGACCAGGAACTCCAAGAGTTTAGAGATGAAGGGGAGATTGGAGACTGGTCTGTAGTTATTTGTGCAGGGTGGGTCAAGAGAGGTTTTCCTTAATAATGGAGTAATTATAGAGTGTTTGAAGGAGAAGGGGAAGATGCCAGAAGAGAGGGAAAGATTGAAGATTTTGGTTAGGTGAGTGGTGACCACCGGAGAGAGACTGAAGTAGGTGTGAGGGGATGGCGTTAGTGGTGCATGTAGTGAAATGAGAGGAAGAGAGGAGCCTGGAGACTTCTTCTGTGACTAGCTCAAATGTGGAGAGTGAGCCAAAGGAGATGTGGGGTGGAATGCGCATAACAGCGTTTGGAGGCTGAGAGCTGATTTCCTGATAGATGCTTTTTATTTTCACTCTGAAGCAAGAAGCCAGAGCATCAGCACAGAGGTCAGTGATAGGGGCCTGCACTTTAGGCCTGAGGAGAGAATGAAAGGTGCCAAAGAGTTTCTTTGAGTTGTTGGATAGTGAAGAGTTCGGGGTGGTGAAGTAGGTCTATTTGGCGAGGTGAAGGGCAGAGTTGTAAGTTTTCAGCATACATTTATAGTGAATGAGGTTTTCTGGTGTGCACGTTTTCCTCCATAGACGTTCAGCACTTCTAAAGCATCGCTGGAGAAATAGAGTTTGTGATGCGAGCCAGGGCTGTTTTACTCTTTTTGGATGTTCTGAAGGTGAGGGGTGCTACTTGGTCTATTGTGCATCTAAGAGTGTCATTGTAGTGATTCACAACCATATCGGGACAGAAGGAGGAGATTGGGGACAGTGATGTGAGAAGAGAGTGTATGAGGGTTAAAGGCCTGTAGACTTTTGAATTTGTGATAGGTAGCGGTGCGCTGGATGGGTGAGGGTTTGTGAGCGTGAAGGAGAGAATGTTGTGATCAGAGAGAGGAAAAGGTGAGTTATCTAAGGAGGAGGTTGAACAGAGCCTGACAAAGACCAGACCAGGTCAAGGGTGTTACCGTCTTAATGTTTCTCCGGGGTTGAGAGCTGTGAGATGCAAAGAAGTGGTTAGAGTAGAAGCTGGGATGAAGATGGGGAGATGGGGCTGTTTATGTGGATGTTAAAGTCTCCCAGAATAAGGGTTGGTAATTCCGAGGACATGAAGTGCGGAAGCTACACGGAAAAAAGGTTGAGGAACTTGGTGGGTGACCCTAGAGGGCTGTATACCACTGCTACTCTGATAGGAAGGGGATGGAAGAGCCTGTTGGTGTGGACATCAAAAGAAGGGAATGAGAGTGATTGAGCTGGAGGGATGACCTGGAAAGTACATTGTGAGGACAGGAGTAAGCCAACTCCACCACCATGTCTGTTTCCAGGTCTCGAGAAATGGGAGAGATGTAAATCACCATGAGAAATAGCGGCAGTGGAAACAGTGTCTGAGTCTTGGATCCAGGTTTCAGTGAGGGCCAGCAGATTAAGAGAGTTAGTGTTATAACAGGGATGCTGAGCTAAGAAGAGGCTACTCACACTGCAGCAGTGGCGCACCCATAAATTTCCCAAGGTAGGGGTCCAAGAAACACACACCAGCCCTGAAAGGGGGTGTCACCCCCCAGCGGGGTTCCGAGGGGCAAAGCCCCGGTGGAGGGGTTTGGGGGAGTGAAGCCCCCCTAAAAGCAAAGCAATTTTTGTAAATTTGAATACCTAATTAATGCTTAATACTGCACGAAAACGGTCTTATTTGTAATGACGCTGCGCAGTCGGTCTCGGTTGCTCAGCAGTTCCGCTTTTTTATTTTCTTTAATTTGTTGGGCAACTTTGCTTGTCTTAAGTCAGCAACGGCATTCTGGTGGTATGTAGACATCGCGTGTTTGTCGTAAGCCTCTATCGCATGCTGCCAGTCTTGGAATGCAGTAACTACCAGTTTGCCTAAAGTGCAACAAAATGATTTTCAGTATTTCGATCTGAAATTAGAGAATAATCTCTTTCCTATTAATCTATTTTCTAATATAAGAAATATTGCTGACAAAAGAAATATTGCAAACGATGAGCGTTCAGTTGCAAACAAATAATCAAAAACCTGAAATTGTTAGACAGCTTATGCTGTAGTGTACACTCTGTAGATTAAAATACGCAAAAGACGCAGAAGCAGTAAGAACAACATTGAGACAGTCAGTCACAGAACTTACCTGGTAGCTGGCTGGCTCTGTGCGATCCAACAGACTTCGGAGGAAAGAGAACGCAAAACTTGCAGAAAGCACCTTTTTCTTTCTCTGAATACGCAAGCCACGTAAAACGTTGAAGCCAACTAAACTGGAAACAAAGCTTTTTTTTGCATGGCTTCTCTGAATTTAAGACCGGAAACTTGTAGTTGCAGTCGGGCATCCATAGAAAATCATACATTTCCACTTTTTCACTTAGTGACATTTCTTTCGCCACGAAGTTTGAAATGTCAAACGGTCGAGGCACTTCACTGCCGACACTCACACTGGTTACTGACAGGGGCTGCATCTCAACATTTCCAGACTACCCAGCCTGGGTACTATCGTTCGTCTTTTCTGCATTGGCTTGCTCAACAGCGTCACCACCATCACCAACAGTACTAATAGCCGTTCTTTTTAGCTGAAAACAGTCTTTAATAGAGGGCTGTGACAGCCGTTTACATTTTTCACCCGACAAGGCCGACATTATTATATATTTTTCACAGCACAGATCACCCATGGTCCGGACTCCGGACCACAGCAAGACGAGTTCGCTCACTTCACTGCGCAGCGTGAGGTGCAATCCGCGCGTTGGCCATTTCCTTCGCTAACACGTGTCACAGTGTCACACGAAAATTGCAGGAAGTCGGGATTCGGAGAGTCCTGAAGCCTGATTCAGAACAGGAAGCAGACAGTGGAGGCAGGAGAGTGGGTAGTCACTGGGTACCGGTAACGCGCCAAATAGAGAGAAAGACATTCGCGTCACAAAATCAGTGGAACTGCGGGCCGCATTCCTGAACGGATTATGCTAAGACTAGAGAGTAGACTGGGTTTCCAACTTCCGGCCGCAAAAGCGTGCATCCCGGAAGTTGGAAACTGGGGATTATTAGAGTAGATACAAACAGGGCCAGCTCCAGGTTTCACACACGGCGCAGCCATATACACAGAGCGCAGCCATATACACACACAGCGCAGCCATATACACACACAGAGCGCAGCCATATACACACACATAGCGCAGCCATATACACACACAGCTCAGCCATATACACACACATAGCGCAGCCATACACACACATAGCGCAGCCATACACACACATAGTGCAGCCATATAACACGCAAAGCGCAGCCATATACACACAAATAGCGCAGCCCTGGGGTCCCCTCTTTTGTGGGCCCCTGGGTGCTGTGTAATTCTTCCTGACATAGGGGCCCAGCTCCTTGTGTACTGCACCCCCCCTCCCCCTCCCACTCCTAACCTGTGTGCAGCTGTGTGGCAGATGCAATTGTGCATATCAATCTGCACTGAGTAGAACTGTATGATCCCCTAGGTGCTGCAGGTTCAGAGATCATCATTTATTACCCACCAGACCGGGCCAGCAACAGTCTGAGTCCGACTCCAGACTGTGTGCTGCCTCCTGGCTCCTGCCTGTATACAGAGTGAGTTCTGCTCCCCCACAGCTTGCTCTGCAGTGCCTGCCCTGGCTGGCTGCAGCCTGTACTGACTTTCTCCAGCCCTCCACACTAACGTATGAGGCGGTGCTGGGTGACGATGAGGTACCGCTGTGCTGTCTGTACCTGTGGTCTGTGGATGAGAGGAGAGGAGGGGGTCACTGACAGGAATGAGTCCCACTTCTGTGTGTGCGTTTAACACTGCCGCAGGAAGAGGATGTGAGGGGGCGGAGTAGCGAGGACCCTCTCTGCTATGCATTCCTAGTGTGTGGAACGCACACAGGGCGGCGGAAGTGGCGGCAGAGTCAGGGACCGGGCGGCGGTGGGCCCCCCCAGCTTCTCAGGGCCGTCCAAGGGGATGTCCAGACACGTAGGTCCCCCCCCTTGGGTGCGCCACTGCACTGCAGTCCCTCTCTCTTTCTAAATGCGTAGAGGCTGATGGTCCTTAATATAACCTATACCACACACTATCAAGCTATTTCCAGAACACAGCAATTGAGTATTCTACTGCACATGTTCTCTGACACCTGTTCAATGAACACTCCCTCAATCATATGAAAACATGCTGATAAATTAATCAGGAGGGATAACTGTCAGTTGACTTTAGTAAAATCTAGATTACATCTTCTAAGGCTGGTTTCACACTACGTTTTTGTGTCTGTCCGTGGGATCCGACTTTGAAGGAGGATCCCACGGACAGGCACGGATCCACACGGATCCCTGCAATCGGATGGCAAATAGCCATCTGATCCGATTCTATGCAGGATCCATGTGGATCCTGCGGTCCCGTCTTTCCCTGCTTCTGCTCCTCCATCTTCTTCCCTCTCCTATGCTATTCTGTGCCCCAGCTATTTTATTCTGTGCCCCAGCTTCTCTATCCTGATCTAATCCCTAACCTGTTCCCTGTTCTCTTCCTTGTGTGTAGAAAAAAAAAAACTCCTCCCGGAGCATACATCACCTGTCACCGGCTCCCATGCTGCAGCACCATCAGGGCTAAAGGACCTGTGATGATGTCACAGAACCGGTCACATGACTCGTCAGCTGACCGGCACTCTTACATCATCACAGGCTTTTCTGCCCTGATGGTGCTGCAGCGTGGGAGCCGGTGACAAGGTGATGTATCCTCCGGGAGGAGTTTTTAAATTTTTTTTACATGCAGAGAAGAGGACAGGGGACAGGATAGGGATAGATGAGGATAGAGGAGCGGGGGCACAGAATAGCATAGCGGGGGCACAGAATAGCATAGGAGAGGGAAGAAGATGGAGGAGCAGAAGCAGGGAAAGATAGGGGATACGGAGCCGACATTGGATCCGAGGTGAACTCGGATCCAATGTCCATAGGCTCCCATGCTGTGGGCCCTCGGATCAGCCTCGGATCAGCAGTGATCCGAAGCTGTCCGTTGTGAGTCACAGACACAAAATCGTAGCAGGCTACGATTTTGTGCCCGTAATTAAATCGGATGGGATTGGATGGTGGCAAAATCGGATGCCAATAGTGGCACATCCGATCCCATCCAAATGGATACCATCGGATGGCCGAAAATCGTTATGTGAAAGCAGCCTAAAACGCTTTATTTCTTTAGGGCTTAGTGAGACGGCTATATAAGACAGACGATGGTCGCATAGCAATGCTCGAACTGACAGTCAGCTCTCCTGCGATAGCATGCATTGCAGTGTGACTGCGTCCTTATCTAGACATTCATAGTAAGGTTCAGATTACTTTCTACATCTACAACATCTCAGATTTCATAAAATGCCTGTTCTACCAACTAGTAACCTATTCCATACTGCCCCTCTAATCTTTACTGCTATCTGGCTTATGTGCACAATGGATCTCCTCCCCTTAGTAAATGTTGTGTAGCTGTCATTGTGACTCAGCAGAATCTGTTTCTATATAAAGCAGAAGGTATTTGCCTTCTCTATTAGATTCTACACACTAGCTTTTGGAGGTGACATTACCAGAACCATCAGACAAACAAGTAAGGTTTCATCAACTAATGGGGTGGTTGTTACGTTTCTTCTTTTTTTCTGTAGATAATTATGATAAGTATATCATGTGGAAAACAAATATTATCACATACAACTTTCCCGTAAGACAGTCTCTATTGTCCAAGGGTACTGTCTGATGATACAAAGGCCCATTTAGATAGAACATTTACTGGTTCCTCTCCTTTTTAACAATAATCATTTAGGAGGTTTATTGTATAGCTTTATACTGTGGAGCCATTGTCACACATGCTCCTCCAGGCTGCTGGCTGCTATGTGCTAAGAATGTGGCTGCCCCAAAACTAGGGGTAGATGGATGTACAAATCAGACACTATGAATGGGTCCTTGTCAATGGTGTAACATGAATCCAATGGGCCCCGGTTCAAAATTTGGACCTGCCTTTCCGCCCGCATGTTGGTAAGTTGTATGATCTATTACAGTGTTCTAAATTCTATAACAACATATGAATTGCCTCACCTTCCCCATTATGTAGTAATATCTCATCCTGGTATATATGATCCCCATCCTGGTATATATGTTCCCCATCCTGGTACAATATATACATACATACATACTTACACACACACATACACACATTCAGCTTTATATATTAGATCTAATATATAAAGCTGAATGTGTGTGTGTATGTATGTGTGTATATCCGGGATTGGCATCTACACCGTCACAACTACAGCCACAAAATTTTGCACAGTCACACGTCTGGACCCCGAGAGCGTCATAGGCTATGTTGTGAGGCGAAATTTTAACCCTACGCGTTCCAGTTCACCAAACAATTTTGCCCCTATCTACATAATGGGGAAAAAGTGAATGGAAAAGTGTTGGAGGAAAATCGACAGCTGTCAGCTATAGCCACAAAATTTTGCACAGTCACACGTCTTGACCCTGGGAGCATCATAGGCTATGTTGTGAGGCGAAATTTTAACCCCGCGCATTCCAATTCACCAAACAATTTTGCACCTATCTACATAATGGGGAAAAAGGGACAGTTACCAGTTGACAGTTGTGAATGAGACGGGCTTAATGATAGCGCCAAAGACTAACAGCACATACCAGCATATAGTCACTAAGGTGGGGCCCCAACATGAGATATTCACCACGCACGGGGACATGTATACACACCATACGCACACAAAGAGTAACAGCAAGTGTATAGTCGCTAAGGTGCAGCCCCAACATTGGATACTCACCACGCACCCGAACAAACACACACACACACCACAAAGAGACACACACAACACAGAGACATACACACACACCCCCACAGGGACACACACACACCCTATAGTGACACATGCACTCACCCCACAGGGACACACATACACAAGCGCACCACAAAGAGACACACACAACACAGACACACACACCACACAGACCCCCCCCACAGGGACACACACACATAGCCACCCTATAGGGACACATACACTGACTCCACAGGGACACACACACACCACAAAGAGACACACACACACCACACAGACCCCCCCACAGGGACACACACACATACACACCCTATAGGCGCACATGCACTCACCCCACAGGGACACACACACACACACACACCACAAAGAGACACACACAACACAGAGACACACACACCCCACACAGACACCCCCCCACAGGGACACACACACATACACACCCTATAGGGACACATGCAACTAACCCACAGGGAACACACACACACACCTCAAAGAGAACACACAACACAGATACACACACACACACCACACAGACCCCCCCACAGGACACACACACTACACACCCTATAGGGACACGTGCACTCACCCCACAGGGACACACACACCACAAAGAGACACACACAACAGAGACACACACCACACAGACCCCCCACAGGGACACACACACTACACACCCTATAGGGACACATACACTCACCACACAGGGACACACACATACACACACCCCAGGGACACACACACCACACAGACAGACACAGATGTGCACAAATCACCTCACACAACTCGCCTCATACGTGTGCTATCTTTAATTTCCAAACATAAACATCTCATTAAGGCAGATGTCAGTCACATGAGCTGTCTATTATGTGTATGTGTGAGGTAACATATACTGCCCGGCCAGGGGGAGGGTTTACTGTTGGCTGGAAATTTATTAGGCTGCCCATAGCAATCAATCACAGCTCAGCTTCTATTTTCTTACAGGTCATTAATATGACATATTCAAATTCTATTTTGTTATAGCTAACATCAGTTATTTATTAACCCGGGCGTAGCCGGGTACTAGAGCTAGTATATATATAAAAAAGTTTGCACTTCAGTAAGGAAGTGGAAAAACTCCAGTGCCACATTTAAGCACCTCCTCAAAGTCATAATCGCTTTCCAACAAGCTTTTAATATTACTAAGGGATTTGTGCCAGATCAGAACCCCAAACTACAGACGCTGTGTTTTGGGGTAACTGCCTCTCATCAGTGTAGTGTGTGAGATATTCTAATCTAACTGTGTGAGTGGGCTAAGACAAGGTCTGGGAACTTATCTACCTTATGGAGACAGCTAAGTAGGTGAGGAGATTGTAGCCACATCCCCCCTCTAAGAAATATGCAAATTTGCACTTCATTAAGGAAGTGGAAAAACTCCAGTGCCACATTTAAGGAGCTCCTCAAAGTCATAATCGCTTTCCAACAAGCTTTTAATATGACTAAGGGATTTGTGCCAGATCAGAACCCCAAACTACAGACGCTGTGTTTTGGGGTAACTGCCCCTCATCAGTGTAGTGTGTGGGATATTCTAATCTAGCTGTGTGAGTGGGCTAAGACAAGGTCTGGGAACTTGTTATCTACCTTATGGAGACAGCGAAGTAGGTGAGGAGATTGTAGCCACATCCCCCCTCTAGGAAATATGCAAATTTGCACTTCAGTAAGGAAGTAGAAAAAAAATAAAAATATATATATATGTATATATATGACCTTCTGGAAGCAGTGATTTCCTAGATGTTTTGATGGTACCTGAGAGATTTCATACACATGAAGGGAATCTGTCAGGTCAAAAATCCATATGTAACTGCTACCGTATCATTTTCTATTTCCTTTCATTTCTGTAAACTTCAAATAAAGAGATTAATTTAATCTGTCAATCACAGTGAATGATCCACTTAGTTCTCTGCTGTCCACTCCCCATGGGATAAATATTCATGTCACATATTCACATCACATTACTGCACAGGAGATCAATGAGGGGCTGTATCCTCGTCACTGCTCTCTTTGCAGCAAAACCAAAAGGTTGAATAGAACACAGAATCTCTCATAGCAGGATGCCTGCTTTGAGAAACAAATGGAGTCTAGATCAGGTAAGGCAGACCTCTCTTCCTCTGTGACCTCAACAGAACAAAAGCTCCTAATGGAAACTGAAACCTGACACTGCACTGAGAGCAAAGGGAGAAGGGAAGAGGGAGGAGAGAGTTGCTGAGAGGGACTGCAAAATTAAATGACAGTTTAACACAGCCGGATTAATCCTCTGTAAATATAATTGAGAGGACTAAAGCACCAGCTCCCTGCAGGGTCTGAAAATGCTGATAACATGGAAACTACAAAGGGTAGAATAATGATTTTACATGTTTTAAAAATGTCTGCCAAGGCACTATTCAAGGGTAATATTAGTATCATTCAGAAAAATTACCTGAAAGTGTCCCTTTAAGAAGATCCTGGAGGTGTCCTGTTTTTATGGAAGTATTTTGAATGATTACAGAGATGCCTCATATTCTGTATTTCCCGCTCCTCTGCTTGTAAGACCTGTACAGATAAGATCTCAGCACTAAATGAAATTGAAGGTGCAGTCAACCTAGACTAGGATCCCTAGAGCAACTGCATGCTTTGCTTACGTGGTTATTTACTGTATACCTATACCTGCGGGTGAAAATTTGTTAAGATTTTACTTTTCCTCTTTTTTTAGTGAGTGGATATGCTTTAGCCTACTTTCCAATAAGGGGTAAGTAAATGATCCATGGTATACCATATGTAATGCTGAGTTAATGCACATAGGTTTAATACAAATGGTCAGGCCATGCCAATTAATCATTGCTTGCAATGTTCTAGGTCAAGGGTGGTGAACATTTTTTGAACGGTCTGTTAGAAATTCCTACATCATTCAAGGGCCATACAAAATTATCACCTTGAAAATTATCTGACTATATTTAGTCAAACAATTAATTAACTCACTCCAAATGTGATGGCTGGAGATGCTTCTCTTTGGTGCAGCTTTCATGTTAGGTGATATCGATCTTGTTTATTCTAACATCCGCTTTTCCAGGTTTGCGTTGGTCTGGAGCACAGTCAACTCCTTGTGATAAATTTTGTAAATCATATTTGTGGGGATAAACAGTCCTCTGGTGCCCCCTTATCATCAGGACAATCAGGGAATTGATCTAGGTTAAGTAAATGAGTCTGCAGCTATTTTTCTGTTATTCCAGTTATTGAGGCGCTTGCAGTTATGGTACTGTATATATGTCACCATTTCCAGCGCATGGAATATATATGTATCCCTATGTACTGTCACTGCCAAAGTCCCACAATAACACAATAACAAAAATGCTGCCACCATTATGTGGACACGCGTAACTGGTAACATGAGGGTTACACAAGTTTGTGGTTTAGTTTACATTGAGAAAACCTTAATTAATTTCCTCACCATTTGTTAGTGAAGCTTTTTGTACTTGGATAGGGCATCCTGTCAAACAACTTGCTGTAATTGCCTTGCCTGGCAATAAATCGTTAGTCACATGTCCTGTGTCTTCCTTTATTAATAATCACCTTTCAGAGTGAATGAAATATTCCCATTTAGGGTAGGGACACACTTCAGTTCCTGATCAGTTTTCCTGATCAGTGTTCATCAGTTTGTGTGCCAAAACCAGGAGTGAACCGTGCAGAGAAAAAGTATAATTGAAAGATTGACACCTGTGGTGGGTTTTGGAGTCACTCCTGGTTTTGACACACAAAGGGTAGGGACACACTTCAGTTCCTGATCAGTTTTCCTGATCAGTTTCCTGATCAGTGTTCATCAGTTTGTGTGCCAAAACCAGGAGTGACTCCAAAACCCACCACAGGTGTCAATCTTTCACTCCTGATTTTGGCACACAAACA
Organism: Allobates femoralis; assembly: GCA_033576535.1. Taxonomy (NCBI): domain Eukaryota; kingdom Metazoa; phylum Chordata; class Amphibia; order Anura; family Aromobatidae; genus Allobates; species Allobates femoralis. The sequence continues at coordinate 250,193,085 of JARQOC010000006.1, forward strand.
GGATGGAACCTGATGAGGAAAACTGATGAGGAAACTGAAGTGTGTCCCTACCCTTAGAGACATTTCTAAAATTACCGTTACACGGCACGAGATCATAAATGATATCGTTCAAACGTCACGGGTTTGGAGTTGATGAAACGACATCGTTAGGACATCGTTGAGTGTGACACCAAGATACGACTACAATAAATCGTTGATCACAAATTTGAGAACATGTTCTCAGATCAGACAATCCTCGACCAGCCAACCTGCTTCATTTTGTATGTGACACCGCGATAACGATGTCATTAACGACTTCGCCTATTCACAACAGTGAACAAGTATTGTTCGCTGGGTTGTGCGAACGATAGCTGCTCGCCACATCGTTGGTACGTCATTCACGATATCTAGACGTGTGACATTTCACCAACAATGTCAAAAAGATGTCCTAACGACCGAGATCATTGGTGATATCTTAACGACATTGAACCGTGTTACGGTACCTTAAGGCTGGTTTCTGCAGTTTTTTTTCCTGGTTCAAATTCATCAGGTTTGTGTGCCAAAGCCAGGAGTGTCTCCAAAACTCAGAACAGGTGTCAATCTTTCAATCATTCTTTTTCATTGCAAGTTCCTCTCCTGGTTCCTCTCCTGGTTTTGGCTCACAAACCTGATGGAACCTGATCAGGGAAAAAACTGCAGTGTGAAACCAGCCATAGCAATGTATGAGTTTCTTGACATTTTTTCATGACAACACACATCACATAGGGGGTGCATGGATTGTAGTATATGCACTGCTTAAAAAAATAAAGGGAACATGTTAAATGTTAAATGTTCACTTAACATGTTCCCTTTATTTTTTTGAGCTGCTTATATTAAATTGGGGAAGCTAGGACTGCTATATATAGGGCGTCCCTAGAGGTCATCCGGGCACATAAGCACCAGGCATGGGTAAGCATGAAACTATGAAATATGTGATATGTTGCTAGTTCAATGCTGACATGAATGAGCCAGGGATTAGTAAAAGGTATATTGAGAAGGGACTATAGACTGGAACTTCTATATACTATGGGTGAAAGCCCTAAAACCTAGTTTTGCATGTCTCTGTATCACAGAATCTGTGTCTGAAAAAGCTACATGTCTTGCCTTACTGTGTTTGGAGTAGGACTTTAACCCCTCCATGTCCTCTTATCCTTATCCATGTAATTCCAATATTTTTAATATGAAATTGAGCACTTTATATCTGCAATTTTACTCTTGATGTACTAATAAAAGCATTTATAAGAAAAGCAGTTTAATGGTGCAATTGTATATTTGGTATAGAAACTCTCCAAGACCGATGAAACATGATTAATAATAGATATGGGAGAGCCCTAATATATTTTGATAATCATTCATGTGTGACCAAGTCTTATAAAACATATATATACATCACATAGGGGTCACTAGGACTGCTGCATATACATCACTTAGGAGACACTGAGTACTGTATATACATCTTATAGGGGATGCTGAGACTGCTGTATGTACATAAAACAGAAGGCACTGAGATGTCCGTATTACATCACATAGGAGACACTGGGACTGTTGTATATGTATCACATAGGAGACACTGAAAATGCTGTATATACATCAAATAGAATATACTGAGACTGCTGTATGTACATCACATAGGAAATGCTAAGACTGCTTTAAATACATCATAGGAGAGGCTGGGACTGCTGGTATACATCACTGGTGACATGGAGGCTAAAGTATATGCATCAAAGTAGATGCTGGGGGAATATACAGTATATTAAAGAAGGGGTGAGACATATATATCACAGGATGAGCTGGGGAATATATATAACAGGAAGGGCTGAGGGGCATAGATATATCTGAGGGATATAAGCATCATCTGGGGGCACAGACATAACTGGGAGATATGGTCATCACGGGGGAAACAGACAATACAGGAGGGAACATACATCACTAGGGGGACACATACAGCACTAGGAGGAACAGACAGCACTTGGACTATATGCAGCACTGGGGGGCACATACAGCACTGAGGGGTATATACATCACTGGGGGATATATACAGCACTAGGGGATATACAACAGTTGGGGGAAAATATGGCACTTGGAGGGATATACAGCACTTGGGAGGTATACATATGACTGAGGGGCACATACAGTCCTTTGAGGGCACATATAGTACTGGCACCAGTACCCCCAGCACTCCCCATCACCGCTAGAGAAAGAAGGGGGGGGTTGTCAGGTGGGCACAAGTTCATAAAGTAACTGAAGAAATAGAATAGAGTAAACGTGTATCTTAGACTGGGATCAGGAATGAATGAATCAAATGAAGATTTTCATAATGCAAGATTTATTGAACAGGTATCAAAAAAGACCATGGACAAAACACACATTTAAAAACAATTAAAACTGGTGAAGGAATCACCAAAACACTGAATTCCAAGCCCAGTTGTTTACTGATACATCTCAGGTGGTTTCTGCACACCGTGCAGATAAATATTGGTGATAAGCCCACCTTTGGGTAAATACCCAGGTTGCTAAGAAAGGGGAACTTACACAATCAATCCCATCAAATAAGAAGAAACATACTGGTTTGATGTTAACACAAATGTTGCCCATATAACAGTTATACACCTTCTATGCGCCAGCATGTACGTAAACAATTTCCATATAAACACAGGTGTGTGAATCAAGGGGAATGCAGTAGAACCCAAATGGATAACTCCTGTATAGTGAGATCTCGTGTATGTAACTAGGGAAGCGGTGTAATCGTCGCGTAGTGGCGATTGCGCATGCGCGGACCAGCCGGTCATAAGCGCTTATGGCTGGAAATGGAAGCTTCCTGAAAGGATGTAACTGCGGTGGAGTGTTGAAGAGGAAAGGGGCAAAGTTGTCAAAAATGATGTTTTTTAGGGAAAATGCAGATATTGAGAACAAACACATCAGAAATGGGTGGAAGTTTTTTGTTTTGTTTTTTTGTGTATTTTATAAACAAAAGTGTTTATGTCAAAGAGGGGAAAAGGGTTCCATTGCGGTGGATAGGCACATGTGTACATGGCGATCCCCTGTAAAGAAACAATATTAGTTGGGAAAAAATAATATATAAGTTAAAGGGAGAGTGTTAGGCTGGCTTCACACTTGCAGATGCATCTGCAGCGTTTTGCAGATGCATCTGCAAGTATCAGCATGCAGACCGCGGCCGCGGTCTGAAAGCTTCATTCATTCCTATATGTGAAGCGTCCGCAGGCGGATGCTGCTTACAGATCACACTCTCCCGCCCGCACCAGGGACGCAACATCTCGCGTCCATGGTGCGGGCGGGAGAGTGTGATCTGTAAGCAGGCATCCGCCTGCGGACGCTTCACATATAGGAATGAATGAGAGCTTTCAGACCGCGGTGCGCCCTATTATAAACATAGGGGCCGCGGTCTGCACGCTGATACTTGCAGATGCATCTGCAAAACGCTGCAGATGCATCTGCAAGTGTGAAGGCAGCCTTAAAGATGGACACATTAAGGGAGTATCCCAGGGTAGATCTATAGAGAGAAAAAATTAGATGATTAGATGATTAGTGCTGGACTCAAAAAAGTTCAATGAAATGTATAGGCAGTAAAGGGTTGGTTGTAAGTAAATATGCTTAATTTTTGTTGCAGAGTTGTTGAGCCGATATTTTTTTTTAAAAAGGGCAAACACTGTCCTGTTTGTTGGTGACCCAAAAGGGAGCTCATGTTGTCACCATCCAAAAGCAGAGTGGGGACAGGGTAGAATTCAGAGAGGACCAGATATTTCATTGGGTTGTTAGTCAAATCCCCCAGAACCGCATGGAGATTAGGAGTTGTTTTAAATCAATGCTGGCAAAAGTGCTTGAGATAGTGACTCCATCGCATCGATGATGACATCTTGTTATAATCCTCCTTTTTTCCATCATCGCTAGAGAAGAGGATGGAGGAAATAGGGGACAGTCACCCCCTCTAAGACACATGGGATGAACTCGGGCAACCCCGAGAAGTCCTTCAGTATCTTTGGCCCCTGTGGGTTTCTCTGCAGCTTGCCAGCAGCCGATGCTCTATCCTCTCGATGTCGGCCTCCTGCTAATAATCTTGGAATTTCTCTGCAGTTGACCTGACTTATGCCTGTCGCGTACCACTTCTTGATGCCTCACCAACATAGAGGGTGTGGAGTCGTGAAGGCAGATGGTCACGCAGCAGGGTGGATCAGTTTACGTAGCACATATCACCAGTCCTGTCTTCGGCAAGGAATCCAATCCCCCTCTTCTGGAAGAAGGTCACCATCCAGCATTGGAACATTTATCCTCAAAGGCGTTACACTTAGGCCCCTGCAATCACTCTTGAGCAATGGCATCCGAGAGCCTAATTTCTTCGAGAAATGACAAGGACTGGGGTGGTTAATGCCTATAAGAACACCACTTGCTGTCCTCCTCTTCAGTTTGCTGATCCACTGGCTACAGGTTTGAAAAGGCCAGGAATGCTGAAGGATCCTGCCTTTGACCTGTGGTGGTCCAACTTCTGCCTGGCATATGAAACAGCTCACCTCCTGTCTCTGATGTCTGTTCCAGTGGGATCTCTTCAGACATGCGGGAATAACACTAGATTCTGACCTCACTGCATGTTAGGACCAATGCGGGAAGCATGATCATACTCCAGATCTTATATGTAGATATCTCTCTTGCATGCCGCTCTGGTTCTGGTGAAGCCCCCTCTCCTCTGTGGTGGTTAGGAAGATCATGTTCTTCAGAGCAGGCATTTCCAGGGGTGGATCAATCACATTTACAAAGTGCAGGCTGCAGGTACACGGTAACACAGTGTTGCTGCGTACGGCAATCTCAAGATGAAGCGTCTTTTTTTTGCTTAGGGGCCTGCCTCTTCCAGCGCCAGGAACCAATCGCTTATAAGAGATTATTGTTTGCCCAATCTTGTTGCATAGCTCTTCATAAGTCCCTCCATGGGGATGACTGCAGAAGGCAGCTGAATTACAAATCCCATCCCCCATGCCACAGGTAACACCTAGGCTTGTGGTTGGGGGAGTGATTATTGAAGCCTGATAAGTTTGGAGGAGAAATAAAGATAAAATATTTTTTTCAGCTCACCACCAATTCATCTGTAATGTTGATTAAGATAAGTGAGCAATGTACAGACAGGTTCAAAATTAATGCTATAACGACACACTTGTGCACATGCCAAAAATCTGTATTCTAAATATATAGAATAAAAATATATGAAGGGATTTCAAGATTTACAAGAAGCAATATCCATAGTATGGTGTTTCATAACTGAACAGACCTATCAGACCATGTATGTTAAGCAAATAATGGACATATGGTATTTTTATCTGAATTGCTAGCGGATAAATGTAAAAGAGATGTCCTCCCATGCTGCTGACCCTCTGCAATAATTAAGGATTGATCTCTAAAAAAAAATAAAAAAATAATAAAAATGAAATAGGAATTAAAAAAATGTAAAAAAAAAAACTAAAAGCTCTCTTAAAGTGATGTTTAAAAAAGATTTTAATGTTCCTGTATATCACAGCTGATGCCACATATGCACTGCTCCAAAAATTCACAGCCTGCAGTTGTTCCAACACCTGAAGACTCAAGGAAGCTTAAAAACTTTTAAAGCTCTATTAAATTCTACAGGTTGAAAGAACCTGTAGACCCGATGGCTGTGAACAACACCTAACCTTAGGTTATTGGTATTCTCAGCCACTGGGTCTACCGCTGAGCACTTTGGCCCCGAACCTGGGGGAAAGTTTTAGAGTAATTTTAAAATTTCGAACTTATTCCCCGAAAATAGTCACATTCTGTGATTTTTTTTTTTAAATTGCTCGCGTATCCTGATCATGAACTGAATCGTCAATGTTCATGCCGAATTTGAAATTGGTGAACATGTTTGGGCAAAGTGCGCTTATGTCTATTCAGGATAAAGCCTCACATAGCCCCTTATATAAAGTATGAGCCTTCAAACATGACCAAATGCACAGTAGAAGCCCTTAAATAGCTTCTTTATACAGTATGAGCCCTTACATAATCCCTGTATTTACAGTATACGCCACCACAGCATATGACCGTGCTGTTACTGGAAAAAATCTCTGCACAAAGTTACAGTTGAGCAGACCTGTGGAAATTCAGGTTCACTCATCTCTATATGAAGTCCAACACCGATAGCACCGCTATACGGTGACCTTCTAGTGGTAGCTGCCAGTCCTGCACAGCTTGTAAGAGATTACAGTACAGTTATAGATGGTGACTAACCTTTGATATGTTTTCTGATGAAGGGTACTTAGCACTCAAAAATCTTTATGTGATAATGTTATTACTTCTCTGGCAAAAAAAATATATTTCAAGAAAAATATATGTATATGTGATGTTTCGGCCTAACATTTGGTCTTCATCAGACACTATAATGGAATATGCAGAATGTACAATTACAGTACATCAATATAGTATACAAATATCAAAGAACACATTACAAAGCAGAACAATAATCAATTAGCGCCAACCTTTTTATATTTTTCTTGTTGTATAAATTGCTTTTGGTAATAAAGGAAATAGAAAATTCACTGGAGAGCTGTATAGAAAAAAAGACAAATGTCAAGTTTTCATTCAGGAAAAGGAAGTGGTCTGCATAATGAATAAGTAAAATATCTGCTAAGAATCATATGATAATAGTTTTCAGCTTTTAAGAGAGAGGAATCTTCTGGTCCCATACTATGCATTACAAAGTCATATAGCCATAATATAATGCTGTGGGAGCAGTTTCTAGAGTATATAAGCTAAATCATATAATGTTATAATATTCACTTAGGCTAGGTTCACATACCGTTTTTGTTGGGCGTTTAACGCATCCGTTAAACAGCAGCATTGACGCAATGTAAGGGATGCATTAAGGCATCCATAGACTTGCATGCAACAAATGCATAGTAACGCATGTCAAAATAGGGATGTGTTTACAAGTATGCATTTGTTGAAAGGCACAGGCCAACGTAGACTCCAGTGTTTTTCAGTCCGTTACAAAACTAACGCAATGTAACTCAATGTTACAGATTTGTGCAAACAGCAATAGATGAATAGGATAGAGATAGAATACATTGAAATATAGATGCTAGAAAAGCATTATCAGTGTCCCAGAAAAGCATTATCAGTGTCCCAGAAAAGCATTATCAGTGTCCCAGAAAAGCATTATCAGTGTCCCTACTCAGCCTCCCCGCGCTGTCTGCTGCTTCCGGTGCTGCTCATTATGTCATGAATATTCACTCAGCGGCCCAGGAGCAGCAGACAGAGCAGGGACACTGGTAAAGCTTTTCAACCATCTATATTCCCATCTATCCTCTCTCTTTCTATCCTATTTATCTATCTATCTGTCTATCCTATTTATCTATCTATCTCATGTAGCACATACTTTTTTGAAATATCAAAAACGTATGCACTATAAAATGACTCAAAATGTCACTTTTGCTGTCCATTTCAATGGAAAGTGTTAACGTTTCCGTTGTAACGGACATCAAAAAAAATATGTTTATCTAGTCTCAGTGTGGGGTTTTTATGTGGGCGAACCCAGAAGTGAAACTTCTGATCATGTGACATTGTATCATACACTGTATTCACTTGTGCACTAGGTAGGTAGGAAGTTCTAGTGTTTACCAGCGTAACTAGGATATCGCATGCGCATTTACAGCGCAAATTCAGTCATGTGACCACGGTTCGATGGGGCATATGGGAGAATACCGGGCATAAAATTTTAACCTTAGTTAAGTGTTTCATGAAGGCCGAATGTTAGGCCGAAACTAGGGATGGGCGAATCTACTCGCTAGGACTCGTTACTCGGCGAGTAGTAAGGGACTCGCAGGACTCGGTACTCTGCGAGTTTCCCAGCAATTACTCGCACATCAACGAGTCCAATGCAAATCAAAAGGCAATCCTAGTTTTGTCAGAGACTCTGACAAAACTAGGATTGCCATTGACTTGCATTGGTCTCATTACTGTGCAAGTAATCGCAGGGAAACTCGCAAAGTAACTGCTGTTACTTTGCGAGCTGAGTCCGACTGTCTGCTCTGTGCAGGCTGCCGCAGCTCCAGTGTCCTAGAGCCCGCCTGCTCACAGAGATGATGTAGCAGAGCTGAGATTGTTCTCAGTTTGCTCATTCCCTGTGCATAGACATCTATATCTATGCACAGGGAATGTAGCAGAGAGGACATCGCGTTTTGGACTATGTCGGACGGAAGAGGATTTTTTTAATTAAAGATGGAGTCCCTAATGGCTTTTTTTTTTTTATTTCTAATAAAAAATTTTCTCTTTGTTGTGTTTTTTTAACCCTTTATTGGAGATTCTTAGTGGCCGGGTCAAACGTGGCCTGACATTAAGAATCTCGGGCTTAATACCAGCTTGTATAACAAAGCTGGTATTAACCCCTTTATTACCCAGCGTGCCACCGCCACCAGGGCTGCTGGAAGAGCGGGGTTCAGCGCCAGAGGATGGCGCTTCAATGAACGCGCCATCTTCTGGGGCGGGCTGCGGGCTGCAATTTTCAGCGGAGGGTGCCCAGAAAGCTTGGGCATCCCTGCGTTGCGGATTCCAGCCCCCAGCTGCTTAGCTGTACCTGGCTAGACATAGAAATTGCGCGGAGCCCCACGCATTTTTTTTTTATTATTTCATGAAATTCATGAAATAATTAAAAAAAAGGGCTCCCCTATATTCTTGTGTCCGGCCAGGTACAAATAGACACCTGGGGGTTGGGGGCAGCCCGTCGCTGCCTGCTGGATCCGGCTGGTTCCAGAAATACGGCGAAGCCCAATTGAAATTTTTTTCTGACAAATCCATAAAACAATGTAAATAAAAGGGACTGCATCTTTATTAACCCCTGGACCATGGGCGAGGGGTTAATAAAGATGCAGTCCCTTTTTTAGGATTGTTTTATTGATTTCTCAGAAAAAAAATTACATGGGCTTCGCCGTATTTCTGGAACCTACAGAAAGAATTTTTTTTGGTGTGTATTAAAGGCACCAAGAGTTTGAATAATCAAATATAGAAGAGTGAGGAACAACCAAAAAGGACCCGTTACACAGGATCATATGCAAAAGTTATCAAACAAGCTTTATTGAACACTGAAATATAAAGGACACACACTTAAAACACAAGTAAAAGTAGTAAACAGACTACATATGAGGTGTGTGGGTATCAGCGATGCTGCAAACAATGGTCACAGGACTTGGAAGTAAAATGCTAAACTACATCTAGATTGCACCTGGTATAGACAGAACCCAATATAGAAAGCATGTATTTGTCACACAAATAGTGTAAGTAAGTGGATATACCCCTGTATTGGTAATACCCACAGAGGCCCAAAGGTATACAAGTACCAGTGCATAAATAAACGTGGCAGTATATATATATATACAGTAATATGACCTGATAGACGTTTTTTTCCCCCTTTTTTCCGTCCAAGAAATCTTAAGGACTGAGAGGTTCCAAGGTCAACATTAGCTGGTCCGGACCATGTGCAGCAAAGTCAGATGATGGAATGAGCCCCACGCGTTACGCCCACTGGCTTCCTCAGGGGTCCGGCCAGGTACAAATAGACACCTGGGGGTTGGGGGCAGCCCGTCGCTGCCTGCTGGATCCGGCTGGTTCCAGAAATACGGCGAAGCCCACGTGAAATTTTTTTCTGACAAATCCATAAAACAATGTAAATAAAAGGGACTGCATCTTTATTAATCCCTGGACCATGGGCGAGGGGTTAATAAAGATGCAGTCCCTTTTTTAGGATTGTTTTATTGATTTCTCAGAAAATAAATTACATGGGCTTCGCCGTATTTCTGGAACCAGCCGGATCCAGCCGGCAGCGACGGGCTGCCCCCAACCCCCAGGTGCCTATTTGTACCTGGCCGGACACAAGAATATAGGGGAGCCCTTTTTTTAAATTATTTCATGAATCTCATGAAATAATAAAAAAAAAATGCGTAGGGCTCTGCGCAATTTTTATGTCTAGCCAGGTACAGCTAAGCAGCTGGGGGCTGGAATTCGCAGCGCAGGGATGCCCAAGCTTTCTGGGCACCCCCCGCTGCAAATTGCAGCCCGCAGTCGCCCCAGAAGATGGCACGTTCATTGAAGCGTCATCCTCTGGCGCTGAACCCCGCTCTTCCAGCGGCCCTGGTGGCGGTGGCACGCTGGGTAATAAAGAGGTTAGGGCCAGCTTTGTATTATCAGCTGGCCCTAAGCCCGAAATTTATGGCGGTCACGCCAATATTAGACATGACCGCCATGAATTTCTATTAAATTGTTTTAAAAAAACACAACACAGAGAAAATTTTTTATTAGAAATAAAAAAAAAGCCATTAGGGACTCCATCTTTAATTAAAAAAATCCTCTTCCGTCCGACGTAGTCCAAAACGCGATGTCCTCTCTGCTACATCCCTGTGCATACATATAGATGTCTATGCACAGGGAATGAGCAGACTGAGAACAATCTCAGCTCTGCTACATCAGGCAGCAGGCGGGCTCTAGGACCCTGGAGCTGCGGCAGCCAGCACAGAGCAGACAGCCTGACTCCTTACTGTGCGAGTTTCCCAGCGATTACTTGCACAGTAAACGAGTCCAATGCAAGTCAATGGCAATCCTAGTTTTGTCAGAGTCTCTGACAAAACTAGGATTGATTCAGGCTGAAGCTTCTGAGACACATCTGTGATTTGTAAATCGCACACTACTCGCTATTACTCGCTTCCCTATTCATTAACATTGGACTCGCTAGACTCGCAACGAGTAGTGAGTCCCGGGGTCGGACTCGCTAGAGTCAAGCGATTCCGAGTAATTTAGGACTCGTCCATCACTAGCCGAAACATCATATGTTCATATATTTTTCTTGAAATGCATTGTTTTGCCAGAGAATTAATAAAATGATTTCATAAAGATTTTTGAGTGCCAAGTATCCTTCAATTATTATTATATTAGTTGGAATCCTGACTTGAACACCTGTATCTAAATGCCTCAGCCTTTAAAATATAGTGTTTTCTAATGGGATTATTCACTTTTCCCATCTTTTTAATCTTACTCAGACTGACATAATAACTTCTTCCAGCCGCAACTCATCTACAAAGATAACTAAAGGTGCCGTTACACGCTAGGATATCGTTAACGATATCCTTAGAACGATCACGTGACAGTGATCTTTCCGATATTGTTAGTACATTGTCACACACAAGGATATCGTTAACGATATCCCATTCGTCAATGCACCAGTTAAATAGGAGAGTAAGAACTAAACGATCTTTTAAAGCAGTAGAAATAGGAGATTTTTGAACGACATCATTCAAAAATGTGTCACACTGAATGATGTAGCTTCTTCTAGCAGCGTTAATTGGATGACGAATGATAGATTTGAGCTCAGGATCTCATTTTTGTGATGAACGTTCCAACGATTTTTTCATCCTACATCGTTCGTTTACACATAAGGACGCACAAACGATATCGGTAGAACGGTCACAAATCCGTGATATTTCAAGGATATCGTTAACGATATCCTAGCGTGTGAAGCGGCCTTTAGTCACATCAGACTTCTCACAATGCCAGCACCATCTCTATTCCCAACCTACAGAAACTTCTCATCCTGCTGTCCTAGATGCCCTATTCCTGGGCTATTCAAAAATGAAAAATCCTAAAGGAAACTCCAATGATATAGATTCTTCCCAACATGCAGAAACTTCTTATCCTGCTGTCACCCCAATGCTGAGCTGCTGCTAGTAATACCTCCTTTTATGCTTCTAGATGGTGAAATTTCCACCTAGAAAATATTAATGACCAGTACAAGTGCACTAGAAAAGTATCCACAAATTGCTCAAGTAATAGTACCCCATCTGCAACTTTGACACAATAGCCGGAGTGCCCCTATAACCATAATGTAACCTTTACACGCCGCTACCAAAGGTAGCAACAGATAGGCACCGCACGTGCACGCGCGCGTTTTCAACGGTTGCTAACGGTACCTGATGCCGCAAATACACGCCACCACAAGGTGCTCTACAGAAGGTATTTTCGTTCCCTGGAAGTGCCAACGGGTGCCGCAGGTTACCTTCTGTGGAGCACCTTCCCTGATTTACACGCCGCTACAACAAGGGAATATGGGCGTACATATTGTGCGCCGTAACTACAAAGGCGTGACAGAGTAGTGTATTACGCAACGCTTGTACGGTGATTGGACAATGCAATAACATCATGATTGGCCTGCCAGCGCAGGAAGGCTGGCTAATACATGACGCTATAGCAAATGTGTAGTGTGACTGGTCAGATCATTAGATATGCTGCCCTGTGCAGGGACAGCCAATGGGTACACAGTAGTCCCCACCAATGATAGCTGATGGGGCGTGGTATACATGACGCTCAAGCACGCCCCAGGTAACTCAAATACCGTACCTGTGCCCGATTACACGCCACTACCATAGGGATTATACCTGCTTGTTTTTGAGCACGGCTGAAAGACAGGTATCCAAAGAGACAGGAAGGTACAACCTGAATTACACGCCACCACTTTGCGGTGTTTTGAAGGTAAAAGGTACAATTGTCTCCGACACCTGCCGGTTTCTACCTTTTGGTAGCGGTGTGTAAAGTTACCATAATGGTTCTTATGTGCTCACTTAAAATTTACAATAATGAGGAATTTTAGTGGACTTTCCTGAAGAAGTGAAGTGGTCACTTCGAAACACGTAAAATATGCCATGTTTTCCATTTATCGGATTCTTTCATCGTAGCAACGCAAGGATTAATCTCGCTTTTTTTCTTGTTTCCTGGTTATTTTACTTCAGTCTTTCTGTTGCACGGTCCATCCAGCAGCTGTACATGCAATTTATACTGGTTGTGTGTCACACAACCATACTAGCAAGTATAGGACAAAGGGGATGGGAAGGTAGCTCACCAACTAGTTCCACGCCTGTATCGGCTGAAGCAAATCCGCACGAGGAGACGCCCTAGTCCCGGACTATTGAATAATGAGAAATCCTAAAGGAAACTCCAACGATATAGATGCTTCAGGTTAAAAAGTAGAATTTTATTTAAAAAATAGTAAGAGCTTCATATAGTGCAAGCCTCCCAGTCCCAGCATGGCACAGACCCATGCATTTCGACACTCAGGCCAGATCATGATTATACTCTTTATATAAAATTGCTCAGTCCCTAGCTATTTAGCCCAGACCCAACTTCACTATTCTTTGACCACCTTACAGGGAGACTCTGGCCCTAAGGCTGGCTTCACATTAGCGTTTGTGTCTGCATGCTGATGGCATGCAGACACAAACGCTGTCAAAAGCAGGGACACTTTGATGTGTCCGCAGCGGATAATGTCCGCCTGCGGACACATCACTAGGGAGCCCGGCAGCCAATCGGCGCTGTCCGGGGGCGGGCCGGGGGCGGAGATCAGCGCCGGAGATCTCCGCCCCCCCCGGCCGCCGGTAAGCTCCGGGACATGTCGGCGGGGAGAACAGCTGATGTGAGAGCTGTTTGAATCTTCCCGCGCCGACACTGAGAGGAGATGTCGGCGCGGGAAGATTCAAACAGCTCTCAGATCAGCTGTTCTCCCCGCCGACATCGCTAGGAGATTACAGGCGGCGGGGAGAAGGAGGACAGCAGAGCCTCAGCTGATCTCCCGGTGGCCGTCGGTGAGCTCCTGTGACATCACCGGCGGCCACCGGGAGATTTTTCAATGGGTCCGCAGCGTTCTCCTGCGGTGTCATGCAGAGGACACTGCGGACCCATTGAAGACAATGCATTTTTTGTACGCTTGGGGACGCTTGCTGATTGTCCAAGGTCCCCAAACGCACAAAAAAACCCAACTGGCTGCGTCCCGGGTGCGGATGCTGGACACCGGAAGCAGCAGATATCGTCCGCATCCGCACCCGAACGCAGCAAACGCAGGCACCATGCGTTCCTATGTTAAACATAGGAACGCAGTGCGCATGCGTTTGACTGCGTATGGGAACGCAGCAATACGCTGCCTTCCCATACGCAAATGTGAAGCCAGCCTAAGGATTTTCCATTTGAGCAACTTTATATAAGGAGTCCCTTAAAAAGGACCAACCAGCAGGTTTTAGGGATATAAAGTGAAGCCAGTGCCTTACAAGCACTGGGATAATGAGTGCAGTCATACCATTACTTCAATGATTACATGTATGATTGCAGAGATAAATAGTTATAGAAGTCCTTAGGGACCTTTCACAACAGCATTTTTGTGAATTTGCGGCAGATCCAGCAGATTTACCACATTTGTCGCGTTACGGCCATCTTGCAGCACACCTGCGGCAAGCCCCAATGCATTCTTTAAGGGGCTTGCAGTCAGGTGCGGCAAGTGTGCATTTGCAAATCCTGCTCTTGTGACCACACAAAAAACCGGCCTGCTGCATTTTTTTTCCCTCACCGCAAGTGCCAGATCTTGCCATACCGGACCGCAAGCCCCATAAAGAATGCATTGGGGCTTGCCGCAAGTCAGTCGTTACGTGGCAGATGCGGTAAATTTGCCGCATCTGCTGTGAATTTACAAAAACACGGATGTGAAAGCCACCTTTGAGTGTGTGCAGCAGGGGGACTGAGTCTGCACCACATTAGCATAAGAAGGGCTGGGTTTCTTTCTATTACTCCCATGTTTTCTCTAAGCCAAACCCTCCCCCTTCCCTCTCTACCACCCCCCATCTCCCTGCATGATTGTGATCTCAAAAACAGTATAAGGGTAGGAACACACTTCAGTTCCTGATCAGTTTTCCTGATCAGTTTTCCTGATCAGTGTTCATCAGTTTGTGTGCCAAACCCAGGAGTGAACCTTGCAGAGAAAAAGTATAATTGAAAGATTGACGCCTGTGGTGGGTTTTGGAGTCACTCCTGGTTTTGGCACACAAACTGATGAACACTGATCAGGAAAACTGATCAGGAACTGAAGTGTGTCCCTACCGTGAGGCCCTGCCCCCTCCAGTCTCTACATGTCCTCTCACAGATCTGGACAGATCCTTGCTATTGTCATCACAGATGGGGATCTGTCTATGGAACATGCTGTAAGTTGTAGTGTCTCTGGATGTGCAGACAGTGTGATGGAGCATGCTGGGAGTTGTGGTGTCTCTGGATGTGCAGACTGTGATGGAGCATGCTGGGAGTTGTATATTCTCTGGATGTGCAGACTGTGTGATGGAGCATTCTGGGAGTTGTAGTCTCTGGATCTGCAGGCTCTGTGATGGAGCATATTGGGAGTTGTAGTGTCACTGGATCTGCATACAGTGTGATGGAGCATGCTGGGAGTTGTAGTGTCTCTGGATGTGCAGACTGTGTGATGGCGCATGCTGGGAGTTGTAGTGTCTCTGGATGTGCAGACTGTGTGATGGAGCATGCTGGGAGTTGTAGTGTCTGTGGATCTGCAGACTGTGATGGAGCATGCTAGTGTGGCACCCTGTTCCAGGTGGCCATAGGCTTTCCTAGGACACTGAAGGATTTCCTCCAGCGAGTAACCACTTTCACCCAACACCTTCCACCCCAGGCCTGTAGGGGGGCCGCCCAGCTGGTTGCCTTAAGCCAGTTCCCCTCTATAAATACAGGTGCTGGGGGGGGGGGGCGGAGTTAGACAGAGTGTGTGCAGACGCTAGAAGAGCTGCAGGAAGTTCAAAGACTAGTGAGCTGAGCTGGTACCGGAGCCATGCTAGGCCCAAACCAGTGCACACCAGAGCCAGTGTGAGGACCCGCAGAGTAGGGATCGAAGACAAAGGAGAGAAACACTTTACCGGGGGCAGAGGAGCTATTCCAGCTCACCCCATCAGAGTACCGGTCACTGGAGCCCAAGTTTGCAGGGGACAGAGGAGATAGACCCAGCAGAGAAACCAGCATCATGAGGAGGCTTAGCTTCCCGGACACCCGCAGCACCAACAATTGAGAGCCAAGGACCATGGGGAAAGAGACGGTGGTGGCCCATGAGAGAGCCCTCAGTGCAGCAACACGGGTGTATACAGTCCAGGTATAGAAAACAACAAGGTGGCACTCACCGTTTGTTCACAGGTGCTTTCTTTATTGCAGAGGTGCAGGGAGGGGGTGCATGAAGGTACAGACGACAGGTCCTGTTTCGTAGTTTGCCCGCTTCTACAGGTTGAGACCTGTAGAAGTGGGCAAACCGTGAAACAGGACCTGTCGTCTGTACCTTCATGCACCCCCTCACCGCACCTCTGCAATAAAGAAAGCACCTGTGAACAAACGGTGAGTGCCGCCTTGTTGTTTTCTATACCTGGACTGTATATGCTTGACCGGCTTATGTAGGCGCTGCACCACCAGGTGGCTGGGGGAAAGACAGCGGTCTGTCTCTATGGAGCAATAGGAAGGACCATTAGCCCTGTTGGTGCCCGGTGCCCCTACTTTTCTTAGCAACATGGGTGTGCAGAGAGAGAAGTAACGGTCCGGTTAGGTTCCATACCTGCCAGACTCAGAACAGGAAAGCAGAATAAGGAGACCTACAACCCTACTCGCTGTGGAGATCCCAAGGTGTTTTCCTTCACTCCGGACGTGTGTACCTGTAACCCGTCATCAGTAAAGGTACCAAAAGACTTTGATGTGTGTGTGTCCCTCCTTTCATCTATCCAGCACCACACTGACTATGCTCCCCTACTCCAACCCTGTGCAGCCATACTCCACCATCCATTTCTACTTGCAACGCCCAGGGGACTCTTCTCCTCCTGTAGGGGGCCACTCCATCTTGCTGCCGCCCATCACCCCGAAGGCCCAAGCAGCGCCGGTGCCTTCACTGGAATCTACAGGTGGCGTCACGACTGACAATCCCTATCCCTGTAAATACACCCTTTTTATTGTCACCCAAGGGCACAGGCTCAGGCACGGACCACTTGTGACATCCCCCGCAACTGACTGCCCGAGACCTGAGTACCACGTTCCCTTTTGGCCCCAGACACTAAGAGTTGTAGTGTCTCTGGATCTGCAGACTGCGATGGAGCATGCTGGGAGTTGTAGTGTCTGTGGATCTGCAGACTGTGTGATGGAGCAAACAAAGAGTTGTAGTGTCTCTGGATCTGCAGACTTTATGATGGAGCATGCTGGGAGTTGTAGTGTCTCTGGATCTGCAGACTGTGCGATGGAGCATGCTGGGAGTTGTAGTCTCTCTGGATCTACAGATTCTCAGCCAGTGACACTACAACTCCCAGCATGCTCCATCACATATTATGCACATCCAGAGACACTACAACTCCCAGCATGCTCCATAGACAGATCCCAATCTGTCATCTGTGATATAATAGCAGGGATCTGTCCAGATTTGTGAGAGGAGAGAAATCAGGACGTGTAGAGACTGGAAGGGGCAGATGCTTTTATTGCTTGTGAAGATCATAAGCAGAGAGATGGAGGGAGGGAGGGAGAGAGGGAGGGAGGGTTTGGCTTAGAGAAAACAGGGCAGTAATACAAAGAAACCCAGCCCCTCTTATACTAATGTGCTGCACACTCCGTCCCCTTGCTGCACACTTTTTAAGCACTACGATAAGTTATCTCTGCAATCATACAAGTAATCATGGAAGTAAAGGTATGATTGCACTCAGAATTCCCCTGCCTGTAAGGCTGTACCTTCACTTTATAGACCTAAAATCAGCTGGTTGGTTCCCTAAAAATATTTAGTTATTTATGTATGATTTACCATAATTTAGAAGACTTCCCACTAGAGGGTGCTATACTCCTTTTCATTAGAGTACCTCAAGTTGGTGCTATAGTGTCTCCTTTTCATTACTAACCTAGAAGTGAGTTAGTGACCATTACTCACCAACACCTATAGGCCTCATAGGCCATTCCACTTGATCACTTTAAACCACAGAGGTGTCACTATTGTGCCTATTGATTACAACAGTTATATAAACCTTTGAAACGAGTTTCAAGATTAATATTCACTGAGGAAGGCTTTGCAAGCCGAAACATTATTTTTTAAGACTGTACTACTTAGGGTGCTTTTACACCACGATTTTGAGGGAGCCGATGCTGTCCGATATAAATCGGACAGCATCGGCTCCCTTCTGGTGCCTGGAATCGGGTGTCAAATAGGCACCCGATTCCGGCATAAAATCGGCGCCGAGCTGCAAAAAAAAAAAGAGGTTTATTCTCACCTCTCCCCGAGCCCCCACCATCTTCCGCCATCTTCCTCTAGGCTCCCGGTGGCTCCCGCAGGCTGCCGGTGTCAGCAGAAGTGTACCTCTGCTGTACACAGGACCTGCGGTGATGTCACAGTCACGTGACCGCGGGTTCACCATGGTAACCCGCGGTCACATGACTGTGACATCACCGCAGGTCCTGAACAGCAGAGGTACACCTCTGCTGACACCGGCAGCCTGCGGGAGCCACCGGGAGCCTAGAGGAAGATGGCGGAAGACGGCGGGGGCTCGGGGAGAGGTGAGAATAAACTTTTTTTTTTTTTCTTTTTAACCCTTGTGCTCCCAGGAGCAGTTTTACTGTACTGAGCATGCTCAGTACAGTAAAATGGGGTCCGAGGAGACATCAGATGTTTCCTCGGACCCTTCTCCATAGGGCCCCATGTTAGGGATCGGGTCAGATCGGATGTGCACTAAATGCCATCCGATTTGGTCCGATCCGAGTCTGTCAGATTTTGTAATCGGATGAAAAAATCATTGCAGGCAACGATTTTTTTCTCCTGAAAAAAATCGGCCAAAATCGGCAGAATCGGATCGGACCAAATCGGATGGCATTTAGTGCACATCCGATTCGGTCCGATCCCCATAGGGATGCATGGGATCCGAAAATCGGTCCGATGCTGTCCGATTTTTTTCGGACAGCATCGGAAATGCAAAAATCGTAGTGTGAAAGCACCCTTACTCCTGTACAAATCTAAATCTTTTGATGACATATGTATCAATTCACTTTATCTGAGTGCCAAGGTTAATTTTTCTATATTGGTCCCCACACTATTTAAGGCCCTCCCACAGTACTGCCTATAATGTATGAGGGTCTCCCATACTGTATGATGCCCCCACATGCTTTATAAAAATAAAAAGCATCATATATTTACTAAGCCAGGAGCCAGGATCCTGATTGGTCTAGTGCGCGCAGATCATTGAGCTGTCATCACACGCACATGACATTAGAGTCTCACCACAGTGCAATGATGTCACCGTGCTAGGACTCTGACATTCCATGCATATGCTATCATCCTGCTGTGCTGTAGACCACAGGCTTTAAAGAGCCCTGTGGTCTAAAGAACAGAAATCAGCAGTGCAGGGAGATCATGTCTCCCTGTTGTACCACAGAAACTTGCTGTACACACCATTATAGTTTACAAGAACAGCAGCTCCAGGTGGGTCCCTCTGATCGTGGGGCCCTGGGAAACCGCACTCTTTGCTCCCACCAGTATTTACGCTATTGAGTGTGATCTCCCCCATAGTCCCTCTATATACAGTGTGAGCCCCCGCAAAGCCTCTCTATATACACTATAAGCCCCCCACACAGCCTCTTAAATACATTATAAATCCCCATATAGCCCCTTATATGCAGTATGAGCCACCACATAGTTTGTCTATATACAGTGTAAACCCCACACAGCTTCCTAAATGCAATATGAGCCCCCACATAGCCCCTCAATATTCAGTGTGAGCCCCCACATTGCCCCTCTATATACAGTGTGAATCCCACATAACCTGCCTATATACAATATAAGCAACCAAACAGCCTCCTAAATATAGTATGAGCCCCCATATAGCACCTTATATACAGTATGGGCACCCACAAAGCCCCTCTACATACATTGTGAGCCTCCACCTGGCCTAACTACAGCATGAGCCTCCATACAGCCTCTCTATATATAGTATAAACCCCCACACAGCTTCCTAAATATAGTTTGAGCCCCCACATATCAAATACAGTGTGAGTCCTCACATAGCCTCATAAATACAGTATAAGCACCCACATGACCTCAATATACAGTATTATCCCTTTCATAGACCCAATATACAGTATGAGCCCTTACATACACTACATACACTATGGGCCGCCACATAGCCTCCTAAGTACAGTATGAGCCCACACATAGCCCCCTATATACAGTATGAACTCCCTCACAGCCATCTACATACAGTATGAGCCCTCATATAGCCCCCTATATACAGTAATCAACCCCCATATAGACTCCTAAATACAGCATAAACCTCAACATAGCCCTCTATATACAGTATGAGCCCTCACATTGCCCCTATATAAAGTATGAGCCCTCACAGAGCCCCCTATATACAATATGAGTCCTCACGTAGCCCCTATATACAGTATTAGCCCTCATATAGCCCCCTATATACAGTATGAGCGCTCACATATCCTCCTAAATACATGCAAACATCCCATACACATGAGGAAAATCACCCACCAAAAAACTCACCTCACTCTAGTTCCCCTGGCACTCTGCTCAAGTGCACTGATTCTTTGCAAATCAGTTGCGGTGATGTGCTATCATCGTGCTGTGCTGTAGACCACTGGCTTTAAATAGCCCTGTGGTCTACAGAAGAGAAAGCAGCAGTGCAGGGTGATCATGTCTCCCTGCTCTACTGCAGAAATTTGCTTTGCACACCATTATAGTAATCGGGGGCAGTAGCTCCGAGTGACAAAACTGGGAAACTCTGCCCTGTCAGCATTTACACTAATCAGTGTGAGCTCCCTCAGAGTCCCTCCATACACAGTGTGAGCCCCCGCATAACCTCTCTATGTACACTATAAGCCTCCCACACAGCCTTCTAAATACAGTATAAGTCCCCACATAGCCCCTTATATAAAGTATGAGCCCTCACACAGCACCTCTATACACAGTGTAAATCCCACACAGTTTCCTAAATGTAGTATGAGCCCCCACATAGCCCCTTTATATACAGTGTGAGCCCCCACATAGCCCTTCTATATACAGTGAGAATCCCACATAGCCTATTTATATACAATATAAGCCTCCAAACTGCCTCCTATATACAGCATGAGCCCAACAAAGCTCCTTATATCCAGTATGAGCCCCCACATAGCCCCTCTATATACATTGTGAACCTCCACTTAGCCACCTAAATACAGCATGAGATTCCATATAGCCTCTCTATATACAGTATAAACTCCCACACAACTTCCTAAATACAGTTTGCGCATCCACATATCATACATACAGTGTGAGTCCCCACATAACCTCCAATATACATTAATTTATCTGCTCCCACATAGCCTCCAATATACAATATGAGCCCCCACATTGCCTCAGAAACACAGTGTAAGCTCCCACATAACTTTCATATGCAGTATTATTCCTCTCATAGACCCCTTTATACAGTATAAGCCCTCACATAGCTCCCTATATACAGTATAAGCCCACACATAGCCCTCTATGTACTGTATGAGCCCTCATATAGTTCCCTATGTACAGTATGAACCACCACATAATCTCCTAAATACAACATGAGCCCCCACAAAGCCTCATAACATTTTGAGCTCCACATTGCTTCCTAAATACATCACAAACCCCTACATAGCCCCTAAAAACAGCATAAGCCCCCATATAGCCTCTTATATTCATTCTGAGCTTCCATATAGCCTCATAAATACAGCATGAACATCCACATAGCCTTTCTATATACAGTAAAAGTTCCCACTGTTTCCTACATACAGTGTGAGTCCCCACATAGCATTATAAATACAGTGTAAGTCCTCACATAACATTTTTATATAAAGTGTGAGTCCGCACATACCCTCCTGTATACAGTAGGAGCCCACACATAGCCTCCTAAATACAGTATGAGCCCAAGCATAGCCCCTTATATATAGCAGGCGCTCTCACATTGCCTTCTATATACAGTATGAGCCCTCAAAAAGCTCCCTATATACAGTATGAGCCTTCACACAGCCCCTATGCAAATATGAGCCCTCACGTAACCCCTATATACAGTATGAGCCCTCATGTAACCCCCATATACAGTATGAGCCACCACATTGCCTCCTAAAAACAGTATGAGCTCAAATATAGCCTCCTATATACACAGTATGAACCCTCACATAGCCCCTATATACAGTATGAGCCCATATATAGCCCCCTATATGTAGCAGGCGCTCCCACATAGCCCTCTATATACAGTATGAGCCCTCATAAAGCTCCCTATATACAGTTTGAGCCTTCACACAGCCCCTATGTACAATGAGTCCTCACGTAAGCCCTATATACAGTATGAGCCCTCACGTAACCCCTATATACAGTATGAGCCACCACATTGCCTCCTAAAAACAGTATGGGCCCAAATATAGCCCCTATATACACAGTATGAACCCTCACATAGCCCCTATATACAGTATGCACCCTCGCATAGCCCGCTATATACACTATGGGCCACCACATAGCCTCCTAAAAACAGTATGAGCCCAAACATAGCCCTCTATATACAATATGAGCCCTCATATAGCTCCCTATATATAGTATGAGCGCTTACATAGCCTCCTAAATACATGCAAACATCCCATACACATGAGGAAAAACACCTACCAAAAAATTCACCTCACTTTAGTTCCCCTTGCACTCTGCTCCAGTGCACTGAGTCTTTATAAAGCAGACACAGTGATGTGATGTCATCGCGTCTGTTGTTTCAGTTGCTGATTAGTGAAATAGTGGGCTGGCGCAATCTTCCACCAATACATTCACTGCTCTCTTCATCTTAAGGATGTTAAAGCAGTGACGGTGGGTGACGTAGAATCGGTGAAGGAAGTGGCAGTGAATCAGCCTGCAGCCCACTAGCTTTCTCGGTCCACGGGTCAGACTGAAATCGGCAGAGGGATGAATGTTGCCTATAGGCCTCACTTTGCACAGCCATGCTCTAGAGTAGACTATATATGACCCCCCCTTCATTAGAAAGGCAACTGGAACTTCTTAAGTTACTATGAAATCTCTAAGGCTGGCTTCACATTTGCGTATGGGAAGGCAGCGTATTGCTGCGTTCCCATACGCAGTCAAACGCATGCGCACTGCGTTCCTATGTTTAACATAGGAACGCATGGTGCCTGCGTTTGCTGCGTTCGGGTGCGGATGCGGACGATATCTGCTGCTTCCGGTGTCCAGCATCCGCACCCGGGACGCAGCATGTTGGGTTTTTTTGTGCGTTTGGGGACCTTGGACAATCAGCAAGCGTCCCCAAGCGCACAAAAAATGCATTGGCTTCAATGGGTCCGCAGTGTCCTCTGCATGACACCGCAGGAGAACGCTGCGGACCCATTGAATAATCTCCCGGTGGCCGCCGGTGATGACACAGGAGCTCACCGACGGCCACCGGGAGATCAGCTGGAGCCTCTGCTGTCCTCCGCCTCCCGGCCGCTGGTAATGTGCTAGCGATGTCGGCGGGGAGAACAGCTGATCTGAGAGCTGTTTGAATCTTCCCGCGCCGACATCTCCTCTCGGTGTCGGCGCGGGAAGATTCAAACAGCTCTCAGATCAGCTGTTCTCCCCGCCGACACCGTCCCGAAGGTTACCGGCGGCCGGGGGGCGGAGATCTCCGGCGCTGATCTCCGCCCCCTGACAACGCCGATTGGCTGGCAGCCTGCACAATGATGTGTCCGCAGGCGGACATTCTCCGCTGCGGACACATCATTTGGACCCTGCTTTGCACAGCGTATGTGTCTGCATGCCATCAGCATGCAGACACATACGCAAATGTGAAGGCAGCCTAATATAACAATGCTTCCTGCCTACCCTCCGCCAGTTGCAATACTATTGTGCTTTATCTGGTGATAGGACCTAGGGCTGATGTGAAACTGCTACCTGTGTATGCTGCAAGCTATTCTCATTCTACCAGCTGACTTCTATCCTTGCAATTACACAAGGTTTGTAGAGACAATGGTTTTACTGACATGATGGAATATATATGTAGGTTTTACATGATAAACAAATAAAAAATGCCTAAAAATGCAAGACCATGGCTTATAAAATTCCTTGATCATTATAAGAATAAATGTGGAACCGTACGTGTTTGTTCACTAACAGTGTATTTTTGATAATCCTGTATTTTTCTTTACTTTACTGACGCATCTAAACTATTTACTTACAGGTAGAGCTGAGCCCATACGTTTGCTGCTTGGTGATCAAGGAGCTTCATGGCAAGAAGAGGAGGTGCAACTTGCAGACTGGTTTGCAGGAAAATGTGACATTAAGAAACAGGCGGTGAGTTGCTTTTCTGATCTATTATCCACTCAAACAGGGGACTAGGGAACACTGGCACTCAGCAACTTATCACCTATATTGAAACAACTTTAACCCTTTTATCTACAGTAGTGTTCAAAATAATAGCAGTTCAGTATGATTAACCAGAATATTAACTGTTTTTGGTATAAATTATTTTACCACATCTCAAACAATTTACCATTTGGTGCAGTAGATTCTTAGAAAACCAACAGATTCAGCATTCATGATCTGCATGTTTTTGAGTCTGTATTTGAATAATTAATTGAAAGTGGGTGTGTTCACAATAATAGTGAGGAGTTCAATTAGTGAGGTCAATCACTCTGTGAAGAAACAGGTGTGGATAGGTGGCCCTTATTTAAGGGTGATGCCAGCACATGATGTACATGCATTTCACATTGAAAGCCTGAGAAATATGGGTCATTTGAGACATTGGTCAGAAGAACAGCATAGTTTGATTAAAAAGTTGATTGGAGAAGGAAAAACTTATACAGAAGTGCAAATAATAATAGGCTGTTCTGGTAAAATTATCTCCAATGCTTTAAAATGAAAAGCAAAAGCAGAGAGATATGTAAGAAAATGGAAGAAAACCATTTGAATGAATCACAGAATATCCAGAATGGCAAAGGCTCAGCCAATGAACAGCTCCAGGATGATCAAAGACAGTCTCAAGTTACCTGTGAGTACTGTGACAGAAGACGCCGGTGTGAAGCTAATCTATTAGTAAGAAGTCCACGCAAAGTCCCACTGTTAAAAAAAGACATGTACTGGAGGGGATATCGTTTGCCAAAGAACACATCAACTGGCCTTAAGAGAAACTGAGAAACATTTTGTGGGCTAATGAAAATAAAATTGTTCTTTTTGGGTCCAAGAGCCGCAGACAGTTCGTCAGATGACCCCTAAACTCTGAATTCAAGCTACAATACAATCTGAAGACAGTGAAGTATGGTGGAGCAAGCATCATGATATGGGCATGTTTCTCTTATTATGGGGGTTATATACCACATACCAGGGATCATGGACTAGTTTGCATATATCAAAATACTTGAAGGGGTCATGTTGCCTTATGCTGAAGAGGAAATGATCTTGAAATGGGTGTTTCAGCAAGCCAATGACACTAAACACACCAGTTAACAAGCAAAATATTGATTCCAGTCCAACATAATTGAGGATATGGAGTGAACTTTAATCTGATAGAACACTTGTAGGGTGACATCAAAATTACGTTTCTGATGCAAATCCAACAAATACAAATGAATTGGGGTATAATGTCAAAGCATCCTGAGCTGGAATAACAGATGACAGGTGGTTGACTCTATGCAACATAGAAGTGAAAAAGTTGTAAAAAACTAAAGAAGTTAAATATTAAATGCATTTCTTTTCATGGTTTGATTTAAAAAACCATGTGTAATGTTGCCAATGCATGGAGGTAAAAACAATTATAAAGATTTTGTGCTTATCTCTCGTTTTAAACACACTGCTATTATTTTGAACACAACTGTATTTTTCCCTTAAAGGGAACCTGTCACCTCATACTACCCCCTGACCTATCACTAGCTATCTCTACACCTTCCTAGCTGCTCCCTAACCATCCCTCTCTGCTGTAAATCCGCCCTATAAAGATTAGAAAAATTACTTATAACTTACTGCCGGTCACTCTTTCAAGAGACTGGAAAGGTGGATCTAGGCTCTATTCTCCCCTCCTCACTGCATCACACCGCACGCCCCGCTGGGCGTCATTATTCTTTCTAGAGCTCCTCCTCTGTTGGAATCTCCTGCCCTCCTCTCCTCCTATGATGCACCAGCTGGTATGTCATATCTGGCCGGTGCATTGTGGGGCTTAATCATGTGGTACAGCGTCGGCTTCAATGTGCCAGAATTGAAAAATCAACTACAGACCCCAAATGTCAACTTTGCAAGGAAGAAGATGAAACAATGGATAATGTGCTGAGCTGCTGCAAGAAGATTGTGCAGACAGACTACAAGAAGAGGCAGAATACAGTTGCTCAAATGATTCACTGGAACTTATGCTGCAATTACCATCTTCCTGTCACCAAGAACTAGTGGGATCATAAACATGAAAAGGTTATTGAAAATGAACATGCAAAATTACTATGGGACTTCCGAATTCAGACTGATAAAGTCTTGGAACACCATACTCTGGACCTTACCATTGTAAGAAATAAGGAAGTGTGGATCGTCGATGTGGCAATACCTGGTGACAGCAGGATTGAGGAGAAGCAATTGGAAAAACTGACACGATATGAGGATTTAAAGATCGAACTGCAAAGATCCTGGCACAAGCCAGTGATGGTGGTCCCAGTGGTAATCAGCACACTGAGTGCTTAGTGAAGGTGGTCTCAGTGGTAATCGGCACACTGAGTGCTTAGTGAAGGTGGTCTCAGTGGTGATCGGCACACTGAGTGCTTAGTGAAGGTGGTCTCAGTGGTAATCGGCACACTGAGTGCTTAGTGAAGGTGGTCTCAGTGGTAATCGGCACACTGAGTGCTTAGTGAAGGTGGTCTCAGTGGTAATCGGCACACTGAGTGCTTAGTGAAGGTGGTCTCAGTGGTAATCAGCACACTGGGTGCTTAGTGAAGGTGGTCTCAGTGGTAATCGGCACACTGAGTGCTTAGTGAAGGTGGTCTCAGTGGTAATCAGCACACTGGGTGCTTAGTGAAGGTGGTCTCAGTGGTAATCGGCACACTGAGTGCTTAGTGAAGGTGGTCTCAGTGGTAATCGGCACACTGAGTGCTTAGTGAAGGTGGTCTCAGTGGTAATCGACACACTGAGTGCTTAGTAAAGGTGGTCTCAGTGGTAATCAGCACACTGGGTGCTTAGTGAAGGTGGTCTCAGTGGTAATCGGCACACTGAGTGCTTAGTGAAGGTGGTCTCAGTGGTAATCAGCACACTGGGTGCTTAGTGAAGGTGGTCTCAGTGGTAATCCGCACACTGAGTGCTTAGTGAAGGTGGTCTCAGTGGTGATCGGCACACTGAGTGCTTAGTGAAGGTGGTCTCAGTGGTAATCGGCACACTGGGTGCTTAGTGAAGGTGGTCTCAGTGGTAATCGGCACACTGGGTGCTTAGTGAAGGTGGTCTAAGTGGTAATCGGCACACTGAGTGCTTAGTGAAGGTGGTCTCAGTGGTGATCGGCACACTGAGTGCTTAGTGAAGGTGGTCTCAGTGGTAATCGGCACACTGAGTGCTTAGTGAAGGTGGTATCAGTGGTGATCGGCACACTGGGTGCTTAGTGAAGGTGGTCTCAGTGGTAATCGGCACACTGAGTGCTTAGTGAAGGTGGTCTCAGTGGTGATCGGCACACTGAGTGCTTAGTGAAGGTGGTCTCAGTGGTGATCGGCACACTGAGTGCTTAGTGAAGGTGGTCTCAGTGGTGATCGGCACACTGGGTGCTTAGTGAAGGTGGTCTCAGTGGTAATCGGCACACTGGGTGCTTAGTGAAGGTGGTCTCAGTGGTAATCGGCACACTGGGTGCTTAGTGAAGGCGGTCTCAGTGGTGATCGGCACACTGGGTGCTTAGTGAAGGTGGTCTCAGTGGTAATCGGCACACTGGGTGCTTAGTGAAGGTGGTCTCAGTGGTGATCGGCACACTGGGTGCTTAGTGAAGGTGGTCTCAGTGGTAATCGGCACACTGGGTGCTTAGTGAAGGTGGTCTCAGTGGTGATCGGCACACTGGGTGCTTAGTGAAGGTGGTCTCAGTGGTAATCGGCACACTGGGTGCTTAGTGAAGGTGGTCTCAGTGGTAATCGGCACACTGGGTGCTTAGTGAAGGTGGTCTCAGTGGTGATCGGCACACTGGGTGCTTAATGAAGGTGGTCTCAGTGGTAATCGGCACACTGGGTGCTTAGTGAAGGTGGTCTCAGTGGTGATCGGCACACTGGGTGCTTAGTGAAGGTGGTCTCAGTGGTAATCGGCACACTGGGTGCTTAGTGAAGGTGGTCTCAGTGGTGATCGCACACTGGGTGCTTAGTGAAGGTGGTCTCAGTGGTAATCGGCACACTGGGTGCTTAGTGAAGTGGTCTCAGTGGTGATCGGCACACTGGGTGCTTAGTGAAGGTGGTCTCAGTGGTAATCGGCACACTGGGTGCTTAGTGAAGGTGGTCTCAGTGGTAATCGGCACACTGGGTGCTTAGTGAAGGTGGTCTCAGTGGTAATCGGCACACTGGGTGCTTAGTGAAGGTGGGTCTCAGTGGTAATCGGCACACTGGGTGCTTAGTGAAGGTGGTCTCAGTGGTAATCGGCACACTGGGTGCTTAGTGAAGGTGGTCTCAGTGGTAATCGGCACACTGGGTGCTTAGTGAAGGTGGTCTCAGTGGTAATCGGCACACTGGGTGCTTAGTGAAGGTGGTCTCAGTGGTAATCGGCACACTGGGTGCTTAGTGAAGGTGGTCTCAGTGGTGATCGGCACACTGGGTGCTTAGTGAAGGTGGTCTCAGTGGTAATCGGCACACTGGGTGCTTAGTGAAGGTGGTCTCAGTGGTGATCGGCACACTGAGTGCTTAGTGAAGGTGGTCTCAGTGGTAATCGGCACACTGGGTGCTTAGTGAAGGTGGTCTCAGTGGTGATCGGCACACTGGGTGCTTAGTGAAGGTGGTCTCAGTGGTGATCGGCACACTGGGTGCTTAGTGAAGGTGGTCTCAGTGGTAATCGGCACACTGGGTGCTTAGTGAAGGTGGTCTCAGTGGTGATCGGCACACTGGGTGCTTAGTGAAGGTGGTCTCAGTGGTGATCGGCACACTGGGTGCTTAGTGAAGGTGGTCTCAGTGGTAATCGGCACACTGGGTGCTTAGTGAAGGTGGTCTCAGTGGTAATCGGCACACTGGGTGCTTAGTGAAGGTGGTCTCAGTGGTGATCGGCACACTGGGTGCTTAGTGAAGGTGGTCTCAGTGGTTATCGGCACACTGGGTGCTTAGTGAAGGTGGTCTCAGTGGTAATCGGCACACTGGGTGCTTAGTGAAGGTGGTCTCAGTGGTAATCGGCACACTGGGTGCTTAGTGAAGGTGGTCTCAGTGGTAATCGGCACACTGGGTGCTTAGTGAAGGTGGTCTCAGTGGTGATCGGCACACTGGGTGCTTAGTGAAGGTGGTCTCAGTGGTAATCGGCACACTGGGTGCTTAGTGAAGGTGGTCTCAGTGGTAATCGGCACACTGGGTGCTTAGTGAAGGTGGTCTCAGTGGTAATCGGCACACTGGGTGCTTAGTGAAGGTGGTCTCAGTGGTGATCGGCACACTGGGTGCTTAGTGAAGGCGGTCTCAGTGGTGATCGGCACACTGGGTGCTTAGTGAAGGTGGTCTCAGTGGTAATCGGCACACTGGGTGCTTAGTGAAGGTGGTCTCAGTGGTAATCGGCACACTGAGTGCTTAGTGAAGGTGGTCTCAGTGGTGATCGGCACACTGGGTGCTTAGTGAAGGCGGTCTCAGTGGTGATCGGCACACTGGGTGCTTAGTGAAGGTGGTCTCAGTGGTAATCGGCACACTGGGTGCTTAGTGAAGGTGGTCTCAGTGGTAATCGGCACACTGAGTGCTTAGTGAAGGTGGTCTCAGTGGTAATCGGCACACTGGGTGCTGTGCCTAAAAACCTTTGCCAGCACTTGAAAACAATTGGAGTTGACAAAATAACAATCTCAAAGCTGCAAAATATCACCCTACTGGGCTCTGCAAGCATCATTCGCCGATATATCACGCAGTCCTAGACGCTTGAGAAGTGTCTGACTAGTGATTTAATACAAAATCCAACATAATGATCCTATTTGCTGTGTGTAACTGTTATAAATAATAATAATAATTTTGCCTACAAAACAAATATGAAAATTTTACAGTAATTTATATGTAAAAAAAAAAAATACAATTTCACTGCATAACAGGCCTCACATAGCCACGTCTTAAAAAAAAAAAGAGCTATGGCTTTTAAAATGCAGAAAGATATACTAGGAATAAAGCACAAAAAAGAAAAGGTGCACAATAGTGTTTATCCGTGGGATTATGCGAGTGCAGCAAGTTGTTGAAACCGCTCACCTGTTCGGGTTGTGAGACGTCCCAACCCCCTCATAAACCTGTGACAAGTGTAGATGTTAGGCTATACGGTCTGCAGCAGTCCTCCCAGGAGTTGAACATTCAAAAGTGTTAAAGTGTTTATAAACCACCATTTGTATTTTTAGCAACCTGAATCATTGGAGTCCTTGGGACGGAAGTGCAGTTCTTAATCCCTTTTCTCTTAAGCACTTTTGAAACATCTACTAGTGCATCTCAATGAATTAGAATGTCATCAAAAATCAATGTCATTTTGCCAGGTTTCAGGGCACTTCTGGGAGCCCTGGAACACTGTCTAATAAATCAATATTATATTCACCCTTTGATGTCTCGTGGAATATGTAAGCACCTTTTTTAACCCTTCATCCACCCTACTTTAATTATCTGAAATAATGAACTTGGGGTTTTCATTGGCTGTAAGCCATAATCATCAACATTATCAGAAATAAACACTTGAAATCTATCACTCTGTTTGTAATGACTCTATATAATATGTGTAGTGATGAGCGAGTACTAAAATGCTCGGGTGCTCGAAGCTCGGGCCGAGCATCCCAAGATACTCGTGTACTCGGCCCAAGTACCGAGCCCAATGTTATCCTATGGGAGACCCCAGTATTTTTCTGGCATGACCCCCGGCAGCATGGAAAAAGCCTAAAAATGTCACAAAAGTATCAGAACAGTGCTGAAATTACATGGGAACAGCATGGGGAAGATCCCTGTAAGCATTGCATACTCCAAGGTTACTAATGTCAACAATGTTGTCAGAGTATTACGCCACTTTTACAGACTGTCAAGAAAATGAAAACCAAAACGGATTTTCATGGAACAAATATTAAGGGCTCATACCCACTTGTGAGACAGAGTTGGTGTATGTTAGTTTTTTGGATTATATGAAAGATTTTTTTTTTTTAAATTGTGTGGCACTCCCATGCCCCTGGGAAGAGACGTACATGAAGGCCTCTTTAAATAATGTGCCCATTATAAGGAAGTGGGTCTTTTGTAGTATTGCCCTAGGGCAGGGCTGCTAAAACATTGGGAGCCACTTCAATGCCACTGGAAAGAAACATGGAGGAGAGCCTCTAAATAGTGTTCCCATTACAAAGGAGCAGGTCTACTGTACTTCTAATGCCGATTCTGTTTTCATGGACCTAAACATTTACCCCTGGGGGTATACATGAAACTACTGCCTAACATTTGAATGGTGAGGGTCATCATCATCATAAATATGATGTACAAAAAATTGTTTTCGTGGCATCATGAACCACGGTCGCACTGATCATATGATGGTGGCGGATGAGGAGAAGGAGGAGCAGAACAGCAAGTAACGAAAGTCATGAAGTGTGTACCCATGTGTGGGTG
Organism: Allobates femoralis; assembly: GCA_033576535.1. Lineage (NCBI taxonomy): Eukaryota > Metazoa > Chordata > Amphibia > Anura > Aromobatidae > Allobates > Allobates femoralis. Next base: position 250,224,681 of record JARQOC010000006.1, read on the forward strand.
TGCGGAGGTGCATGGCAATTTACCGGCACAAAATTTAAATTATACTATCATTTGGTGGTGGTGTGTGGTGAAGTCGGGCCCAATACAACCCTTCTTCATCTTGATCAGAGTCAGCCTGTCCGCCTTCATTTACCCTTTTTTGAGGCAGTAGTGGGTTTTAGCTCCAATTTGTATACGCCAAAACATTCAGTATACACATCTCAGCGTTTGTGACTGACCGGTATACCTGCTGTAATGTAATCTCTAATCTGTCATCTGTGTCCAGCTAAAAACCATCTTTTTGACACATTCATTTAGCTGTATACAGGCAGCACACCATTGAAAATGCGCAAGGCCGGTGGTAAGGGCCAAGGTACTAGACGTGATGGTGGCGCATGCAGAGGCTGAGGCCATGTGCAAGCTCGAATTGCGCCACGACAAACGCCAACATTATCTTGCTCGACCTTTCTTGTCCCAATTTGTAGGGGACCGCAGCAGTACACCACTATTAAACCAAGACCAGTGTCAACAGGTTGTTAGTTGAATAGCGGATAATGCTTCCAGTCATTTTTGCACCACCACAAGCAGCCTGTCTTCCACACGGTCAAGTGTGAGTAGCCGTGAGACTGGACTGCACATTCCACACCCTGATCCTCCTTCCTCCCACCATGCCGAGTGCCCGGACCCGGACATAACTGATCCCACACTTGGACACTCTGAAGAGCTGTTCAGTTAACCATTCATAGAGTCTGGCCTCTCGCCAGCTCTAGTTGAAGTGTGTCATGAGGAGATCGTATGTACCGATGCACAAATATTTGAGCAGCCACGGTCTCACGAAGGCAACGGTAGGAACGTGTCTAAACAAGAGGTGAACGATGATGAGACACAATTGCCAGAAAGTTAGGAGGAGGACCAAGGTGCGGAAGTGGAAGACGACGTAGTGGATGATCCAGTAACTGACCCAACCTGGCATGAGGACATGCAGAGTGAGGACAGCAGTGCACAGGGGGAGTTAGGCGTAGCATCACAACAGGCCGGAAGAAGCAGGGTTACAACTGTTAGGTCTTCCAGAGTCTGCGTCTTCCACTGTTGTGCATGCAAGACAATCCCCTGTCCATTCTGCATGGGAAGATGCCTCCTGTCCTTCACCTGTAGTTGCACAAGCAGAAGTAGCACCATCATCAGCCACGTCCTTGTCCCAGCACAGCATTCAGTTATCCATACACCAATCTTTGGAACGCAGGCGCAAATACGCTGCCAACACCCCACATGCCACAGTTCTAAATGCACACATTTTGCGACTTCTTGCGCTGGAAATGTTGCCTTTTAGGCTGGTGGAGACGGAAGCATTCCGCAACCTGATGGCACCTGTCCCACGTTACTCGGTCCCCAGCCGCCACTATTTTTCCCGGTGTGCCGTCCCCGCATTAAATAAGCACGTGTCACAAAACATCATACGTGCCCTTAACAATGCAGTTTCAGCCAAAGTCCACCTTACCACGGACACGTGGACAAGTGCTTGTGTGCAGGGCCGGTACATCTTGCTGACGGCACACTGGGTTAATAGACTGGAAGCCGGGACCCAGTTTGAGGTTGGGACGGAACATGTCCTTCCGACACCAAGGATTGCAGGCCCTAACTCAGTCAGGGTTTCACCCACAGTGTACAGCTCCAGAAAGTCATGCTCCTCAGCCTCCTCCTCCTCCTCCTACACTTCACCCTCCACACCAGTCCCAAGCAGGAAGCACTGCAGCACTGCCTCGGCTACGTGGCAACAGGCTGACAAACCCACAATCCTGAAGAGTAGTGGAAAGCACTGAAACAGCAGGCAGATAACTGGCTCACACCGCAGAACCTGCAGCTAGGTATGGTCGTGTGTGACAATGCCCAGAACCTGGTGGCGGGTCTGAGGCGAGGCAAGCTGACACATGTTCCATGCGTGGCCCATTTTATTATTATTGTTTATTTATATAGCGCCATTAGGTTCCATGGCGCTTTACATGAGGATAAGGGAGACCAGAACAAGTACACTAAATCTAGGCGATGAGGACGTACAGGTACAGGAGGGGCAGGGACCCTGTCCACGAGGGCTCACAGTCTACGAGGGGCGGGTTGGGATACAGTAGGATGGGGGAATGTCAGGTATGGGGCGGTCGCCTGGGTCTCATGGCAGGTTGTAGGCTTGACGGAATAGGTGAGTCTTCAGGTGACACTTGAAGCTTGTCAGGGTAGGAGAGTGTCTGACGTGTTCGGGCAGGGAGTTCCAGAGTAAGGCAGATGCCCGGGAGAAGTCCTGGACTCGGTTGTGCGAAGAGGTGATGAGGGGGGAGCAGAGGAGGAGTTCTTGGGAGGAGCGGTGGTTGCGTGAAGGTAGGTATCGGGAGACCAGGTCGGAGATGTATGGTGGGGCCAGGTTGTGTATGGCTTTGTACGCCATGGTTATTGTTTTTAATTGGGATCTCTTGGAGGTGGGGAGCCAGTGAAGGGCTTGGGAGAAGGGGGAGACAGGGGAGTAGCGGGAGGACAGGTACATTAGTCGGGCAGCGGAATTGAGGATAGACTGGAGAGGTGTGAGGGAGTTAGCCGTGAGGCCATTGAGAAGGAGGTTGCAGTAGTCAAGGTGGGAGATGATAAGAGCAGGAATGAGTGTTTTAGCAGTGTCGTGGGTGAGGAAGGACCGGATCCGTGAGATGTTCTTGAGCTGGAGCCGGAGGGATGTGGTGAGGGCCTCGATGTGGGGCTTGAAGGATAGGTAGGAGTCAAGGATTACCCCGAGGCACTTGGCTTGGGGGACTGGGGAGAGGGCGCAGTCGTTGACGCAGATGGATAGATTGGGAAGTGGGGGGAATTCCTTGGGGGCAAGACTATGAGTTCAGTTTTATCCATGTTGAGTTTAAGGAAGCGAGCAGAGAAGATGGATGAGATGGCGGAAAGGCATTGTGGGATTTTGGAGAGTAGGGAGGTGATGTCAGGGCCGGACAGGTAGATTAGGGTGTCATCGGCGTAGAGGTGGTTCTGGACGCCGTGGGACTCAATGAGTTGCCCTAGGCAGAGAGTGTATACGGAGAAAAGTAGGGGTCCCAGGACCAAACCTTGGGGGACGCCGACAGAAAGGGGGTAGGGTGAGGAGGAGGTGTGGGAGTGGGAGACACTGAAGTTCCGTTCCGCTAGGTATGAGGAGATCCAAGAAAAGGCAAGGTGGGTGCCGAGGGATTCCAGGATCTGGAGAAGAAGGGAGTGGTCAACCATGTGGTCAACCTCGTGGTTCAGCGGTTTCTTAAATACTACCCGGAGCTGTCTGATCTGCTTGTAAAAGTACGCCGCCTGTGTGCCCAATTTTAGAAAGTCACCTACTGCTTCAGCCGCCCCTGCCAGCTTTCAGCAGCATTTGCAGATTCCGTATCACAGACTGGTCTGTGATGTCCCCACGCATTGGAATTCCACACTGCACATGTTGGTCAGGATTTATGAGCAGAAGAGGGCAGTTGTTGAGTACCAGCATCAACTAGGCCGTCGGTATATGGTTCAAACTCCACACATAAGACCTCAGGAGTGGACATGGATGTCCGACATATGTACCGTCCGCCAAAACTTTGAGGGCTTCACCAAGATGGTGAGGGGCGATGATGCCATAATTAGCGTCACCATCCCGCTTATCTGTCTTCTAAAATGCTGTCTGCTCAAAATCAAAAATGATGCATTGCAGGCAGAGCACGATGAGTTGGAGCAATAAACCGTACGGGGTGATTACACACAGCCCAGCATCATCTCATCCCAACGTGCATTGGAGGACTATTACGAGGAGGAGGATAAAGAAATGGAGCTAATTTCATGCGGAATTGACGGTAATACATGCACAACCATCTTACCGTCGGATGGCCAGAGGATAGGGGAGAGGAGGAGGATGAAGACAGCATGGTCAATCATCCTGTTGTTGAGGGCATGAAGTCTTGCCTGTTAACAGTCTGGCGCACGTGGCTGACTTTATGTGATGCTGCCTGTCTTCTGACCCTCGCGTTATCAACATCTTGGCGGACACTCATTACTGGTTGTTGACACTTTTAGATCAACGCTACAAGGAGAACTTTATTTCTCTTATACGGTGGCTCAAGTGCTTGCACTGCAGCCTTTTCAGCACTTTGGCTTGAGGTCCTGGGTTCAATTCCCAGCAAGGACACAAAGGACAACATCTGCAAGGACTTTGTATGTTCTCCCCGTGTTTGCGTGGGTTTCCTCCGGGTACTCCGGTTTACTCCCACATTGTAAAGACATACTGATAGGATATTTAGATTGTGAGCTCCAAGAGAGACAGCATTACTCATGTATGCAAAGTGCTATGGAATTAATAGCGCTATATAAATGAATAAATAATAATAATAATAATTCCCGAGGCGGAGAGGTCTACAAAAATGCTGCAGTAGCAGAAGTTCCCTAGTTGCAGAATTAGTCCAAAAATTCACTTCTGAAAATGCTTGCGGCACAGGTTGCGGTTCGGGGGACAAACAAGGTGTCAGGCCGAGAGAGGCACAAATAAAATCCAGCAGAGGTTGGGGAAAACTCTCAAAGATCTGGGAGAGTTTTCTTAGCCCCTCCCATAGCACAGGCCCTCCGGTGCAGGGTACTGTCACAAGGACAGCAAAGTTTGTAAAGATGCTGAAGGAGTACCTTGCTGATCGTACGAAAGTGCTCCTAGATTCCCCTGTGCCTTCTAATTATTGGGTATCCAAGTTGGAGACATGGCAGGAATTGTCCCTCTACGCCTTGGAAGTCCTGCCCTGCCGTTAGCGTTTTGTCAGAGCGTGTTTTTATTGACGCAGGTGGAATCATTACAGATAAACGCACCCACCTGTCAACTGAAAATGCTGACCAGTTGTTTTTGACCTGGATACTGAGATTGAAGATTAAATTACAGCAGCTATACTGGTCAGACACAAACGCTGACACAAGTATTCTGAGTGTTTTTGCGGATACAAATTGTAGTTACAACCACCTCCTGCCACACAAAAATGGTAAATGAATGCGGACAACAGTTGGTTTTTAGCTGGACAGTGAGATTACAGATTAGAGCGTTTTAATCCCGGCAGTTTGAACGGTCAGACACAAACGCTGAAGCGTATGTTTTGGCGTACACTACATGGAACTACAAGCCACTGCTGCCGCACACAAATGTTAAATGAATGCAGACAAGAGTAGGTTTTTAGCATGACCCTAAATTTTGAAATTAAGGCCCTGCAGGTGGACTAGTCAGACACAAACGCTGACTACAATAACGTGTCTTTTGGTGTACCTTAATTTACGCTGCAACCTAGAGGAGCAGCACTTAGATGCAAATTTAGTGCAGACAAGAGTAGGTTTTTAGCACGAGGCTTTTGGTGTATCCTAATTTACACTGAAACAGACAGTAGTAGCACTTAAGATGCAAATTTAGTGCAGACAAGAGTAGGTTTTTAGCACGACCCTAAGTTTTGAAATTAAGGCCCTGCAGGTGGACTAGTCAGACACAAATGCTGACTACAATAGCGTGTCTTTTGGTGTACCTTAATTTATGCTGCAACACACAGTAGCAGCACTTAAGATGCAAATTTAGTGCACACAAGAGTAGGTTTTAGCACGACCCTAAGTTTTGAAATTAAGGCCCTGCAGGTGGGCTAGTCAGACACAAACGCTGACTACAATAGCGTGTCTTTTGGCGTATCCTAATTTACGCTGCAACAGACAGTAGCAGCACTTAAGATGCAAATTTAGTGCACACAAGAGTAGGTCTTTAGCACGACCCTAAGTTTTGAAATTAAGGCCCTGCAGGTGGACTAGTCAGACACCAACGCTGACTACAATAGCGTGTCTTTTGGTGTACCTTAATTTACGCTGCAACAGACAGTAGCAGCACTTAAGATGCAAATTTAGTGCACGCAAGAGTAGGTTTTTAGCACAAGGCTTTTGGTGTACCTTAATTTACACTGCAACCTAGAGGAGCAGCACTTAGATGCAAATTTAGTGCAGACAAGAGTAGGTTTTTAGCACGACCCTAAGTTTTGATATTAAGGCCCTGCAGGTGGACTAGTCAGACACAAACGCTGACTACAATAGCGTGTCTTTTGGTGTACCTTAATTTACGCTGCAACCTACAGTAGCAGCAATTAGATGCTAAATTAGGCTGCCTTCACATTTGCGTATGTGAACGCAGCTTATGCTGCATTCCCATACGCATTCAAACGCATGCGCACTGCGTTCCTATGTTTAACATAGGAACGCATAGTGCCTGCGTTTGGCAGCGTTTGCTGCGTTCGGGTGCGGATGCGGACGATAATCTGCTCCTTCCGGTGTCCCGCGTCCGCACCCGGGACGCAGCATGTCGCGTCCCTGGTGCGGGCGAGAGTGTGTGATTTGTGCGCAGGCATCCGCATGCGCACAGATCACTAATGGCGGGCAATGAGAGCGCACGGCGGTCTGCAAGCATATGCAGACCGCCGTGCGCTCCATTATAAACATAGGGGCTGCGGTCTGCATGCAGATGCTTGCAGATGCATCTGCAAAACGCTGCAGATGCATCTGCAAGTCTGAAGGCAGCCTTAGTGCAGAGAAGAGTTGTTTTTTAGCACAAGGCTATTGGTGTACCCTAATATGAGCTTAAACCTACTCCTGCCTATAGTGAGCTAAATAAATCCCTAAAAGCACGGTTTTTGGATGGATGAGCCTGGAAACCAGCCCCAGATGCGATGCAGGCTGGTATATTGCCACAGCGAAGTTTTGTAGACACCCTGCCTCCCTGCCTGCCTGTATACTGCTCTAGTAGTCCTCAGAAGGACTGTTGTGGTAAATAGACTGGCAGCCCTGTGCCTACACTAGCTGAAAGGCCCACAAATCTGTCCCTCAATCAGCAGCAGCTCTCCCTACACTGACTGTCTAATGGCACAGAGTGACGAGCACAACACAGTCTGGCCTTATAAAGACCTGATTACGCTGTGCGGCCAGCCAATCACTGTAATGCCACAACCAACATGGCTGTGGCATTACAGTGTCTGTCAGCCAATCCCTGCATGCGGGCTGGCTCTGAAAAGAGTGCCAACATGCAGGGAGGTGGACCCCGAGCACAGCAAGAGTATTGCGAGATTACTCAGTACTCACCGAGTAGCCCGAGTACCATGATATTCGTGCGAGTACCGAGTAGTGACAAGCATACTCGCTCATCTCTAAATATGTGCATTTCACATTTTGTATTGAATTACTGAGATTTAATTTATTGATGATATTCTAATTCATTGAGATGCACTAGTAGGTGAAAAAAGGTTAGTTATTAATTAAAGGCACATTCAATCCCATTCATCTTGAAGTTAAAGGGTTACCTGAAACTTAATATTTTTTTTCAATCAGGCTAAGCTCTAACTGTATGTTGATAACTACCTGCCTGCTTTGTCATGTGACAACCTCTTCTGGCTGACAGCAGTCACAGATCACTCCTGCCGATGATTCTCGGGTTTCCTGTGAGGCATCACTGACGATATGATACTGATTGACAACCGGCTTCCCGCTGTGTTAGGCTGAGCTGGATGTCAATCAATTTGACAATGTGATGTTAGGAAGCAGGATAATCGCCACCGCGAGAGTTCTCTGACCGCTCTGAATTAAGTGAAATTGTCAAAAGGCAGAATAGGCAGGTAGTTAACAACTACTCGCTATAAAGAGCTTAGCCCCAGACAGAAAAAAAATTCTAAAGGTACCATCACACACTGCCATATGGCTTCCATATCGCCGGCGATTTGACGTGAGTGCGCATGTTTTGGGCACTTTTTTCACATCGCTGTGGAGCCATTATACGTAGCTATCTAGCGTGCGATCTTTGGCAATTCTACATCCCGGAAATCGCCTGCAGAAGACCGGAAGCGATCTTCCCTTAACACATCGCCGCGTCACACGCCACAATTGTAGTAGCGATGTGGCCATACTGTTTAGATAGGGACATGCTACAGTGTGTTTCATCACACCCCTGTCACTGCGATTGGTGGACGGAACTGCGTTACTATTGGTCAGCCTTGCGTGAACGCACGGGTCATCAAATAAGACGCCTCGGGCACAGCCAGCCAATCGGAACGCAGTATCACCCACCAATCGTCACAGATGCGGCGCGAAAAAAAACACCATCCAAGCACGCCTACGGGATTTATTTCAGGATCGCTGTGTACGTCGCTATCGCCCTGTCACACGGCACGATGCGCTGAAATCGCCTGGTGGATATCGCCCGATTTCCCTGCAGTGCAGGGCAGTCAGGTGACGTTCCACCAGTGATTTCTCACCATAGAATCGCCCAGTCACACGCCACTATTCACATGTGTTGTGGTTTCCACATTGCCCAATTCGGGAATTGCCAGCGATCTCGCCGGCGACATGGCAGCGTGTGACGGTACCTTTAGATAACACCTTTAAATGACAAAATTCTGACTGTTAGCAGTTACTACTAGAGGGAGCACAGTAGTTTGTTACATATAGTGTTTATATAGTATATTCAACTAAAAAATAGAATATTTGTAAAGCATAAAAATAAGACGTGTTAGGCGGCCGTCACACGCTGAGATATCTAGCACGATATTGTAAGCGATCACGTGCACGCGCAATCGCTTACAATATCGCTCACATCGCTGGTGAGATGTCACACAGACAGACTCACCAGCGATGTGGTTCCGCGATCTCGCTCGTTACTATGGTACACATCGGGTAACTAGGCGCCGCGCGTCGCTTAGTTACCCGACGTGTACCATAGTTACCATCTCCCAGCATAGGCGCGGTCGCTGGGAGATGGATCATCGTGGTGTCACACACCACGATGATGCAGATCGTTGCATCGTTCATCGCTAGATCTGAGAACCGAACCTCAGATCAGCGATGTCACGATCAAGCGATTTACCATCGTAAATCGCTTGATTACATGCAACGATATCTTGCCCGATATCGCTTAAGCGATCAAAAAGGAGATCGCTTAAACGATATCGGGCAAGATATCGTTCCGTGTGACGGCCCCCTTATTGAGCAGGACAAACAGAATGTATTAACATCCATTGTATTAATCTGTGGGATTTTTTGCAGGTTTTTGGTCAGGTGCCACGGTTTAAGGATGGAGATTTTGTCTTATATCAGAGCAACAGCATTCTGAGGTACCTTGGACGCAAATATGGTAAGTTTTTGTGTTTTGATACATGATGTTACCTTTACATTCTCTAGTTTTTAAATCCTGTGAAAGAATAAATAATTTGTAAACATTTTTCTTCACTAAAAAAATTATTTTGAACTATTATATTCTTTTGATATGATTACATACTTACAATGTTACCTTTGATATCCTTGCAGGGATAGCTGGTGGCAGTAACCAGGAGAGCGCACTCATTGACATGGTGAATGATGGTGTTGATGACCTGAGAGTGAAGTACACCCGTCTACTTTTCTTTGAATTTGTATGTATAAAAAATTTAATATGAACATTCTAATTCTACTAAAAGGAATTCTCCATTACTCTGACAATGTTTTAACAATCAATATATTTCCCCCATGTAAAATAAAAACAGCTATAATCGCTTCCAGTGCTGATGGCATACCAGCACCTGGCCTTCTGTAGTTCGTGTAACAGTTAAGTCACATAAGCCCTGCAGCCAATCAGTGCCACTTCATTTGGATGAAGCTGACATTTGGAAAAAGTGAGTACTGCTGCTGCTGTGTGACTCCTCTGAATGTTAGTTTTGACCGAAGGAAGTAAGAGTGAAGCGGCACTGAATGTGTCATGTGAGCTCTGCAGTCACTGTCACATGAGCCTTGGGAGACAAGTCACCCATATTGGAATGAATATCTGTTATTATTTTACATGGTGGAAATATAGAAATATAGTGTTTAATAAGGAATTGTCTGAATAGTCGACCGCCCCTTTCTGCTGCAGTCATTTTTTTTTTTGCATTTTTCTTTTTCCTTTATGGCATAAAAATATATCACTTTTTATTCTTTCCATCAAGCTATTAGTTTTTTATAAATTTAGTTTTATTGGAAAGGACATCAAACAGCATATGGTAATACAGGTTGTCGCTGAACAAGCAATAATAAGAGTAGGCATCGAACATCAATTGTTAATACAGATTGCCTCTGAACATTTAATAGCAAGAAAAGTACAATAACAATGCATCGGGCGTAGACATAGGAAATCCGAAAGAGGAGAAGAGAAATAGTATCAAAAGGGGAAATAGAGTGAAAGAAGAAAGAAAAAAAAAAGGTGGGGGAGAAAAAAAGGGGGGGGGGGGGAGCACAAAAGGGGCTAAAGTATAGTACATAAAAAATTTGTATCAAAATACAAAAAGAAAAAAACAAAAAAGGAAAGGAAGAGAGAAGTAGAAAGATAAAACAAAGGGGAAAAATGTAAAAAAAATATTAAAAATATTAAAATTATTAAAAATACAAATGTAGTGTCCATGGTGTATCGCGGTGGTGTGGTATTCCTGAGGGTGTGAATTGAGTCTACGCTAAGTCTAGTTGACCACTCGTTTGGATTGGTCGTTTCTGTTCTATTTTATTATTTAGGGGAGGTGTTTAGCGGGTTTCAGATCGTAGTAGGGAGCATAACCATCCAAGAAAAAAGAGGGATGGTAAGTGGGAGGTGTAGGGAGTGAAGAAGAGAAGGGCGACAGAAAAGGGGGAAGAGAAAAAGGAGAAAGAAAGGAGGGGAAGAGGGTGGGGGGGCAGTTTGGGATAAGGGTGGGACATGGCATCTGGGGAAGACCAGTGGGTGCGGTCAAGTCCCCTCCAAGAGTGTCGTGTATTCATTGGATCCCTTAAAGTCAATCCAGTGGTACTAGGTAACTCTAATTGGTCCTGAGAATTGTTTAGAATTGATTTGAGGTCTTCGAGCAGCAGCACTTCATCAACTTTGACGAACCATAGGGTCATCATTGGGGGAGTGGCCCTCTTCCACAAAAGTGGGATACATGCCCTTGCTGACATGATGACGTGGCGGAGGAGCGATCGTTTATAGATTTTTAGCAGGGTGTCGCTGTGTTGTAGAAGGTCGAGAATGGGGTTAAGGTCTGTGGTCCAGTTAGTGACCTTATGGATCACTTTTTGGAAATTCTTCCAGAAGGTGGTCAGACCTTTGCATGTTCAAAAGATGTGGAGCGTATTTACCTTCTCCTCCCCGCACCGCCAGCACAGGGGGCTCACTTCTGGGAAAATCGTCTGCAATTTGGTTGAAGTTCTATACCATCTAGTGAGTATTTTAAATCCTGCCTCTTGGAAATGGGACGAAATGGATGACTTGTGTGTTAAGTTGCATATCTTTTCCCACTATTCATTCGATTGTCGGAGATGTAGGTCCTCTTCACATTGTGTTTGAAACCTGGGACTAGAGGGTTCGGGGGTTTGTTGACTAAGGAGTAAGTTCGGGATAGCGTGTTTCTGCTCGTGCCGACACCAAGAAACTCTTCTTCGAAGGGAGTTAGTTCCCGAGAGAAGTGGGTCCTTATAGGTAAAGAGCCCAGGAAGTGGGATAGTTGGGTAGCCCCCATTGGTCTAAGGCGAGAGGGGGCTGAGAATTCATTAGTTCCTCCCTCATCGGCCAGGTGCGTCTGTTGCCGAGTGCTTTACCTTGGAGTAGCCCTCCTGTTGCCACAAGCTGAAAATCGGGTCTTCCACCCCATGCGAAAATCAACCTAATTAGTTAATATGTTACTGAGAATGGGGAAAAATATCTTTGAAGAAAATACTGTATGCTTAGCACCATTGGTGCTTAGGCTTACTTTTTGTACAGTTTACTTATATGTGTAATCCAGAAGAATGGCCAGCTCAGCTCTGCATCAGAGAAACTACAAACATTTATTAGATAAAATTCTATATATGTCTTCATGGCTCTGTACATACAGCATATACATATAGGAGACAATGGCATTGACAGGCTTAGACTAAGGACCCTGGTAGGCCAGAAAGATGTGCGTTTTTCATTGCCTTGTTTTGTCAGAAACGCGTTGCCTTGTTGTATTTGTCATTTGCCATTTCTTGTTATATGCTGTATTTACAGAGCCATGAACATGTTTTTAATTTTAGCTAATAGACTTGCTTCTCAGGGTTTATGGGTATGTTTAGAGAAGCAAGGAATAAACTTATTACACTTTAGATGTAATACATAATAAGAAATACAGTGCTCAAAAATTTTACAAAAGATGAAATCATAAAAACACATACATACAGGTAAAAACAGTATAAAATTAAGGGGATAAATACAAATAAGTCTTCCGAATTGTGTCTGTGACAACGTCTGGTGGAGGGCAACATCGCAGGGACTACGTAGAGATATGCAATACTCATACCTTCTCCTGGGGTCTGACATTGATATTTCTTAGGGTGGTTTCATATTTGCTTTTTTGTCTTGAGTTGTAATACATCCAAATCCTAAAGCATTTTGATCTGTCCCTATACTTAAAATGGAGCCACAGGTGCATGTGGTGGAATCAGGTTCAGCCTACCACATCAGTTGTTTTGACCTACTTGGTGGACGTAAAAAGTAGCATTTTTGGTGAGCGTCCTTAAATATGTCAATGGGGTCTGGATCCAGAAATGGCAGGACCGTGCAATCGGATCTATTTTCCCACACTTAGTAATATACCAATTTTTTTTGTGGTCATTTGCAGGATTCTACCTTTCTTGGTGTCTCTTTTCTCTCTCTCTCTCTCTCTCTCTCAATTATTAAAACAATGTGCATTGCTTAAGAATTATTTTATTTGCAGGAGTCAGGCAAGGAGAAGTACGAAAATGATCTTCCCAATCACTTGACAGCATTTGAGAAGATTCTTTCCCAGAATTCTAATGGAACCAAATTTGTAGTTGGAGATAAGGTAATTGCAGTTGGGACGAAGCTACAGGAATAGAGAAGTTTTGTAAATAGAACCAATTTTAATATTATTCAAAAGCGTTTGAAGTCATGTCTAGAGTTGCCAAACATCTGTAAATTTGCAGGGTTTTTAGATGTGAGTCTGAAGTAATTTATACCAAAAATCTTTGATACATAGGGTAAGCAAACACAATGTAGCATGGCACAGAGCAGTAGTTGTGGGTGAGGTCTATGTTTCTGGTGCCCCAGCATGCTACATGAAAGATTGGGTACTGGCTGGGTGTGTGGACTTGTATCATGGGGTTGGTATACCATTGCAGGTTGCATAATGCCTGCGTATATGAGATAGTGGGCACATATCTTCTTGTACATTTCATTAGCGTACAGTATCTCCATAAATGGTCTCAGGTCAGCTGTTCAATTGAAGTAGCGCAGTGCTGTGAGGTTCATGTGAGTTCATGCTTGCCTGCATGAACTCACATGAACTGTCCCATGCCCGGGTGCACAGCTCTGCTACATCTCTGGTGGAGGTTCTCTACCAGAGATGTAGCAGAGCTAAAGAAGAACCCTGGATTGGACTACGTCAGACGGAAGATGATTTTTTTAAAATAAAGATGGAGTCCCTAAGTGTGTTTTTGTTTTTTTCCAAATAAAAATAATTTTTCATGGTGTTGTGTTTTTATTTAAACAATTCAATAGAAATTCATGGGGGCAATATTGGCGTGACCCATGAATTTCGGTCTTAAGGCCAGCTGATAATACAAAGCTGGCCCTAACCCCTTTATTACCCAGTGAGCCACCGCACCAGGGCCCTGGAAGAGTTGGGTTCAGCGCCAGAACATGGCGCTTCAATGAATGCGCCATCTTCTGGGGTGGCTGAGGGCTGCCATTCACAGCGGGGGGTGCCCAGAAGGCTTGGGCCTCCCTGCGCTGCAGATTCCAGCCTCCTGCTGCCTAGCTGTACCTGGCTGGAAATAGAAATCGCACAAATCCCCACTCATTTTTTTTCTTATTATTTCATGAAATTCATGAAATAATAAAAAATAAGGGCTTCCCAATATTACTGTGTCCAGGCAGGTACAAATAGTCAGCTGGGGGTTGGGGCCAGCCCGTTGCCGCCTGCTGTATTCGGCTGGCATACAAAAAGACAGCGAAGCCCACGTAAAAAAATTTTCTGAAAAATTCATTAAACAATCCTATAAAAAGGACTGCATCTTTATTAACCCATCGACCATCGTCGAGGGCTTAATAAAGATGCAGTCCCTTTCATTCATATTGATTTTTTGATTTTTCAGAAAAAAATGTGACATTTCTTTGCCTTATTTTTGTATCCAGCCGGATACAGCAGGCAACGACGGGCTGTCACCAACCCCCAGGTGCCTATTTGTACCTGGCCGGACACAACAATATAGGGGAGCCCCTTTTTTTTTTATTATTTCATGAAAAATGTGTGGGGCTCCACGCTATTTCTATGTCCAGCCAGATACAGCTAGGCAGCTGGGGGCTGGAATCCACAGCGCAGGGAGGCCCAAGCCTTCTGGACACCCCCCGCTGCGAATGGCAGCCCGCAGCCGCCCCAGAAGATGGCGCGTTCATTGAAGCCAACTCTTCCAGGGCCCTGGTGCGGTGGCTCACTGGGTAATAAAGGGGTTAGGGCCAGCTTTGTATTATCAGCTGGCCCTAAGCCCGAAATTCATGGCGGTCAGGCCAATAGTAGACATGACCGCCATGAATTTCTAGTACATTCTCTTATTAGAAATAAAACAAAGAAAAATATTAGTGACTCCATCTTTAATAAAACAAAAATCCTCTTCCGTCTCCCGTAGTCCAATCCAGGGTTCTTCTTTAGCTCTGTTACATCTCTGGTAGAGAACCTCCACCAGAGATGTAGCAGAGCTGTGCACTCGGGCGTGGGATAGTTCATGTGAGTTCATGCAGGCAAGCATGAATTCACATGAACCTCACAGCACTGCGCTACTTCAATTGAACAGTTGACCTTAGTAATGCCAGTATGGCTGGACTTTAGCTTCAAGCTGTCAGACACTTGGGAAGGACTTTCAACCGGGGCACCCACTTTGTCTCACTCATCGTCCCATCCTGGCCTATTACCTTTAAGGGTACCTTTACACGCCGCAATTTTTGGTGGTGATCGGAGGCAACCTAACGTGAGCGCGCACATTTTTCTAGTCTGCCTCCGAACGCCGAAAGCACTTTTACACGCCGCAATTTCGCCCTCAACCTAAAGCGACGTGTCTCCCCGGAAGTTACCACACCATCAGTGGGAAACATCCGGTAGACTCCCGTCGCTGCTTAACACGCCGCAATACCCAAAGGAATGTGGGCGTACATGGTTAGCGCCACAAAAACATAGGCGTGTCAGACTGGTGTTTTTCGCGCCCCAAACACGCTGATTAGACAACGCAATAGCGTTATGGTTGGCCAGCCTGCGCAGGAAGGCTGGCTAATACACAACACCATTGCCATTGTGTGGTGTGAATGGACAGCTGTTCAAATATGCGCTGTGTCAAGTGACAGCAATGGAGACACAGTAGCCACCACCAATCATCGCTGAGGGGTGCAGACTCCAGCATGCTTTGACACCCCTACGGGAAGTCAATAGGTGACACTGATTCCATCCCTATCGCCCCTTCACATGCCAAAAGCAGGGAATTTCCCCTTCATGGTTGCCTCTGGTTTTGGAGCAGTGCTGTGAAATCGGAACCTTTTTGATCGCCGCCAGATTCTCCAATTCAACACCGCAATTTCGAGGCAATTTCACGGCGATGGTGACGGGGCTACAGATTGCCTGTCAGATTTCTCACCGCGGTTCCGGCGTGTAAAGGTGCTCTAAGAGTTATAAACTCAGCCCACTGATCTAACTCCCATAGATCACTCAGTCACAGTCATCTCTCTCTGTGTTTGTTCTCCATATCACGCACTCACTCCAACCTCCTCCCACTCTAGGGGCAGCCATGTCATGTGGCCTTGACAACTACTAAGACCCTAGGTTAGACTGTCACACTGTGGGCCCTATCTGATCTTCCAGAGGGAAACCGTCACTGTCCTTAGGCACTAGCCCCTCTCACTATGACCAAGTTCCAAACATTAACTGTTTTTGCCCTATTGTTGGCAACATACCATCTGTTACTATCTACCTCTGCTACAATTCACATTTTACATTACAAATGATAACAATAACATATGACAAAATGGACATTACACATCACAATTCACATTACAATATTATAACAATATGGGTGTCTTCAAGGGGAAATGTGACAATATGTCTACCGCCTTACATTTCTCCCTTCTTTAATGATGGTCATCCTCGACCGGCCGGAAAACCAAGAAAAGATTATAAGGAACACAACACACAACATAACCTGTTAATTAACTTGAATTTCTCCAAAGATTTAAAGATTCTTTTTGTAAGATACAAAACTATGACCAAATGACCAGATCAGTGGAGAATCTTGCAACCAAATAAGTGTCTACAGGGTGGGCCATTTATATGGATGCACCTAAATAACATGGGAATGGTTGGTGATATCAACTTCCTGTTTGTGGCACATTGGTATATGGGAGGGGGAAAACATTTCCAGATGGGTGGTGACCATGGTGGCCATTTTGAAGTTGGCCAATTGGATCAAACTTTATTTTTTTCAATGGGAAGAGGGTCATGTAACACATCAAACGTATTGCGAATTTCATAAGATTTAATTTAACGTAACTTTATTCTTTCATGAGTTATTTACAAGTTTATGACCACATAAAATTAGTTCAAAGTGCTTCCCATTGTGTTGGATTGTCAATGCAACCCTCTTCTCCCACTCTTGACACACTGATAGCAACACTGCAGAAGACATGCTAGCACAGGCTTCCAGTATCCGTTGTTTCAGATGCTGCACATCTCGTATCATCACAACATAGACAATTTCCTTCAGATGAGTGATGAGGCAAACTTGTGAATGGTGAAAATAACAAACAAAACCACCGCTGTTCGTCTGACACTGACCCACATTAGATAGATCCCTCTAAGACTGTTGGAACACAAAAATTGATGGTATGGTGTGGTATATAGGGTACAAAGATAGTGGCCATTCTTCATCAATGGAAACCTTAATGCCACTGGATATCTGAATCATGTAGCAATTTCAGATATCCAGTGGCATTGAAGTTTCCATTGATGAAGGATGACCACTATCTTTGTACCCCATATACCACACCATACCCTCAATTGTTGTGTTCCAACAGTCTTGGAGGGATCTATTCACTGTGGGTCAGTAAAATAAAAGAAAAACAAGGAGGGGGGCTCCTGGTGTAATACCCGGTAGTCTAGTGGAGGAAATGGGGGAGATGCACTAACCTTAGTTGGTTATGCACTGACATAACGGCGGTACGGTGCGTCTCGTGCACCCGCCACCGCTGTCAGGGCAGACAGCCAGTCACATGTTGAATCATGGGATTTTTGACATCACCGCAGGTCCTCGATTCTTCTATTATTCCCCCCACAGGTCTCATAGAAGCTTTCCTCCAGCAGCACTGCACAGCACACCCACCAGGATGTAGAGACGTGTAAATTAACGGAGCTTTAGCGGTTTTTGGAGTGGGCGCTTGCCTTGGAGATAAACCACAGAGACAGCTTTTTGGTACCTTCTCTTTACTTGCTCAAATGTGGACTTGTCCTTCCTCACAACATGTTTCGGCAGCTGATACCGCCTTCATCAAGGTGACCAGTCTACATTTGAGCAAGTAAAGAGAAGGTACTAAAAAGCTGTCTCTGTGGTTTATCTCCAAGCGCCCACTCAAAAAACCGCTAAAGCTTCCTTAATTTACACTGTGGGTTAGTGTCAGACCAATAGTGGTGGTTTTGCTTGTTAAAGGGATTCTGTCACTTCCAGAATGCCTCCTAAACTACCAAAACATGTCTCTGCAGCATATTATCACTAATCTCACACTCCTTTTGTCTCCTAAAAGCATCCTGTGAAAGTGCATAAAAACGTTTTAATACTTACTTATTAGTGATTATAATTAGCAGGGGCTATATTCTTTAGTCCCTTAGAGCGTGTTGTTTTGCAGCCTCCAGGATCCACCCTCTCTCTCTTTGTGTGCTCTGCTTGTGCAGGCTTTGACCTTTTCCCTATCAGTCACAGAATGCAAATCATTAGTCCTGCCTTTAGCTCCACATCACAGCAGCACAAAGAGAGAGAGGGTGGATTATTCGGGGCGTGAAAATGAGCACCTAGGGAGAGCTTAGAGTCTCACAGGGGACGCCCTGTGAGACTTATTGAGGGACAAGAAGTCTCAGATTTGTAAATGTATATTGTTGATTATTCCAATGTTACAGAGCACTTTTTTTTATAGAAAAGGAGCACTAATACTGATATGTTAGGGTGCAGGGACAGGTATTAATAGGGTTGGGGGTGATTTGGAGGGGTCAGGTTCCCTTTAACTTCACCATTCACAAAAAATTTGCCTCATCACTCATCTGAAGGTAATTATCTATGCTGTGAAGATACGAGATGTGCCACATCTGAAACAACGGATACTGGAAGCCTGTGCTAGCATTTCTTTTACGGTGTTGCTATCAGTGTGTCAAGAGTGGGAGAAGAGGGTTGCATGGACAATCCAACACAATGGGCAGCGCTTTGAACACATTTTATAAATGGTCATAAACTTGTAAATAACTCATGAAAATATAAAGATATGTTAAAACCAAGCACATCATTGTTTTTCTTATGAAATTCTCAGTAAGTTTGATGTGTCACATGACCCTCTTCCCATTAAAAAACAAAAAGTTGGATCCAAAATGGCCAACTTCAAAATGGCCACCATGTTCACCACCCATGTGAAAAAGTTTTCCCCCTCCCATATACTAATGTGCTGCCACAAACAGGAAGTTGATATCATCAACCGTTCCCATTTTATTTAGGTGCATCCACATACGGTAAATGGTCCACTCTGTATTTCAAAACTTGGCCCCAGTTCATTGTGTAGTCTTAGGCCATTTTAGCATTGTTTTGTGTAACATAATCCATTCCTGCAAGGGTGCAGTCCCTAGTTCTCCCATTAAATAGAGGCACATTACTAAAAGTCCACATCCATAAAATGGAGGCACCGTCCTTTTAGCACAGTAATGCATTATCAACAGACTTACTATCGGCAACATACCATCTATCATTAACTACCTCTGCTCAGAGATCAATGAATAAAGTAAGGATCCACCATGTGCGCTGCCGGACAATGACACGTGTTCTTTTCTTTCCAGGACACTTTATTAAGTCTACGCATTTCGTGGCCCTATAGCCAATTCTTCAGAGCATAGAAATCCTTTTGCTCCATACAAATCGTACACATATTTATAGTGCCAGAGGGACCAGCAACTGAAGGTTCACAGAGAACCCGCCTCTCAGCCTTCCCCAGCAAATCACAATATACTTTCACATGAACCATACCATACAAATGAAATCAAATAATCACATTCCATATTCATAAAATGCCAAATGCAATCTAAAACATCATTTGAAGCAGAAACATTAAAAACATCGTAAAAATAAACATACATAAGGACTTTCAAATGACAAAACATGAGATCAAGCCTTCTGCTCCTTGTTGAAATATCTTTGTCCCCTAGTATTAGACCATGGCTCTATAGAAGTCAAGCATTTGAAGTCCCCATAAAAAAATTACAAGAGTAAAATAGAAGAAGCCCATTTTCTACCAAATATATATACATATATATCAAATTCCAATTATAGGGCATAAAACATGCCACCCTATGATGTGTAACTATATATAAGAACTATAATAAGATCAGATAAACATATCTATACTTTACATTTGATCAATCCAGCCCACAAATAAAGAGATGCTCTTATCTGATAATTAGTCATGACCACCTAAAATATCGTTCAAAAGCAGGGGGGAGTAACCAGCACCACACACCGCTCTCACAAATATTCCCTTCTCTGCATGACAGGCCCTCAACAAAATCCCAGCGGCACGGAATGATAGTACTGATCCACTCCTAATGGAACAAATCCATCACTTCATTCAGGCCATTCGGTTGTAAAGTGTTCAATTTATGAATCCAAAAGATTTCTCTGCGATTCAGAGTTTGGATACGATTAGTTGTCTCTGGTGGTATATGGTCAATGGGTGTAATTTTGAAAGATGTTTGTTTGGCATGGCGTATGGAATAGTGTTTCGATAGTTCATGCTGTAAAAAGTCTTTGGACATATTGTGACATATTGTGCCTGTGGGAATTCAACCTTTCGTGTAAAGGCTGAGTGGTTCTCCCCACATATTGATTCCCACAGGCACACTATCGATACACCACGAAGCTGGAATTGAACTTCAAATGATGCAGGATCACAAATAGCCCATTTTTATGATCCTTGGAAAGGAAAGATGAAACCTTATGGCTAATAGATTTACAGCAGAGACATTTCAAACCACCGCATCTGAACAAGCCCATAACATTCTTTCCTTCAGAAGCAGTTAGTTTGTTTCTATTATTACTTTGGCTAGGGTCCAACTAATGTCAGCCCTCAGCCTGCCGAATCTGTCTAAAATGTAGTTTCTGGCAGCCTGAGCGCATAGCATGTAACGCAAGGCACCGGATGTGTATGCATCCCTATGGATACCTGATGCTTTGCGCAGCCGCCATCTCCACACACAAGGACCGGATATGCGCTTTTGCTGAGCACACAAGAAAACGGTGCAAACTAAATTTCCTGTGTGCTCTGCAATAGCGCATATCCGGTCCTTGTGTGTGGAGCCGGCGGCTGCGCGAAGCATCAGGAATCCATAGTGATGAATAGGCAGCAGGCACATAGCATTACATGCCGTTAACGCTATGTACTCAGGCTGCCAGAAACTAAGTTTTAAGAGGATTCGTCAGCCTAGTGACTGACACAGGTCTGAACTTAGCCATTTATGGTGATCAGATTTTCACCTACTGGGAGCAAGTACATTTTTTAAGGTAGGCGCCCTTCTGAATGTCAAACCCGTTTTTTTGGCTAAAGAAGTCCTGAATACCGGATCATTAAGGAGGACATTCCATTTCCAAATATGTCTAAGGCTGGGGTCACAGTACCATTTTTCACATGCATTTTTGGAGACCTGCGTTTTCAAAAACGCATGTAAAAAACGCACCCATAGGCCCCCATGTTAAAAAACGCATGCCCTAATAGCCAAAAAGCATGTGTGACTGTCCCATGCGTTTTTGGAGCATATCCAAAAACGCATGCGTTTTTGTAGAAAACGCATGCGTTTTTGTAGAAAACGCATGCGTTTTTATAACATGGTTTCCTATGGAAAACGCATGCAAAAACGCATGTACAGTTAGCACCTTTTAGTGCCATTCAAAAACGCATGCGTTTCCCATAGGAGCCCATGTTAAAAAAAACGCATGCGTTTTTCCGGAAACGCATGCGTTTTTTTAACATGGGCTCCTATGGGAAACGCATGCGTTTTTGAATGGCACTAAAAGGTGCTAACTGTACATGCGTTTTTGCATGCGTTTTCCATAGGAACCCATGTTATAAAAACGCATGCGTTTTCTACAAAAACGCATGCGTTTTTCAAAACGCTCAAAAAAATACTACAAGCACTATTTTTATGTGCAGATTCAAAAACGCAGCCAAAAACGCAGGGAGCCATCAGAGACCTTAAAAAACTCATGCTGACATGAAAAACGCATGTAAAAAAGCATGCGTTTTTAAAAGGCACTAAAAAAATGCATGTCAACTGTGACCCCAGCCTTAGTTAATACTCTTGCATCCTCATAGAACACAGTTAAATCTAAAAAATCTATACTTTGCTCACTGATACACTGGGTGAAGTCCAGACCTTAACAGTTAACTACCTCTGCTATAATTCACATTTTACATTCATACTGTGACAGTAACGTATGGCATAATTCACATTACTCATCACAGTTCACGTTACATACTTATTATACCAACAATACTGGTGTCTTGAAGGGTAAATGCAACAAGATGTCCACCTCCTTAAACTAGAGTCTGATGGGTCCTGGTGCGAAATCTAGACCTGCCCCACCCACCCCCCTGTGCACACGTTGGTCAGATGTATGAGCTCCATGTACTGTTTAATCCTTTAAAGACTCACAAATTGACTCATCTCCTGCTATATATGGTTTTCCTCCTGCTGCCACCATAGTCCTCAAATTATAATGCATCCCCATAGTCCTCCAAAAATTATAATGCATCCCATAGTCCCCCACTCATAAGGTAGCCCCCATAGTCATCCAATTATTATAATGCACCCTCATTATCCTCCATATTGTATAATGCAGCATCATAACTCTCCATATAGTATAATGCAGCCTGATAACTCTCCGTATAGTGTAGTCTCATATCTCTGCATATAGTGCAGCCTCATATTCTCTCCATATAGTGCAGCCTCAAATACTCTCCATATAGTGCAGCCTCATATAGAGCAGCCTCGTATTCTCTCCATATAGTGCAGCCTCAGAATCTCTCCATATAGTGCAGCCTCATACTCTCTCCATATAGTGCAGCCTCATACTCTCTCCATATAGTGCAGCCTCATATTCTCTCCACATAGTGCAGCCTTATATCTCTCCATATAGTATAATGCACCCCCCTCATTCCTCCATGATCCTCTGGCCACTGTGTACTCATTTATTAAAAAAAAATATGTACTTACCTCTCCCAATTCCCTCGACGCTCCGATCTCGTTGCAAAAAACTTAAGACTCAAGGGGAGGAGTAGGTGTCAGCGTGTGTTCCACTAAGGAATGTATAAAACAGGAAGTGCCACCTCCTCCTAGTGTGGAGGAAGCAGCACTAGCCTGCTAAATGCGTTCCACCTGAGGGTACCTTTACATGCGGCTACATTTCTAGGGTGGCTACAGGTAACTTACTGGTTGCAGTGAAATCATGGAGACAAGGTTCTATCTTGTTGCTGTGTACAAATGGAATAATCTCTCCATGATTTCACTGCAACCAGTAAGTTACCTGTAGCCACCCTAGAAATGTAGCCGCGTGTAAAGGTACCCTTTCTTTACAAAAAAAAGGAACCACATGCCATTGTGTTCAGCAAGCTCCTTCACTTTCAGTGACTCATAGAGGTTGCTATGATATGTCAAGAGTATTTGTAACAAAAATGGCTCTTTAAAGCGTGAGCCCGCTATCTGACTGTCCTGTGAAAATTATTGATTTGTGTTTTTTAATCCTACAGATCTCATATGCAGATTACAACCTCCTGGATATCCTGCACTGCCACCTCGCCTTGTTCCCAGGTTGCCTTTCAACATTTCCCCTCCTTAATGCATTCATTGAACGCATTACTTCTCGCCCTAAACTTAGCGAATACTTAAAATCTGAAGGTCGCGCAAAGCGACCTATTATCCCTAAAAAATAGACAAGTCTAAGTGGACAGTTAATGTTTACAACCAGTAGTACTTTATTAATAGGCACTAACTGTATCTATAGGAAACCCATTCTACTGAAGTAAGTGTTTTTATCAAGGTTCCTTTGCTGTCATTTACGTTGAAACTGCACAGCTTTCATAGGAGCTATAAACATACTACAACTTTTTTTATTTTATATTTTATACTCATTGGCGCAATTAAAAGTATGTAACCACACTATGTGTAGACTTTTCATTTGTGTACTCTTCTTTTATTCATAAACCTCAAAAATAAAGGAGTGTGTCAGCATGTAATTAGGAGTACAAATTATGGAATACTTTTTTGTAGAGATCTCATGTGCAAACCATGAGAAATTTACCGTATTTTTCGAACTATAAGACACACTTTTTTTCCTCCAAATTTTGGAGGAAAGTGTGGGTGCGTCTTATAGTCTGAATGTGCATGCACTGGCTTGCTGTGGGGAAGGGGCAGCAGTGTACTGGGAGCGCAGGAGGGAGGAAGGACTCGTAGCTGCAGGAATCCTGCAGCTGGGGAAACCACATGGGCCCGCTGCTTAAACTACTCTAATAGTCAGTGCTCCAGGGGAGGTTCCCCATGCCAACCTGTCAGCGTTGGCTTCAGTGCCGAGAAGGGAGCGTGGAGAGCAGCAAATGATCATTCCTCCACTTCAAACAGCAGACATATGTGGTTTCCCCAGCTGCAGGATTTCTGCAGCAGATGGGGAGATCATGTGCCCACTGGGCTGGGGAGCAAGAGTAAGGACCGCAGCAGTCATGCCTAGCCTGGAGAAAATGTTACTGCATTGACAATGCCAGATACATGAGGAGCACAGCGCTGAGTACTCACATTACATGCTGTCATGTCCTCCTACTGTAGACTCAAGGAAATCACTAAAGGACTTGCGGTGATGTAATGAACAGGGAGGGCTTTGTGCTGTCATGTGATGCTCAAGCCCTGTGTGTCCATGTCACTGAAGGCCCTGCAGAGGTTTCCTGGTGTCCAGAGGGGAAGGATGTGACAGCATGCAATGTGAGTGAGCACACTTTGTCAAAGTTAAGAATTAATTGTTAATAAAGAACGGTAGATACAAGCATTCTACCACTCCTATGGTGAACTATAACTCCCAATATGCCAAAGGATCTGCAAGACATGCTGGAAGTTAACTTGACATGAATGGTAGCTATGAGATCTTAAAGCACCACTAAAGTGTTTTTTCTTCAGCGCTGGAGTGGCGCTTTAAATGTAAACCCCCTCACCTGGTTGTTGTACTCACCTTCTAGTGTTTTCATTTGGTACTTTACTGCCACCGCTCAGGTCCCACGGTGCCATCTTCCCCTAGTAGCGTTTACCAAATTTTTTGCTTCAAATCTTTTTTTCCCCATTTTCCACCTCTAAAACCCAGCTGCATCTTATGATCTGGTGTGTCTTATAGTCTGAAAAATATGGGTAATTTAAAAGTCATATGCAAATCAGAAGAATTGCAAATGGGGCATGACCATACCCTTGACCTACTCCCAGCTTGATTTGCAGGTCTACAAATAGGTTGAAAGAGTACTTATTGATTATGTCGAGCCCCAGGCTTTGGGGTACTCTGGTATCAGGCTCCAAGGGGTTAACGCTCCTATGTCACGGGGAGTGGTGGCTGCGCCTGATCCCGTGTCCTGGGGGACTTCTTTGAAAAGGGGTTTTATATACAGGGGATTTTATATACAGTTGTCGTGAGGCAACCTGTAGTTTCTGGTGATGGGTCCCCAGCACCACCACATACCTCCGGAGGTAGATGGTAGTGCGACTAGTTGGCAAAGTCCCCTACAGGTAGGGCTGGCCCTCCGGGGCAGTGTTCCTGCAGAGGGAACAAGTTCATGCAAAAGAAACACAGGCAAAGGCAAAGTCACTTTCACTTTACTGTTAACTTGAAGCAGCAGCAGTTACAGTTCACAGCTCAGCACTTTAGATGTTACAAAGACAAGTAGCTTAACGGGTGGCTGCAAGTGGATCCCAGGTGGTATGGTGAAACCCTTGGTGTACCTTCGTTAAGTAACCCGTGTCCATTCTTCCCCGCTTTGGATCAATCTATACCCAGTAGCTCCGTGTAAGTAGTATCGGGAGTCCCCTCCCTCGTTGGTGAGGCAGATCTCTCCGATGGCAGGGTGCTGCGGCTGATGAAACAAGCCACAGCAGCCGGTTGAAAGCTATATAGAAGGAAAGAGGGCACCACCAACAAGGAACTCCAAATTAGGAGGCAAATACGGACCAGAGACCCAGTATTCACCTGGGGTGCCAGTGAAAGACAAAGTACACAGTCCAGAAACAAAGTTTAGAAAAAACACGGCACTCACCAGGACTTAAAAAAGCGGTGTCCTTTATTGCAGGGTTTGCATAACAAAGTGCAGGGAGGGGGTACCGAGGTGAAGACGGCACCGTTTCGGGCTCTCGCCCTTCTACGGGTCACTAATAGTGACCCTAGAAGGGCGAGAGCCCGAAACGGTGCCGTCGTCACCTCGGTACCCCCTCTCTGCACTTTGCTATACAAACCCTGCAATAAAGGACACCGCTTTTTGAAGTCCTGGTGAGTGCTGTGTTTTTTCTAAACTTTGTTTCTCCACAGCAGCCGGTTGCCGACTGGAAGCTGGACTTGGCCAGTTCCTGGGGCCCGGTGTTCCCCTGATTTGACTGGAGTATCCCCTGGAGTATGGATGCTCCACGCTGAGGATTTCCCTTTCTCTCTAGGGCCTGTACTTCTCTTGTCGGCAGTCCTCTTTCAGGACCTCCTCAAGGTCCCTTCTTCTCTCCTCCGGTGTGGCTTGTAACCGACCCGGTGTGACCTTCTGCCTCGTTCCATTTTAGTTGATCTTTCTAATATCTCTCCTCTTCCTCCTAGTCCCTCAGCCGAGAGGCTCCTGGCCACAAGACCTAGAGGCAAAGACCTCATTGATCCCCCTAGAGATGAATTTATCCCCTCCCGGGTAACCTCCCACCCTAAACTACTGTGGGAGTGCTGGGAATGGGTCCCACCCACCATCCTAGGGTCCACCTGCAGCTGGAGCACCTACACCTCTTTTACAGGTGTAGTACTCCTCTGTGACACCTGCATTTATGGGGCGCTACAATACCCCTTTACTGAAAAGCAAATAAGCTGTAATGGCACCATAACATTGTACCAATGGGTTGCCATGACAGCTGGATCCACCAAGGTTCTCATGTTGACATTTCTGTGAAGCCCTATCTCACTCTGTGCTTCATGGGAGATCAGCAGTTTCACTATATACTGCAATCCATTTCTCAAGTGCATTTAAACTTTGCTCAACATTTAGATAAACCTGTGAATATAGTCTGGTCACATGAAACCAAAATTGAACTCGTTGGATGCCATAATACACGCAATATTTAAAGGACAAAAGGCACTACATATGCCCCCAAAAACACTGTACCAGCAGTGAAGTTTGGAGGTGGGAACATTATGGTGTAGGGGCTGTTATTCAGCATACGGCACTAGCAAATATCATATAACTGAAGGAAGGATGAATGGACAAATGTACCAAGACATTCTTGATAAAAATCTGCTGCCATCTACCAGTATGAAGAAGATGAAATGAGGGTAGATATTTCTGCAAGACCCAAATGAAAAACAGTAGAGATCCGACTCAAAATACAGGTAATTCTTTATTTAGAAACGGTGCATAACACTGCAAAAGAACACCTAGCGCTCTCGATGCGTTTCTGATATGAAACCCTTAATTATGACGTTAGACACATAGGTTGAGAACATTTAAATACATTTAAATAGTCTTACTTCCGGTAGACATGCCGGAATGATAATTCAAACCAATGATACAGAAGAAATCTATTATATAATTGCGAATGGCTTTTTGCCCCCGGTGTGGTCATGTGGATATGCGCGAAGCATTGGCCGCGAAGCGGCCATTGCGAGTCGTGCGTGGTCATGTGGATACGCCCGAAGCATTGGCCGCGCAGCGGCCATTGCGAGCAGCTCTAAGGCGACTCCCTATGCCCGCGCAGCGGGCATGGCGAGTCGACTTAGCAGCGCGAAGCATTGGCCACGAAGCGGCATTGCGAGTCAGAGACTCGCCCTTCAGAATCCCGATGCATGTGCATCGGGCTCCCAGCTAGTGAACAATAAAAACATACCGTATATACTCGCGTATAAGCCGAGTTTTTCAGCCCAAAAAATTGGGCTGAAAAGTCCCCCCCTCGGCTTATACGCGAGTCTCTGTATAATGTATACACTGTATACAGTGTATACAGTATACAGGCCCGCCCCCATCAGTATACAGGCCCCCCACTTGCAGCACAAACCTGTAAAGGAAGAGATTAGTATACTTATCACTGTCCCGTTGCCGCTGTCCCGCCGCCGTCATCGCGCTCCTCCGTCTTCATCCAGCGTATTCCGTCTTCTTCCTTCTTCCTCCGGTCGGCGCAGGCAATGACGTCATTGTCTGCGCGCCAGAGGAGGAAGCCGGAAGAAGACGGAAGACGCTGGATGAAGACGGAGGAGCGCAATGACGGCGGCGGGACAGCGGCAACGGGACAGTGATAAGTATACTAATCTCTTCCTTTACAGGTTTATGCACCAAGAAGGGGCCCTGTATACTGATGGGGGAGCTGTATACACCTCTGGGGCTGCTGTATACTACCTCTGGGGCTGCTGTATACACCACTGGGGCTGCTATATGCTACCTCTGGGGCTGCTGCATACACCACTGGGGCTGCTGTATACTACCACTGGGGCTGCTGTATACACCACTGGGGCTGCTGTATACTTCCACTTTGGCTGCTGTATATACCTCTGGGGCTGTATATACCTCTGGGGCTGTATATACCTCTGGGGCTGCTGTATACTACCTCTGGGGCTGCTGTATACTACCTCTGGGGCTGCTGTATACTACCACTGGGGCTGCTGTATATACCTCTGGAGCTGCTGTATACTAACCACTGGGGCTGCTGTATACTACCACTGGGGCTGCTGTATATACCTCTGGGGCTGCTGTATACCACACTGCTGGGGGCTGTATACCTGTGCTGGGGTCCACCCTCGGCTTATACACGAGTCAATAGGTTTTCCCAGGTTTTGGGGGCAAAAGTAGGGGAGTCGGCTTATACACGGGTCGGCTTATACACGAGTATATACGGTAAATACAAAAATGATTACAATAAATCATGCATAAATTATAGCTTCCCAATTAATTTGAAGTTCATAAAAATATCAAATTGAATTAAGAATTAATTGCAAAAATAATGTTACCTATAATTTTATTGTCAAACCAAAAAACGATTTAAAGCGTAAGTGTCGTTTAAATTTTTACCTAATAATAATGTAGAGCAAGTGATTTTTACAAACTTTCAAATATCTAATAGGTAAAGCTGAGTGTATGTGTGTATGTACAGGTGCACCTCAATAAATTAGCATATCACCAAAAAGATCATTTATTTCAGTAATTCAATACATAAAGTAAAACTCATGTAATATATTGAGGTGTTTAATTGTGTTAAAGAGGGCCTGTCACCCCCTGCTGCATGGCAAAGTAAATGCAGCACTGAATTCCGCATGTATGCGGCAATCAAGGAAGGTTTCCCCATGTCTCTAGCCCCCCTGTACCCCGAGAAATACACTTTATAAAGCTTACAGATAAGAGGTCTAATGGGTGGGATCTTATTAACAGTTTGTCGCTGCTGACACAGTCCTCCTCCTTGTGTATTTAGCCCCTTGTATGTGAATGCCGCTGCCTCCTGTTCTGCCCTCTTCTTCTCCTGCTCTGTCAATCACACTGCCGCACAGAGCTGCATTGTGTGATGTCAGCGGCAGAAACCGCCCTGCTTTTGTCAAACAGCAGGGCGGGAATCTGGCACCAGATTCTCGGCCTGCCATTTGAATAAAGCATAAAGCAGGGCGGGCTCTGCTGCTGACATCATGCAATACTGCTCTGCCATGCAGCAGGGGGGTGACAAGTCCTCTTTAATGTTGATGATAATTGCTTACAGACAAGGAAAATCCAAAAGTTGTTATCTCAGAAAATTAGAATATTATATAAGACCACCTGAAAAAAAAATATTTTTAACTCAAAAATGTTGGCCTAATGAAAAGTATGTACAGTAAATGCACTCAATACTCAGTAGGGGCTCCTTTTGCATGACTGTGAGCCTGTGGCACTGCTGAAGTGTTATGGAAGACCAGGTTGCTTTGATAGCAGCCTTTAGCTCGCCTGCACTGTTGGGTCTGGTGTCTCTCATCTTCCTTTTGACGATACCCCATAAATTCTTTATGGAGTTTAGGTCAGGTGAGTTTGCTGGCCAATCAAGCATAGTGATAATGTGGTTGTTAAACAAGGTATTGGTACTTTTGTCAGTGTGGACAGGTGCCACGTCCTGCTGGAAAATGAAATTTCCATCTCCAAAAAGCTTGAGAGCAGAGGGAAGCATGACAATCGAGGGAGGATCTCCGGTCGCAAATTGGCTGGTTACTTACTATCCCCAACCGTTGTACAAAAACCCAAATAACACACATACTGCAGTGACTTGGTTTAACAAATTGGCCACAGCAGCCTTTATTGCCTATTGTTTACATACTAGCATAATATAACAGGGTACACCGTCCAACGGGCGTCCCAACTTAAACAATAGGCCCTCCCATCGTTTTACCCATGGATAGGCCCGGTCCATAAGCCTCTAAAACTTTTGCCCCTGGCCGCAATAACACCGGCCCCAGGGACGAGGTATTGGTTACCTAGAACCAATACCCCCACCCCTTGCAGAACCCCGTGCCTGCAAGGTACCTTTAACCTGAGCCCCTCAACCTTTGAAGTGGCTCATCTCCCCCTTCCAAATGTAAATCCCCTGCCTCTGGACCAGACCTACCCCCGCCACAGGACAGGGCAAGTGATCTCTTACTTGGCCTGGACCCGCCACACACCAAACGCTTGCTCCACACCTTCTCTCAAATCCAACATCCACATATCCAAGCCAATCTCCGTCAAATGCACCAAATCAGACCTCAGATATTCTCTCGATCTCGACTCCAATTCTCTGTGCCGTACCACAATCCCCCCGTTCCGTGCCACAAATGCCCCCACCACCTTATTCACTTTCACCCTTGCTTTATTAATTTTATCCACCGACCTCCCAAACCTCCATCGTCCCCTTGGCACCATATCCGACCATACCACAATCACACCGGGGTGGGAACACCATAGTCGCAACAAATCACACTTGATGTCCCGTATTAACTCCCGAGACGCACGCACCCCCAAATCGTTTCCCCCAACATGCAGAACTAGGATATCCGGGGGTCTACTCACACTACAAAAATAATCCACTTCCGGCAGCACCCTGCCCCATTGCATGCCCCTCAAACCCAACCACTTGACCACCGCTGCACCTCTGTCGAGTCCCAACTGCCGACCATCCGGGCGAACATCCGCTCGAAGAGCCCCCCAATACACGTACGAATGGCCGAGTATCCAGATCAAGCAGCGGCCTGTACAAACAAAAGAAAAAATTAACAATCGACCAAAACCAGCGTATCACCCTAACAGTTACTAACGAAAACCCATACCGCAATGTCCACCCGCTTTGTCAGTAGCCTGGGTAATCCCCTCCAGCCACTACTTAGAAAGCAAGTGAGGACGTACATACAATCGAAAACGATTCGATTCCCAGCGCCCAATTCGCCGCACTACATCATCCCCCAACCCCCAATGAGATGCCTCTGTGGCCGCCCCGATGCGAAATGAATGCGTGCCAAACTCCTCCGGGTGCTCACCCACTCGCAGCAAGCACTCCCAGAAAACTGCCCTAAACTGGAATTTAGACAAAAACAAACCATCCATATGCCGAAGTAACGGTCCTGGACCA
The DNA here is from genome assembly GCA_033576535.1 of Allobates femoralis. Taxonomy (NCBI): domain Eukaryota; kingdom Metazoa; phylum Chordata; class Amphibia; order Anura; family Aromobatidae; genus Allobates; species Allobates femoralis. The sequence continues at coordinate 250,255,799 of JARQOC010000006.1, forward strand.
CCACCCCTTTGAGATAAAAAACGTCGTACCATCCCCACCGGACACAATTGGCTCCCAGCCATGGCATACAACACCACCAACCTCCCCCTGCCCAGTTGGTCAGTTTTCGAATACCGCAGCCAGCATTCCACCCTGTCTTCCACAATTACCACGTCATTCAAAGCCAAGCCGCCCGCCCGGCACCGAGATGGGCTCACTAACTCTCCTAGCCTAAATGCTCCAAAAAAGGCCAACACAAAAGCTGTGGAGAACAAAATCATTTCGTAGGTGGACCTGCAAACCCCTTCCAAACTCGCTACCATCCTTTCCAATAAAGCCACCGACATCGGGCGTCAAACATCCCTTGTCCGCACACCTTTCCTGAAACCTTTCAAAGCCTGTCGCACTGTGAAATCTTTAGTGACATCCTGCCTGCCCAATAGCCGAAACCAAAATGCAATCGCTGCCACCCTCTGTGCTTCAGCCGAGGCGGACCTTCCAGACACAAAATCATTTCCTATGAATGTCAACACCTTTTGCACATCATCCATACCACCAGTCATGCACTGATCCCGCTCAAATTCCTCCCACTCCTGCCATACTTTCCCGTATCGGCACCAAGTAGCCTCCGACACTGAACTCCGAATCAAGGTGCCCACAATCAAGTTACCAGGTTCCATAAAACATCCGGACACGGAAGACCGATCTCGTCCGCCCAAGGCACCAACTCCCGAAACCTGTGGAACTGAAAGCGAGAAAGCGCATCAGCCACTGAATTAGTAACTCCCGGTACATGTTTTGCCACAATTTGAATGTTCCATTGCAGACATCTGAGCACCAGGTGCCGCAGATAGGCCACCACTGGCAAAGACTTAGCAGACAAGGCGTTAATCGCATATACCACAGCTATGTTATCGCAATGAAAACAAACCTTCCTGTCCGCAAAGTCCTGGCCCCACAACTCCACTGCCACTACGATGGGGAAAATTTCCAACAACGCAAGGTTCCTTACCAGACCTCGCTCCCTCCAGGACTCTGGCCAACCACCCGCGCACCAGTGGCCCTTAAAAATCGCTCCAAAACCCTTTGAACCTGACGCATCTGTAAACAACTGCAGCACCTTGTTTGGCACCACATCCTCGAGCCAAACCGTGTGCCCATTATATTCCTGCAAGAATATATCCCACACTCTCAAATCCTCTTTAATGTCCCTGGTGATCCGCACAAAATGCACCGGACACGTCTTGCCGGACATGGCCAAAGCCAACCGCCTGGCAAACACCCTGCCCATTGGCATAATCCGGCAAGCAAAATTAAGTTTGCCTAACAGAGACTGAACCACCTTAAGCTGAACCTTCTTTGCTTTAATAACCTCATCAACGGACCGCCTCAAATCCACAATCTTGTCAGCGGGAAGCCGACACTCCTTAGCCAATGAATCAATCTCGATCCCCAAAAAACGCATAACCGTGGCCGGTCCTTCCGTTTTTTTCCGGAGACAAAGGTATCCCAAAACGACTGGCAACCTCAGTCAACGCAAACAACAAACCTGCACAAATCGGGGAACCCGCCGGCCCCACACAGAAAAAATCATCCAAATAATGAATGATCGACTCCATACCTGACACATCCCTTACAACCCATTCAACAAAAGAACTAAAAGCTTCAAAGTATGAACAAGAAATCGAACACCCCATTGGCAAACAACGATCTACATAAAAAACGCTCCCTCCACATACAACCCAACAAATGCTGACTCTCAGGATGCACCGGCAACAAACGAAATGCCGCTTCCACATCCGACTTCGCCATCAGCGCCCCCGGTCCCGCTCGTTTTACCAACTCCACAGCCTTATCAAAAGAAACATAACTAACCGCCGCCAACTCTGGCGCTATACCATCATTTACCGAAGCCCCAGCTGGGTAAGACAAATGATGTATCAACCGGAACTTATTCGGCTCTTTTTTGGTACAACTCCCAGCGGAGATACCCGTAAATTCGAACAAGGGGAAACTAAGAGGGGGCCTGCCATCCTCCCCAACTCAACTTCCTTCCTCAACTTCTCGTCCACAACCTCCGGATGTTCCCTAGCCGAACGTAAATTCCCCGGGCGGAACAAGCCCCCCTCTACTGCCTCAGACGGAATCACAAAACCGAACAAAAAACCTGAACGCAATAACTCGGCAGCCTGGCCATCCGGATACCTACTTAAGAACGGCTCCATTGCCTCTACCCTCACTGGTGTCCTCCCTTTTGTCAGCACTGTCTCCTCCCTTTCCTTTTCCTTTCTTAAAACAGCGGGCAAAACTGTGCCCTCCTCCACATCCCGAACATTCGTGTTTAAATCGGCAGGCGGAGCCAAACTTACATTGCCCTTCATTAAATTGCCAACAACAACCTTTCTTGAATCCAGCCGAGGTACCCGATACCGCACCCGATCCCGAACCTGATCCCCCGGCCCCACTCCGAAAGGGCTGTGCTGGCGCCGTCATTAAGCGCAGCCATAAAGCAATATCCTTGTGGTCCCAACGCATTTCCGCCCGTAAAGCCTTACGCTGCCTACTGCTCATCATAACGAAGCCATGACAAACCACCATATACCCTATAAGCCTCTCCTATTGAGTCCATATATCCAAACAACGCAGGAGTGCTCCCCAGCTCCTTCTCCCCTACTACGCTAGCCAGTATCGCAAAGGCCTGCAACCAATTCATAAACGTCCTTGGAATAAGCCGATACCTACGCTTCTCGTCGTCCTCCTTTTCTTTTTTGGAATCACTAGGGCGAACCTTATCCAAATTAAACTTCTCCAACGGGAGCAGCGAAAATATCTCCACGTACTCCCCTTTCCAAATCTTTTCCCTAACTTCCTTCTTCAAATGCACCCCCAAGGGGCTCTCAAAACACACGTACACCTCGCTCTTTGCCCTATCATCCAGCCTAACCACTTTCTCCTCCTTTTCTTTTTCCACCTCCACTGCCGTAACCGGCGCCGTTGAGGTCTGTCCCTCAACACTCTGCTGCACCTCAGCCTCGCCTCCCACACTAGGCTCGACCCCAGCCGGCCTGACCCAAGCCCCCACTGGAGACCCCGCAACAGAATTCAAACCCCCCTGATCCACCAGGCTCCGTAACAAACCGAGCAACTGTCCCATTACATCACCTCCTCCTGTAACCCCAGACGCTACCCCTCCCACTGGAATCGGCCCTACACCCACATTACCGCCCGATCCCGACATATGCACAATATTACAAGTAGTGTTCTCACCAGGCTGCCGAGGGGCAGCCGCAACGCAGTCCTCCTCCGTCCGATCCTCCCCAGACGATTCCTCCGATACTTGTCCCTCTTCTTCACTGATGTCGTCCTCCAAGCTCTCCCGGGGTGCTCCGTCGGGAGTGTGCCTGCCGCTGCCGCAACTCCCCCTGGCACCCGCGGCTGCAGGAGCACCCCCAGCCGAGCACTGCTTCTTCCTCTGAGACCGCTCCTGCGACCTCCGAACCGTGTCACCCGCCAACTCCCCCCGAGGTCTCTTCTGACCACAGGGGCCCCTCTCCCTAAACCCGTCCTGCCGACTGCAGGCGGGCTGCTCCTGATCCTCTCGCAGCTGGGATCCCCCCCCTGCTACACAGGGGAGATCCGCTACAGCCCCTTGGGGCCCTGCATTCGTGGATGCTCGCTGGGTACGCCCCTGCCGGGATCCAGGGGGCACCGTTGCAGGACCCGGCCGGATCCGTCCAGCCGTGCGCGCCAGGGACTCCCCACTACTGCGCCCTCCACCAGCCACAGCCAGTGCCCTTCTAGTGGGAGAAGCCCCTGGCCTCTGTGCCGCTCTTCCCCTTGTCGCCCGTGGCTCCTCCCGCCCGGGAAGCCGTTCCGCCCCCCGTCGCCTGCAGGGGGTACCTTCTGGTGGCGCCGGCCGCTCGGCGCGCTCCCGCATCCGCGCTCCCCCAGGAGCCGCCGCTGCAGTCCCGCTCCGGGTCCCGTATCGCCGACCGGAAGTCGACCGCGGGCCGGCTCCGCCCACTTCCGGTCCGGCATTCCCGCACCGCGAATTCCTCCCAACAGCCGGAGAGGGCCCCGGGGTGGAAGGGTGCCCTCCCCGCCGCTGAGGGTCCCCACCGGGGCTTCCCGAACGGGCCCTCCTCACACCTCCAGCCCCCGGGGAATAGCGCTCTGGTGGCCTGGAGCGGTGGCCACGCAGCGGTGGAGTGGAGGGGGCCGGTGCCGATGGGGAAGTGCAGACAGCCTGAATGTAGGCCTGCACTGCCTGCGCCCCATGCACTGCAGCTGCTGCCTGAATCAAAGCCCCCAGAGAGGCCAGATCCGCCATTACTGCAGGTGAGGTGGACGTGAAACTTCACAGGAGGTCCCCAGGAAGTAGAATGAGGGGACTTCCTTCTTTGTCCCCAGTATCTTCCCTTAAGCTCCCTCTCTTCCTCCCCCTGACCAACCCCCCTTTTATTTAATCAGCACACATGCCTCACACATATGCCCATTCCTTCCTTCTCCAATTAACTCCCTACCTCCCCGAATGTCATGTGGCCCCTACACCTTATGGGTTCCATGGCCTGCTTGAAGTGCTCTAAAATTTCCTGGTAGACGGCAGCACTGACTTTGGTGTTGATAAAACACCATGGACCTACACCAGCAGATGACATGGCTCCCCAAACCATCACTGATTGTGGAAACTTCACTATAGACTTCAAGCAGCTTGGGTTGTAACCTCTCCACTCTTCCTCCAGACTCTGGTATTTGCCTTTTGGACATCTGTCAAGTCAGCAGTCTTCCCCATGATTGTGTAGCCTATTAAACCAGGTTAAGAGACCATTTTTGCTTTCTAAGCCTTAGCTTAATTGTGTTAATTATTCAAATTTTCTGAGATAATGATTTTTGGGTTTTCATTGGCTGTAAGCCATGATCACCAACATTATCAGAAAAAAACACTTGAATTAGATCACTCTGTTTGTAATGACTCTATATAATACTGTGTATGTGTTTCACTTTATGTATTGAATTACTGAAATAAATAATCTTTTAGATGATATTCTGATTTATTGAGATGCACCTGAATGTCCAATAAAGGAATCCACACCGTCACATTTACAATCATGTGAAAAAATGAGAAAGGGGAGTGCACTAAGACCATAAAAGTGGGACACCAATAATTTATCTAAGGTGGTCCACTCACCTGTGGAGGTTGTGAGAGTCATAACCAACTGTAAAAGCCTGGCTGCTGCAGATCCCGTGAAGACAGATGAAGACACACAAATGAAGGAAGATCGGGATTAATCCGTGCTGAACCACAATGGAGCCGATGCTTGCACACAGAACTTTTATTCACACACATGGAACATACAATTGCCTACGCGCTTTGTGGCCCCCTGGCCACTTCTTCAGGGCATCAATCTTACAGCATAACTTACAGCTCCTCTTTATATATACAAACACTGTGACATCACAGTGCTGTACACTGGGACATGACTTTCAGTGAAGCAACAGCCACACAAGCCACAAATCAGCCAAGACACCTCTTGGATATTCTTCTAACAACCTGCTGCTCCCAATCCCTAGTATACAGCAGGAGGCCACACACAGCCCCCAGTATACAGCAGGAGGCCGCACACAGCCCCCAGTATACAGTGGAAGCCCACATACGAACCACAGTATACAGCAGGAGTCTGCATACAGTGCTCAGAATACATCAGGAGGCTGTACACTGTCCCCAGTATACAGTAGAAGGCCACACACAGCCCCCAGTTTACATTAGGAGCCCATACACAGTATACCACATAAGCCCACACACAACCCCCAGTATACAGCAGGATGCTGCACTTGCATGTATCTGAAAGTGTTCTTTAATTTTGTTAAAGTATTCTTTTTCATTTATCTCATTTACATGTTTATTCTGTGCTTTAGAATATATTAAATTTATGAAATAAGTAAAATACTGCTATTTTACTCATGTTAGGATATTTTCATGTGGCGTCCTGCTCACACAGGTAACCACAGGCTCACCTATAGCATGGATGGATTTCTATAGTGGGTACACAGTACAAACAACACCTTCCACCCCAACCCAGTAGGGGAAGCCCAACTTGCTGCCCTTAGACAAGATCCCCTATAAATACTGGTGCTGGGGGTGGAGTTAGACATAGTGTGCAGTCGCTAGGAGAACTGTGAAGACGTCCTGGTGGTCGGAGCCGCTCTAGGCCCGAGCCAGAGACAACTGAACAGCCACCCGTCTAGCTATTGCAGGGACCCAAGAGTGTGGTCGAAGGCAAGACGTAGAAGCAAAAAGAAGTAGCAGCCTGGGGACCGAGGAGCCGTTTTGGTTCACTCCAGAAAGCACCCCGGACACCGGATTCTGCGTCTGCAGGAGAGCACTCAGCCCAGCAGAGAATAGTTTACCTTGGAGACTTCAGTCTCCCGGGCATCTGTGCAGTCACCAACAAGGGAGCCAGGCACCGCAAGAAAGTACATAGCGGCAGTCCAGCAAGGGTTACCCAACACAGCACAGGTGAGAGGAGAGCAGAGGAGGCCAGCCAAGTTCTATACAGGGCAGGGGCTTGACACAAGGGAAAAGAGACAAGGAGGCCTTATACCCACTCACTGTGGAGATCCAGAAGTGCTACCTGAGCACCTGGCAGTGTACTGGACTTTTCACCAGTAAAAGGTAAAGAAACAATCTCCGGTGTGTGTGTGTCTATTCCTCTACCCCTGACCCTGCCACTTACAGAGACTATTCCAGCCACTGGACAGCAAGGCCTATACCCTGCTTCCACCCCTAATCCTATCCACATCCAGAACCACCACCATCAGTGCTCCACCGGCAGGGAGCTGCTCCATCCAAACTGCCTTATCATCTCCCCCGGAGTTCTGAAGCGGCACTGGTGCCCATCACCAGAATCTGCAGGTGGCATCACAACAAACTTTTATATATTTTTTCCTCATCATCATTCCCTAACCCCCTTTTAGCTGATCACCAGGGCCACGGGTCTGTGCAGGCCACCAGTGACATCCCAGTGAATGCAAAAGAAATAGAAGGGGCGCAATGAGAAGCACTTATGAGCTAATTGCAGGGGCTTGTGGTGGGTTATATATAGTGGCATATAAGGGAACCCCAATAAAGGTTTGGATGCTTTAATTTCCTTCTCAGTACTCCATCCTTCCTTAGCACTCCAAATAGCTTTTGTATTTTCTATACCAGTGACATCCCGTGATCCCGAGTTCCCATACAACCCTGGGTGATTCATTTACATAGGACAACACAATGACCCTAACATTAACGAAATTGTGTGTTGTTCTCTAATTTTGATCGCCAGTGTATTTCTTTATTTTATCTTTAATGAAACTATTTTTGTCCTTGAATCGGCTATATGTGATGTTATGTAACCAATACTGGAGAATTAGAAAAGACAGCAGTGAGGACACAGAGTTCATCCAACAATCAATAATCTTCAAAAAGAGATTCAAAGAAAAAGTTTACCCTGAAAAATTACTAAATTAGGCATTTAAAAAGGCTGAAATGCTATTGTGGCACCCCTGTGGGTAAGTGTCACAGAATCACTTGGTGCACAGAGGGATTTCCACATCAAATACCCTACACATGCAACACTTTCCACCCCAGATCTGAAGGGGAAGCTCTACTTGCTGCCTTCAAGCAAGGTCCCCTATAAATTCAAACTCGGGGGAGGAGTTAGGCAGTGCAGTACATAGCAGTACTGTGAAGACATCCTGGTGAACAATGCCGCGCTAGGCCCGTGCCAGAGGGAAGCCTAGCCAGTGCAGGGGCCCAAGAGTGAGGGTCGGAGGCAAGGCAAGGAATAGAGTGGGGGCAGAGGAACTGTCGAGGCCAGGCTTTGGGGTACTCGAGTATCAGGCTGCAAGGGGTTAACACTCCTGTTGTCACGGGGAGTGGTGGCCGCGCCTGATCCTGTGTCCTGGGATATCTTCCAAAAAGGGGAATTATTTACTGAAAATGCTATATACAGTTTGTTGTGACGCCACCTGTAGTTTCTGGTGAGGTGTCACCGGCGCCGCCACAGTCCGCCGGAGGTAGATGGTAGTGCGGCAAGTTAGCAAAGTCCTCTACAGGTAGGGCTGGACCTCCGGGGCAGCGTAGTGTAAATGGGCAGTGTGTAGTAGAGCCGTGGATGGGATGGGGAGTGTTGGAGCAGTCTATGAGGAGCACCGGGAATGGAGGGAATGATACATGCACACAGCAGAAGTCTCTTTTACCTATTACTGATGTTACGGCAGGTAAAGATGTCCAGGGCACTGACAGGTGACCAGGTTGCACAGTGGGTCCCCACAGCAAGTGGGTATAAGGCCTCCTCTGTTCCTCTGTTGTTGCTGAAGCCCTGCCTGCATGCAGCCTGACTTGCCTCCTCTCTCTTTCTGACTCTGATGTCTGTCTCTCCTCCTGTGTGGTCTCCGGGTTACCCTCTCTGATCACTGCTTTGGCACACTGCTGTGTCTGGCTCCCTCTCGTGACCCACAGGGGGACCGGGTGGCTGAACCCTCCACGGTGTGACGGAGTTCTCTGTGGTCTTGGAGTATCGGATCCCCGATGTCCGGTACGTCTTGGGATAAACTCCCTCAAGTTCCTCACTCCCTTTAAGCTGTCTGCTTCTTGCCTTCTGTCCCCACTTAGGCTGGCTGGATGTCAGAAGGGCCACTCCGGGTCACTGGTTCGGGCCTAACCGCGGCACCGACCACCAGGACATCTTCGCAGCTCTCCAAGCGTCTGCACACTCTGACTAACTCCTCCCCCAGCAGCAGTATTTATAGGGGATCTTGCCTAAGGTCAGCAAGTGGTGCTCCCCCTACTGTGCCGGGGTAGAAGATGTTGCATGTAGTAGGTACCTGCTGTGGAAACTCAACTGTGCATTAGAAAGCAGGGCGCCACACATCCCAGAAGCTGTAGCCCTGACCAACTGTGCATTAGGGACGTCTGTGGCTACCTGTGTTGGCAGGGCACCAAAGAACCATACCAGTTCACCCCAGGAAGCAACCTGACACTGGAGTACGAGTCTGCCAGAGTTTACTTAGCCCAGCAGAAAACACCGGTCAACCAAGGAGACTTCAGTCTCCAGTGACACTTGTAGCACAGCAACCACGAGAGCCAGGAACCACAGGAGAGATAGCGGCACTCAACAAAAGGTTCTAACCACCTGCAATACAAGTGGGAGAAACAGGGGAGGTCAGGCCAGAATCCAGACAGGCCAGGACTTGAGCACACACACAGGAACAAGGAGGCTTCACAACTTACCGGGTGTGCAGATCCTGAAGTGCCTCTTGACCACCTGGAGTGTACCCTGGACGTTACCTTGCATCAACCTCAGTAAAAGGTACGGAAACAACTGTCAGCCTGTGTGTGTCTGTTATTACGGCCCCTAATCCTGCCCTTAACACAGACTTCCTGTCAGCATCTCCACTTGATGAGCGCCTTCTCCTGCAGCACCAGAGACAAAGCTGAATGGAGAGTTGCCTCCCTGTGCAAAATCCCTACATCACTGCCCCGGTGACCCTGCTCCACCTACGGGGAGTGTTATCATCTGTCTGCAGCATCACCGTCCCCGGAGGTCTGAAAGCAGCGCCGGTATCATTACTGGGTACTGTAGGCAGCGGCATAAAACTTTACTTTATTTAATTTTTCCCCTTTTTCCACATTTTTCAATGACCACCAGGGCCATGGGCTCAGGCAAGCCACCCGTGACATCCTCCACTGCAACCACCAAGCCCTGGGGTGGGTCAGCTTTTGACGTCACTAATAGGTTCCCATGCCCGGTATTACCGGGTACTGTGTGCCGTGTATTGACTGTGATAATGAACTGTTAACATCGGGCTGCCATCACTGCACCACGGAGCGGGAAGAAAGGTGCGTAATGACCGAAAGGGCACGAAGACAAGCCCCGCCCCACACTCTGTTGAGAACTGCCGAAGCACAGTGACCAGATCCAGAAATACCCGAGTGCTCAACTCCCCGCCTGCAAAGCCACTTCTTGCTTTGCTTTACAGAGACTGGCCGCTATTCACTAGGGGGAGAGAGAATGAATGCACAATGGGAGAAAGATGCAGCTGAGCCCACAGCCGGTACATCAGCCGGGACGTCAGCCGGCAGAGGGGCTGCAGCACCTGGCGCTGTGGCACCGAGCATGCCGATCTATCTGACGGACATCCCGGGAGCAATGTGGTTACGGCCAGCCAGATACCCTGGCTGGGTTCAGGAGAAAGATATGCAGTGTACTTGACATGTATGCAATGACTGGCAAGCAGAGTGCTTCTGTTTTGATGGGACAATTAACTGGTGCAGCAGAGTTTGAAATTGAAACCTGGTCAGAAGCAGATTAGGAATCAGTAACAACAATCTTTGTGTGGCGCCCCACTGGTCAGGCGTCACAAGTGGGGTACTCCACCCAAAGATGAGCGTGTGGTCATCCCTGTTGTAAGCAGAATGCAGAACACTGTGGAAGGATCTGATGCCAAAACACACCCACCAATATAACTGGGAGAGGTCCCAGATTTAGTTGGGGAGCTGGAGAGTTGGAGGGTTGGAGAGTTGGAGGAAAGTGTGAGAGGAGAAAGGTGGAACACACAGAGAGTCTTCAGGAGTGTCTTTGTCGAGCCCACTGGGACGGGGTACTCGGTACCGGACCGGGTTGCTGCTGCGGGGGTGTCACGGAGGTCCTGGTCCGTACCGTGTCCCGAGCCCGTACAAGTAAAAGGGACTATGTACAAGGGATTAAATGTCTGTCGTGACGCCACCCACGGGTTGTGGTCAGTAATGGAACCACCGCTGCTGCAGAACCTTCGGGGACGATGTTAGGCATCTGTAGATGGAACAGCCCTCCGCAGGTAGAGCTGGGTTCCCCGGGGCAGTAATGGTTGAAGTGTATGATGGAGGGTTGTGATAAGTGCAATTCACTTACTTTCCTGCTGCTGCAGCCTTCTTCCATTCAGTGTCCAGAGCTGACAGGCTGTGGCTCTCCAGGCGGGATCTCTCTGTTGTCCTGCTGGAAGGAATCATTCAAGAGCAATGGAGCAAAGCTATTATAAAGTTCTGTTCGCAGATAATCATGCAAGGGAGTCAGAAGCAGGGTTCACCGTGTTTACTTTGCAGTTCTTTCAGTACAGCAGTTCAGTTACAGTTCAGCTCTTACACGGGTTACAGACGTTCCCCTCCAGGTTCCTTCCTACTCCCTGCCGCCATGTTGTTACTCTCTGTGACCCCTCACTCTTTCTCTCGTCCTTTCCAGACTTTATTCTCTCTTTCTCTGTGTTTCTCCGGACAGTATAGTGGTAGCTTGGACCCCTATGAGTCCTCGTGGTCGCTACTGAGCTGCCTGTCCTTTGGGTAGGAACTCCAACCTGGAGTTAGAGCTCTCCGTCGGTGAATCTGGGGAAACCGGGTAAATCGTCGGTCCCCTTCAGAGCCGACACTTTGCTTCTGGCCTAGCCTCCAATTGTCCTTCTTGCAAGGCTCTATCAGGCTCCCTCCTGACCCGTCTGACTCTGGTTTCGATATGGAAGGCTACTCCGCCGGGAGTTGGTCAGTGCTACCGTATTCCTAGGACCCAGTGCTGCTGGTGCTCTCTTTCCTCACACTCCTGGGGTGCTGGCTATGGACGTGCTTTCTCTCCGTGGTTTCACTGGCACTTTCGGATTCTGCACTCCATCAACCCCACTCCTCCAGAATGTGTGTTTCCTTCTTTCTGCTCGGCTCACTGTGTCCTACTCCAGTGTTTTCAGCTCTCACTGTGCTTCTCAGCCTACTGCTGGTCGGTGTCTTGGCTGCTCGGCACCCTCAGCCTACTGACTCCTTCCTTCCCTTCCCCTATTTCTACCGTCTGTCACCTGACCTACATTCTGTCCCACCCACTGTCCTCTAAACCCACCACCCCTTGCCTGCCTAGAGTTCTGGGCTTGGGGTTGGGTGCTGTCTCCTAGTGGTGTGTGGGATGTCTGTGAGGGTGTTTGTGTAAACTGTCTTCCTTTCTTACCTGGATGCAGTTCCCTATGTGGCCTCCTGGTCGCAGGGGCGCCACATCTTTCCCGAGGAAAGACGGAGAATGGGAGCTTACCGGAGAGAGAAAGGGTACTTCAAGAGAGGGTTAGAGAAAGATGTTGCCCAGACAAAAAGGTCCTGACTTGTACACCCGAGTACACGGATCTGACAATGCGGCCTAGAGTTTTCGTCCCTGCTCCGAAGACGCTCTCAGGGTGTTTATTCCCTGGGTCATACTACTGCTCGCGAAGCAGGCACCGAAGAGAGAGAAGGGACAGGACAAGGGTAGATCCAAGAAGGTACCACCAGAGACTTCCACAGATTCTGCATTCTGCTCTGACTACCTGGCCGGCCGTCCTGCTGGAGTACTGTGAACTGTACCACCATCTTGTTCGGTTTGGTCCTACAAGTAAAGTACCTGGAAGAATGAAGTGCCTCTGTGTCTCTGTCCTGCTTCATTGACTTTTCTTAATGGTTTGCATCGTGCCGGCATCAGGTAACACTGCCCCGGAGGATTAGCTCTCCCTGTAGGGAGCTGCTCCACCCTAGCCGCAATGCCATCACCCTCCGGAGGACTGTGGCGGCGCTGGTGTCTAGTCACCAGGTGCTACAGTGGTGTCATGTGATAAAAACGTCTATCCTTTCATTATGGCGACTGTCTTCCCCTCAGGGCCATGGGTCTGGGCAGGCTACCAGTGAGATCCCCCACCGAATCTGAGGGCCGAGACATCCGAGTTCCCATACCCTGGGGCGGTACAGATAGTTCCCATAATTTCTGGCGTCACGAAAAGGATCGCGTGCCCGATGCAACCGGGTACTGTGTGCCTTTGAACTTTTTGGTCTGAAAAGAACTTTGACTGCCTCTGTATGGCAATGAGAACTGGTTCCCGTTATTTGTACCAGGAACCCCAAGATGGTGATTTGACTATGTAAAAGACCATGTGCAGGCCCGGGAGTGTGCCTCAGCCCTTTGACGAAGGAGGGCCTAGACAGAGGCGCGAAAATGTTTGGCTGCCTCTATGGCCATTAATCAATCAAGGGGGCGGCCGAACGGAAGTGGCCCCTGGGAAGCCATTACACGCCAATAAAGAGACAGCCGGAAGAGAAGGACACAATAGAAAGTACGACATACCCGGCAATATGGCAACCAGGTGAATGGACATTCTCCAACAAGTGGAACAGGAGGCCCGTGCTGCCCGGGACTTGCAAAGCCGACTAGTCAAGACGCTAGAGTGGGTAGTATGGCAGTGGAGTGCGGAGCAAGCCGCGGGACTCAGGGGCAGAGTCCTGGATAGGAGAGCAACAGAAGCCGCTGCACAGGCTGTAATAGATCTCTTGGCCGCCATCCCACCTGTTCAAACTCAAGAGGCAGGAGTCAAAACTGACTTCCCAGAGACCCTGACCGCTGCTCCCACCAACACACCGCTAGCGGTAGAGACTCGAGACCCTGGAAGAAGAATCGGGACGTCGTTTTACCATCCCGGAGCTGCTGGAGATCATACCCCAGAGCTGGCATGGTGGACTGACCAGTGGAGGCCACCTGTTGCTGTGCCAAGCTGCGTTGCAGATGTTACCGCCGATTTGGACACCCCGTTACACCGTATTCCACCATCGGAGTATACCCCATTGCTTAGAGAGTCCGACCAGGAAGTCCGGCAAAGACGTCATGAGGAATATTATCAACGAGAGATGAAAAGCCGTAGAGTAAGGGAAGAAGCCCGCAGACATCCCCCATTGCGATTGGAATGAGGAAAGACTGGCACCATAGTGTCGTTTAACTACGCGGATGGATGGGGATTCATACACGATCCAGGACTGCGTGAAGAAATCTCTGTGGTACGTAGAGACATTCAGTCACACTTGCGTCGTGGCACCCGGACTGGGATGTGTACCGTGGAGACAGGGTAACTTATGAGAGACACGCGGGGCCACTTGGGTGTTCGCTATTTGTGCGTCCTGCCATTAAGCACCTATTACTGCCACAGACTTAAAATGTGAATAGTTACTTTTGCTGCAGTGTGAACTTTTGTAAAATTCCCTGATTTAAGAGGAGACTCATAGACTTACATGAGAACTCTTTCCCTACCCATGAGTGCATAATGTTGTTTGAGCGTGGACTATTAACCCATTTTAGCCAGAGACTCTTATGTGATATCATGTAGTCTTTTAAACCGGCCTAGCGGTGATAAATCGCACTGGACTGTGATGGACAATGATTACCGTCGGGTCCGCAAAGTTATCGGTCCCCGTGTGGCCGATGAAAAGTTAGATAATGTTGTTGTTTAAAGTGAATTGTGTATGAAGAAGGGTACTATGAACTGGAGAGTAAGATCTTGGCCAAGAGGTGACCCGAGGACCCTGAGGTCTATAGTAGCTAGCTTTCGTACTGTTTAGTAACGTTAAAGGGATCCTTTCACCTCCAAAACGCCACCTAAGCTTCAAAATCATGTCCCTGCAGCATACCATCACTAATCTCACACTGCTTTTGTCTCTGAAAAGCATCCTGTGAAAGTGAAGAAAAACGTTTTATAACTTACTCATTAGTGATGTTAATTAGCAGGAGCTATATTCTTTAGCCCTTAGGGCGTGCCCTCTTTGTCATAAGCTCACGCCCTAATGAGTGTGATCTTCTATTCATGGTCTATGCAGGGCTTCCCTGCTCTCCACGGCGCTGCCTGGGCTGTAATGATTTTAATTTCATTTTGATTTAAATTTGTAATTATTTCCGGTCGGGAGACGTCAGTACACCTGCGCCGCTCTGTAGGCTTCAAGCACCACTTTGCGCATGCAGTGCTTGAAGCAGTACACAGCGGAATGGATGTACTGACGTCACCCGACCGGAAATGACGCGTTTCGCATCATTACAGCCCAGGCAGCGCCGTGGAGAGCAGGGAGGCCCTGCATAGACCATGAATAGAACATCACGCCCATTAGGACGTGATCTTATGACGAAGAGGGCACGCCCTAAGGGTTAAAGAATATAGCCCCTGCTAATTAACATCACTAATGAGTACCTAAGTTATAAAATATTTTTCTGCACCTTCACAGGATGCTTTTCAGAGACAAAAGGAGTGTGAGATTAGTGATGGGATGCTGCAGGGACATGATTTTGAAGCTTAGGTGGCGTTTTAGAGGTGATAGGATCCCTTTAAAAGAAATGAACCTCCCATATAGGGAAGAAGAAGAATGCTTGTTTGTAAATATGTTACCTGTTATTGTTAAATGAAAATTTAAAAACTTTTACTCTTCCGATTAACCCTGTAACATCATATTAACGGACGTCTATATTCCATCAATGGGGAATGTGGCGCCCCACTGGTCAGGCGTCACAAGTGGGGTACTACACCCAAAGATTAGCGTGTGGTCATCCCTGTTGTAAGTAGAATGCAGAACACTGTGGAAGGATCTGATCCCAAAACACACCCACCAATATTTTTTGGGTTCCTGGAGAACTGGGCCGACTTCTCTGTTGGCTACAGGTTCTATGCTAGGGACGGGCTACACCTCAATGGGGAGGGTGCAGCTGTGCTGGGGGAGAAAATGGCTAGAAGGTTGGAGGAGTGTTTAAACTAGGTATTGGGGGGAGGGTATTCATTGTACAGAAGGGGAAGATAGTGTAAATAGTAACCTGGGCACAAGTAATAAAATTGGGGTAGCATGGGGGGTGGGGTTAGAACAGTCAATATAGTAGGAAGGAATAGAGGTAAAGAGAGATGCATAAAGTGCATGTACACTAATGCCAGAACCTCACCAACAAAATGGAGGAATTAGAATTGATTTTGTTGGAAAATAATTATGACATGGTGGGGATATCGGAGACATGGCTGGACGAGAGCCATGACTGGGCTGTTAATTTACAGGGCTATAGTCTGTTCAGAAATGACCGTACAAATAAGCAAGGGGGAGGTGTCTGTATATATGTAAAATCATCCTTAAAACCCATCCCGCGTGATAATATATGTGAAT
>JARQOC010000006.1:250271850-250473175 GCA_033576535.1 Allobates femoralis
GGCTAACTCAGTGAGTGAGCCACATCAGGACTCAGGCAGTACTCAGAGCCATTTTCCAGACTAGTTGAGCTGGGGTGCATCAGCTAATTAAGGTGAGAGGTACACATTCTGAATTCTCCTTGTAGAAGCATATAGCATAAACTTGGAAGTTTAAATATACAGTGTGCATGGCCAAATGCATGCTGTGCTTGCAGCATGCACATGCATGCACAAGACCATGCATGGCCATGTGCATGCTGTGCTTGCAGCATGCACATGTGTGCACAAGACCATGTATGGCCATGTGCATGCTGTGGTTGCTGCATGCACGTGCTTTTAGCATGCACCCATGTGCATGCTGTGCTTGCAGCATGCACATGCATGCACAAGACCATGCATGTCCATGTGCATACTGTTGTTGCAGCATGCACATGTTTGTGCATGTTACCATGTATGGCCATGTGCATGCCATGGTTGCTGCATGCACCAGCGTGCACTTTGCCATGCATGGCCATGTGCATCCTGTGGTTGCTGCATGCACGTGCCTGCATGTTACTATGCATAGCCATGTGCATTCCGTGCTTGCAGCATGCACATGCGTTCACATGAACATGCATGGCCATGAGCATGCTGTGTTTACAGCATGCACATGTGTGCCCGTTAGCATGTATGGCCATGTGCATGGCATGCATGCACTTGCCATTCATGGCCATGTTCATGCCGCGGTTGCTGTACGCACATGCGTGCTTTGTTACCATGCATGGCCATTTGCATGCTGTGCTTGCAGTTCCACATGCGTGCACGTTAACGTGCATGGCAATTTGCATGCCGTGCTTGCTGCAGGCACAGGCGTTCAAATTAGGATCCACGCTCCTGTACATCAATCAATAGCTGCATGCACTGGAATGCCAGGCCACCTTAATGGGCATCTACAGGGTGTGTAGCCATGTGTTCTCGAGCCTTGATAGACAGTTGCATGTGTGTGCAAATGTTTTCTTGAAAAACATAAGGCTAGTTACACAGCATGTTTTGCTCATGTGTGTTTAGTTTGGCTCCAGAAATTGTAGACCATCTCTGGTAATTTGTTTTGGTGTTTGCCTTATAATGGATGTCTGAAAATCACTTGTCGGTCTGATGTAGGTCATCTTTTTTAAGTTGTTTTTTTTTATTTCACCAGAGTGGTTTGTGTTTGTGCCGTGCCTGCACTGGTGGTTTTCGTTTGTGCCTTGGCTGCACTGAAAACATGTCTGGTAGGGATTCTCGTTGCGTTGAGGTGGGTGATTTTGAGTACAATTTTTTAGTTTGTGCGTCTTTTCTGTTGTTTATTTACAGGATTTCATTTTTGCCCTTATTTAATTTTAAGGATGCCTCTGACTCAGATCGGGAGCCAGAAGGTGAAGATGTGGTGTTTGCCGGAGAGGAGCATGTGAGTTGACATCCAGCCTTCAAACCGTTTTGCCTTCAGGCATCATTGGTATGTCCTTCTGTTGTGACGATGCTCCTTTTTTATTTCGGCAGGTGTCGGAGTCATCAGCAGAAGAGGCTGGGGGGGGGGGGTGGATCCCATGGTTCTCGCGCCAGAGCCAGAGGTGGTCGGACCCGTGTAAGTAAATTTCCCATAATGTGTTCTTCCCACAGCCAGGGTACTGCACTGTTTAACTTTATGAAGGCAATGTGGGGGCCATCATCGGGTCAATTTCAGTAGATGATGGACTGGTTCTATTACATCGGGTATAGTACACTATGTATGTACTTTATGTTTGCCGATTTTTTTTAAAAGCATATTGAAGCAGGGTTTAAAACCAGCCACAATCTTGATGATTTAGGATGACTGGCCGTTTTCGAGCAAGCAGCAAAGTGTGGTTAAAAAACGCCGACATTTTGATGGTCGACTGTCCCTTTTGTTTAATGGTGGGGATTAGGAGGGCCGAGCAATCAGCTATGTGTTATTTGCGTAACCTACTATCAGACATAAATAGCCAATGAAATATTAGCTAATCACAGCAGTACCCATGTGCAGCAGTGACAGAGTCCAGGAGTACACAGCGGTTGTATTCTGTCAGGAGGGGGCTGGGGGACAACGGCTGGGTGCGGCAA
This sequence comes from Allobates femoralis, assembly GCA_033576535.1. NCBI lineage: Eukaryota > Metazoa > Chordata > Amphibia > Anura > Aromobatidae > Allobates > Allobates femoralis. The sequence goes on from JARQOC010000006.1 coordinate 250,273,927, forward strand.
TGATGTTGCTGGTGTGGCCCTCCTGCATGCACTCAGATGCCTGGCAACCACATTCCCAGAGCAGATTGCTTACCAGAGTATACGGTGGCTGAGTGGTTATCATCATTGTTTATGTGGGTCAGTGGTCAACACAGTATACGACGGTTGAGTGAACAGTACAGTCCATGCTTGTTATCGGTATTCGCCACAGATGTATTTTGTTAAAGATTTTGGTGTATTTGGCCTTTGTCATCCAGTGGTTAAGAATTTCCAGACGGCGGGCAAAAAGCACACACAGGATAACGTGTCCAGAACTGCTGGGCTAACCAAAGTCATTGTCATGATGTTTAATCACAATGGACAAGCAACACTACATTGGCAAATTGGTCAGGCAGGCAGCCTTTCAAATCATTGTAGAATCTCCATGACGGAGAGGTACCAGACCCACATCTCTAAACTTTGAGTAGTGCAGCCCTGGCAGCATCATCGAATGCTATATAGTAGTGATTGGTTGTCCAAACACCATATTACTTAAATGTGTGATGCGCCGTAGTTTTAAGGTTTTAATTTTTTTAATTTTTCAGTTATTTTTCTTCTCCAGGCTTCCAAAAGGTCTCATCAGGACAGTAAAGAAGAAGTTGTGGATACCAGCCTGATAATCGAGCTAGTGGAAGCACGGGCCCCATTGTGGGATCAATGCCATAACTGCCATCATAACATGGCGCACACCACGGAACTCTAGGATGAAGTGTGTGCTGTGTTGGTCCGAGGATGGAACATTCTTAATGAATGGGGCCAAGATCGTCACCGTAAGTAATTTGTTCATGTCTGTGTGCATTTATTGTTCCTTGTGTTGACAGGTATTTTCTCATAATTGTTTGACTGCTGGCTCATTATGTAACATGGCATTTTTTTACATGCTTTCTCGGAAATGCCTTTATACATGCAGTCTACTACAGCACACTGTTTATACCTGTATATGTGTGCTACAATAATGTACTCTTGCCTCTCCAAACCAAGGAAACATGTAGTAGACTGTTGAGCGTAAAAAATATGACTTCAATAGCTTGTGTTGGTTATTAAACGGAATAATTAAGTTTTTGACTGCTCTGAATCGAAAAATACCTCCGTGTTGTCATATGACATCACGTTTTGTAATACTTTATTTAACAATGTTAACAATGGGGTGTGTCTGACACTGAACAATGCGAGGGGAAGACTTTCATGCCACGGCTTCCCCGTTTCCTGCGCTGCTTTCAGCATTTTTTCCTTTAATACCCCGTTTCCTCTCTCGACCCTTCCTGAATTTTTGGGATGATATGGAGTATGAAGAGTTAACTCTGTCCCCAAGGCCTGCCATGTCTCTTTGGTCAGATTGGCTGTGAATGATGGCCCTTGGTCACTCTCTATGGTTTCTGGGACCCCATATCTGCACACTATCTCTGAGAGGAGTTACTTTGCAGTGGTTTTAGCAGATTGGTTCTTCACAGGGAAAGCTTCTGGCCATCCAGAGAATATGTCCACGACTACCAGTGCATATTCAAATCCTCCTGAGGATGGCATCTGAATGCGGTCAATCTGTATGCATATATGCATTGGAAGGGGTACAAGGGTCTAGGTGTACACTTCTGTGGAGTTTTCTCTGTTTTTCCTGGGTTACACTGGGCACAGACTAGGCATCCTCTGGTGCAATTTGCTGCCATTGTTAAAAAGCCAGGTGCGTGGTAGTACTGTCTCACAAGATTGTGCACCTTCATTTTTGATTGATGGGTGAGGCCATGGGCCCATCTGGCAATCATTGGTTAAATGTAGGGATGGGCGAATCTACTCGCTAGGACTCGTTACTCGGCGAGTAGTAAGGGACTCGCAGGACTCGGTACTCTGCGAGTTTCCCAGCGTTTACTCGCACGAGTCCAATGCAAATCAATGGCAAACGCTGACAAAACTAGGATTGCCATTGTTTGCATTAGACTCGGCTACTGTGCCAGTGATAGCAGGGAAACTCGCAAAGTAACTGCTGTTTCTTTGCGAGCCGAGTCCAGCTGTCTTCTCTTTGCAGCTCCAGGGTCCTAGAGCCCGCCTGCTCACAGACATGATGTAGCAGAGCTGAGATTGTTCTCAGTCTGCTCATTCCCTGTGCATAGACATCTATATCTATGCACAGGGGATGTAGCAGAGAGGACATCGCGTTTTGGACTACGTCGGACGGAAGAGGATTTTTTTAATTAAAGATGGAGTCCCTAATGGCTTTTTTTTTTATTTCAAATAAAAAATTTTCTCTGTGTTGTGTTTTTTTAACCCTTTATTGGAGATTCTTAGTGGCTGGGTCAAACGTGGCCTGACATTAAGAATCTCGGGCTTAATACCAGCTTGTATAACAAAGCTGGTATTAACCCCTTTATTACCCTGCGTGCCACCGCCACCAGGGTTCAGCGCCAGAGGATGGCGCTTCAATGAACGCGCCATCTTCTGGGGCGGCTGCGGGCTGAGACTCTGAGACTCTGACTCTGAGACTCTGACTCTGAGACTCTGACTCTGAAATTCATGAATTAATAAAAAAAAAATGCGTGGGGCTCCGCGCAATTTCTATGTCTAGCCAGGTACAGCTAAGCAGCTGGGGGCTGGAATCCACAGCGCAGGGATGCCCAAGCTTTCTGGGCACCCCTGCTGCAAATTGCAGCCCGCAGCCGCCCCAGAAGATGGTGCGTTCATTGAAGCGCCATCCTCTGGCGCTGAACCCCGCTCTTCCAGTGGCCCTGGTGGCGGTGGCACGCTGGGTAATAAAGAGGTTAGGGCCAGCTTTGTATTATCAGCTGGCCCTAAGCCCGAAATTTATGGCGGTCACGCCAATATTAGACATGACCGCCATGAATTTCTATTAAATTGTTTTAAAAAAAACACAACACAGAGAAAATTTTTTATTAGAAATAAAAAAAAAAGCCATTAGAGACTCCATCTTTAATTAAAAAAATCCTCTTCCGTCCGACGCAGTCCAAAACGCGATGTCCTCTCTGCTCATCCCTGTGCATAGATATAGATGTCTATGCACAGGGAATGAGCAGACTGAGAACAATCTCAGCTCTGCTACATCAGGTAGCAGGTGGGCTCTAGGACCCTGGAGCTGCGGCAGCCAGCACACAGAGCAGACAGGACTCTTATTTGTGCGAGTTTCACAGCGATTACGTGCAAAGTAAACGAGTCCAATGCAAATAAATGGCAAAACTAGGATTGCTTCAGGCTGAAGCTTCCGAGACACATCTGCGATTTGTAAATCTCACACTACTCGCTATTACTCGCTTCCCCATTCATTAACATTGGACTCGCTAGACTCGCAACGAGTAGCGAGTCCTGTGCTCGGACTCGCTAGAGTCAAGCGATTCCGAGTCATTTAGGATTCGCCCATCACTAGTTAAATGGCTTGTGGGAGGCTTGGTTTTCCTTTCAGTAGTATCAGATGCTTCTTATCTTGCACAGCTCCATCTTGGATCCATTTTTTCTTCTCTTCATTGGATGCTTGCTTCTGCGGGGTCAGGACCATGTTCTCCCAGGAGTCTTCATCCGTCTTCTTTTTGTCCGAATCTTCTTCTTGTCCTGGGTATTCTTGTCCTGAGTCTGTCAAGAGATACAAGTTGGAGGGTTCTGTGATGAGTGGCTTCACTGCTGCTTCCTTAGCTGCCCTGTCAGCCAAGTCATTCCCCACGGCTTCTGTTGAGGTCTCTCCATGTGTGTGTCTTTACCTTAAGTACCGCTACTCTTTCTGGCATCAGCAAAGACTCCAGCAATTTCTTCACCGCTCTATGGTGGCGCATTGGTGTTCCATTGGCTGTAATGAAGTCTCTCGCCCCCCAGATAGGCCCGTAGTCATGGCAGATGCCAAGGATCGGTATAAATGTTCGCTTTCTTCTGGGCTGCCATCTTGCAACCTTCGGTCAATGCAACCAGTTCTGCTTCCTGTGCAGACATGGACGCGGTTAGTGGTTTGGCCATCAACACAGTATCTTCTGTGACCACCGCCATACTCGTGTAAAACCGTCCTTCTTGGTCCGCATATCTTGATCCATCCACAAAGAGAGTCAAATCTGGGTCTTCCAGCGGCGTATCTGTGACAGTGTCAAATCCGGAGGTTTCTTGTCTCATAAGTGCAAGACAGTCATGCTGACCCATTTCAAAGTCGGTTTCCTCTTCCACCAAAGTGTCAGAGACGTCACATTCCCCCCTTGGAAGAGGGAGGAGAATTTCAGGGTTCAGGACATCACACCTGGAGATTGTCACGTTGTCTGGGAATAGAAGGGAACATTGTAGCCGTAGGTGCCGTGCAGCAGAGAGATGTATCAGCAGTCTTGTCCAGCAGTAGGTGTGTCATTCACTGCCCGTAGATCTTGCACCATGCGAAACTTGGGAGGTTGTCCCTTTGCTGTTTTCTTCTTGACTGGACACAGTGGGGTGTTGCATAGTGACTTGGTCGGGATGACTGCTCCATTTGTGACGCAAGGTGTCCGTTGTTGTGTGATAGTATCCGATTGGGCAATGTAGAGAGGGTACTGGGGCTTACGGGGTAAGCGGGCTCCTGGTTTGAGCTTGACTTCCACTGGCAGGACTGGGAGCCTTCCAATGTCTTCAGGACCTCAGGCCCACAGGATGTCTGGTATCCGTGAAAACCAGGCTGCTTCTATAGGTTGTATTGCCTCAGCAAAGTGGAAGAGGCCGAAAACCTGTGAAACTTCTTCCTGGTCCAGAGCCGTAGTAAGTGTGACAGTACAATTTTCCTGTAAGATGTTGGCGTGTAACTTCATCAGTAAGTCAGTTCCCAGTAGGTTCACTGGACAAGTGTTGGACACCACCAATCGAGATAACATGCTCTGTGTGGGTTGCAGGCTGACACGCAATGGGCGGGTCATAGGGGTATACTTGATGACTCCATCAACACCCACACATGGGATGGTTTCTGTGAGGCAGTCTAAGTCAGGTAAGTCAGCAGATCTTATCATGCTTCTGGCTGCACCGGTATCCACTAAGAAGGGGATAGATCTTCCTTCTACCTCCATACATACAGTAGGAGTCGGGCCGTAAGCTTGTCTGTTGGCTTTGCAGAGCATATTGTAAGTTGGTGGATCCGGCTTGCCTATGTCCTATGGCTGGATGGAGGGGCGGGTGGTGGTTGAGGGAAATCCTGTTCTTCCTTATGTGACATATCTTCCCACAATCGTAACAGGTGACTCCACTTCTTGGTCCTCCCCTGTTCCCTGGGTTCTGTGACACCATAACATTACGGTTCCGGGGAGATTTTGAAGGCCTGTTCATTTCTATGCCCCTTGCCACCTGAAATATAATATCTGGGTCCAATCGTCTGTATTCAGGTCTCGTCATCTGGACCTGCTTCTGTACGGGTTCAAGAGGACCTTGGACGAAGGCTTGTATCCATATCTGGCTATGGAACTTCTCATGGTGATCAAATCCCAGATCTGTGAACTTCTGATTCATCCGGTAGTAAAACTTCTCTACACTTTCTCCTTTTTCTGCAGAGCCACCGTCTTCTTCCAGAGCCGGTCCCGCAGCTTGTTGACACGCTTGTCCATGGCGGTCACCTCAGAGTTGCACTTTTTCAGGCTCTCCCGTTGCTGCTGCAGTTTGCTCTTGATTCAGCTTGTTCTTCAACTGAAGCTTCTTTGTAGAGACGGTCGAGTTCAGTGACAGCAGACTGGTTGTCGTGATAGCCGTCGATACGTCCGTTCTTCAGCATTTCCAGCTGGCGACTCATTTCTTCCCCTTTGGTCACGGCCACCATCAGTTCTTTCTGCTTCTGTTGGAACATGTTATTCATCTGTTCGATTTCCTCAACTGGCCTGCCATTGCTGAGCCTCTTCTGCTCCACGTGGCCCTTCAGGGCCCGCACTTTCTTCAGCTTTGCCTCCTGATTTTCTGCAATCTCCCGCAGACGTTTCAGCTTTTCCTGCTCACTGGCCTGCTGCTATTGACGCTGATCCTGCTGATTCAGGTACTTCAAGTGCTGCTCCTTTGTAGCCTGCATTAGCTGCTGGGCCTCGATCTGCAGCTGTTGTCTCGCCGCCATCTCCTGCAGTTCAGCCAGAGTCATGTCCATTCTGTGGCCGTTCACCCCATTTCGTTTCACATTGAGATCATGGGCTCTTTGTAGATTTCCGGACTCTCTGGAGGACGGGCGCTCGTGGCGCGGGTAGAAGCCAATCCCATAAGATCTTCCCATGAAGCAGCGTGAATCTTCTGAATCTGGCTCATCTTCCGATGAAAGGGCATAGGTTGCTTGTCAGGGTCCGGTAAGGTGTTCTCCAATGTGGCAGCTTCCTGAGGCTTCCAGGAGACATATCTGCCTCAACTAGGACGGGAAACATTCTGTGGAGGGTCTTAATACTGTGCCAGTCGGTGTGATTGATCTGAGCCATGTGTAGAGCTGCCTTTTGTGGCCTGCGTACCCCTGTACATTGATAAGGTCTGTCTCCCACCTCACCTATCCTGGGGAGTGTGTTTGCCGGGGAAGTAGACTGTAGCCGGTGATGTGTCTGCTCGTCTTCACCTGCTGCTCCCAATTGTGACAGTTCTGGACAGTTCTGTCTTCATTAAAAGCATGCCTTCATGATTTCCTAGTGATGAGAGGGGATCCCGACGCTGAGGTGAGATACTGTGGAATTTTTGGCCTAGCTACAGGCCCAACTGGGAAATTCCCATGTCCCCTTGTCCATCTGATATTCTTCTTCGGCAGCCTCCTCCTCTCCATCTCCTGTTTCATCCCCGTCCCTGTTCATGTATATTCCGGACACTGCTGCAGAGCGGGGTCTGGTCTGTGCTAAGACGGCAGCTTGAGACGAAGTGAGTGCACCCTGGTTCACTGGAGTGTAATGTGTGCCATCCATATTGAGAACTGGACACAGGGTGGTGGGTGTGTGGGTATTTGGAATGTGTCAGCATAGGCACGGGTGCAGCAGCTTCTGCCAGTGTCATCTTGTGGGATGAAACAGAATATGTCATGTCTTATACCATGCTTCTGCATCTTCCAAAACCTTGGCATCCTTCAAAAGTCCTCTTTTACTTGTTATCACTTCCTTCCATTCCTTCTCATCTAAGCGTCCTCCATGGGTTGTAGATCTGTTTTACCGCGTCAGAGTGACAGGGCGGATACGCCCTTACTTACGTAGCGCTCACTAATATACGAATTAGGCACACTGAATACAGTTTTATGGTAAAACAATATAACAATTTATTAAGATTACATCAGGATAATGCTCAAGTATGGAATGGCATATACAATATTACCCTGTTCCTATAATTCAATTCATGTAAATCATACAATTATGGTTAATCATAGTATATGGAGAAATAAGTATTAATACATGCCAAGTATTATAACATCACTTCTCCACCGGAGGGACCACAGTGTCAGCGAGAAGGAAATACTCTGGTCTTGTCATCACAGAAACCGTGCGTCCATGATACGTTCTGGAATGTCCCTAACTCGCTGAACTGGGCCCTCATTTTTATACACAGCTCCCACATCCTCCCCTAACACATCTTGTGCAATATGTTTAAGCCAGATCATCAGTATCTTGCAACTGCGCAGTAGGTTGTTGTTTGACATGGGCCCTGTGCTTACTGATAACACCAAGAAAAATAACCTCATGACCCATTATCAACATGGTTTTACGAGGGACCGTTCCTGTCAAACTAATCTAATAAGCTTCTATGAAGAAGTAAGTTCTGGACTGGACCAAGGAAATGCAGTTGATGTGGTGTATATGGACTTTTCAAAAGCTTTTGATACGGTGCCACACAAAAGGTTGATACATAAAATGAGGGCAATGGGGATAGGAGAAAATATGTGTAAGTGGGTTAAGAACTGGCTTAGTGATAGGAAACAAAGGGTGGTTATTAATGGAAAACACTCAGAATGGGTCACAGTTAACAGTGGGGTACCACAGGGGTCAGTGTTGGGCCCGCTTCTATTTAATATATTTATTAATGACCTTGTAGGGGGCATAAAGAGTAGAATCTCAATATTTGCAGATGACACTAAACTCTGCAGGGTAATCAATACAGAGGAGGACAATTTTATATTACAGGAGGATTTATGTAAACTAGAAGCTTGGGCTGCTAAATGGCAAATGAGCTATAATGGGGATTAAATGTAAAGTCATGCACTTGGGCAGAGGAAACAAAAGGTATAATTATGTGCTTAATTGTAAAACACTGGGCAAAACTGTCACTGAAAAAGACCTGGGTGTATGGGTAGATGACAAACTCACATTTAGTGGCCAGTGTCAGGCAGCTGCTGCAAAGGCAAATAAAATAATGGGATGCATTAAAAGAGGCATAGATGCTCATGAGGAGAACATAATTTTACCTCTATACAAGTCACTAGTGCGACCACACTTAGAATACTGTGTACAATTCTGGTCTCCGGTGTATAAGAAAGATATAGCTGAACTAGAGCGGGTCCAGAGAAGAGCGACAAAAGTCATTAGAGGACTAAGGGGTCTGCAATACCAAGACAGGTTATTAAACTTGGGGTTATTTAGCTTGGAAAACCGAAGGCTTAGGGGTGATCTTATAATAATGTATAAATATATGAGGGGACAGTACAGAGACCTTTCTAATGATCTCTTTACTCTTAGGCCTGAGACTGGGACAAGGGGGCATCCTCTACATCTGGAGGAAAGAAGGTTTAATCATAATCACAGATGTGGATTCTTTACTGTAAGAGCAGTGAGACTATGGAACTCTCTGCCACATGATGTGGTAATGAGTGACTCACTACTAACATTTAAGAAGGGCCTGGATGCCTTTCTTGAAAACTATAATATTATCAGTTATACATACTAGATTCTTTGATAGGGCGTTGATCCAGGGAATTAGTCTGATTGCCATTTCTGGAGTCAGGAAGGAATTTTTTCCCCCAATGTGGAGCTTAGTGTTGTCACATGGTTTTTTTTTGCCTTCCTCTGGATCAACATGTTAGGCTATGGGTTGAACTAGATGGACTTAAAATCTTCCTTCAACCTCAAAAACTATGTTACTATGTTACCACCTAGGTCTGTTTTGACATTATAATGTTTCCTGACCACAGCACAATGCTTCAAGGTTACATTTTGTTTGAACTGACCCAAGGTCTTGTTTGCCACTGGCATGTCCTTTGACAATAGCCCAGTGCTTCAAACGTCTGTTACTGATTACAAGAAACCTTAGGAATGTTATAGTAATAACATTCCAAAGTTCTCCAATATGTTGCCTGTCACAAAGTTAAATCTTCATGATCATAGCATAACGCTCTAAGATGGTAGCATATGGGCATCATGACCGCCATAATCACCTATGCTGAAAACTGGATACCTATCGTAACCCAGTCACACACTCATACTTGTCTCATTTGTATCACAATCGGTCCTTGATTATTGATGTCATGCATGACCATTGCTACATGAAACCATCAAAACATCTTAGTCTCCCTTTTCTCTGAGCATCATACTATTATTGAACACAAGACTTATCTGTTCAAGCAACATAAATATTCATTATCTGTGCGGTTGTTATTTTTCCTATTTTTGTAATTTTTTCCAGCACATGTCTAAGAATACACCATATAACTCTTACCCCTATATATATTAAAATACCACACAGAATAAGTTGGAAAGCTCCTTGTAAAATTCCCATCACCCATCCCCAATTCCTTTAAACCAATTGGCAGGGATTAGAAAAGAGAAAGTATTGAGTATATCCACTATATGGAAAATTTGCTTATCTAAATAATCTGTAGATTGTACCAATTTATCCCACATCTGCATAATCATTGGATATACAAATAGAGTACTGACAATCATATTTGCAGTACCCATTTGCACCACATGGGGGCGTCCTGTCTCCTGAGGTCTATTATCTGCTGCTCTTTTCAATATCATGTGTTTTGGTAATATTTTAGCAACTAACTGAGAATAGGGTACAATAAAGGCAGAAGGGGTTAACCGAGCTAATATACACGTCCCTTGGATTCCAACAGGAAGCTATTTATATGCATTTACCCCACATACCCAATACATGTTATGTGGAAGATCCCACAAGGCCAAATGTTGCAATACTAATCGATGAACTAAATCAATAAAAACACTGATATTAGATAATACACACCAACTAGGACTTTGTCCAATAGGACTACAATACCCCACATCTGGATTACCACAAGTTTCTTTTTTTTTTTTTTTTTTGTTCAAATATTTTTATTGATTATATGGGGGTATTTACAGGGTGAAGACTTTACAGACAGTAATACAAAACAAGGTTGAAGACAAAAACATTGGGATAGTACGATGGTTACATAGAAGTAAGATAACATAAAATTAGGCAATTGCCTATCTCAAACAGATAAACATTTCAAAAAGAGAAAAAAAAAAAAAAATTCCAATAACTTTGGTAGAAATAAATGTCTTTGACAAAAAATTTGACCAACAGTGGTCGATTCGATGAAGATACAAACTGCATATATTAAATACATCAAAAACATAGGATGAGATGCGCTCATCAGTCTATATTGCAAAGGTAATGTACATAAATAGAACAACAAAGAGGAAAGAAAGAACACCTGAGGTGACCAACACATGGATATCCTATTATAATCTGTAGTAATAGGTATGTATCCGAGGCATTTAAATGTTAATTATTAGTCATTGAGGTTTAGAGGTTAGGGGGGTTGTTTGTCAACAGCCTTGGTCAGATGATTCAAGGATTGTGTAGAGATCCATAGTTCCCAATTATAGAAGAATTTATTATATGTGTTGTCTCTAACTGCATAAGTAAATTCAAAAGAACAATGATTAGAAATTCTGTCCGTTAATTCTGCAATGGTGGGAATTTCTGAGGACTTCCATTTAGCGGCTATAAGTAGCTTAGCTGTGAGAATAACTTGGGATACTATGAATCTAAGAGTGTGGGGAATGTCTGATATGCCAATTGAGAGGAGAACCAGTTGAGGGGAGAGAATGAGCCTAAAATTGGTAGTCCTATATATTAAATCTTGAACACTCAACCAGAAGTTGAGAATTTTTGGGCACCTCCAGAATACATGTGTTAATGTTCCAATTTGAGAACATTCTCTCCAGCAATTCGGAGAGTTAAGAGGGTCTATGTGATGCATTCTGGAAGGAGTCCAATACCATCTCGTTAGTATTTTAAAGAAGGTTTCTTGGATGGAAGCGCAGTTCGTATTTGAATAAGAGTGATCTATTGCTTTAGCTAATTCTTCCGGTTCTATATTAAATCCCAACTCTTTCTCCCATGCTATTATATAGGGAAGTTTATGGATAGTGAGGTCGTCAATCAGGGTACGATAAATATGACCAGTCATCCAAGTCGACTTTCTTTGTGGGTTTTCTAAAAGTTCTGTGATAGGCCTAGGGACTGTGAAGACAGAGTCAAAATCCACTTGAGATGATTTAATCAATCTCCAAGCCGACCTGTCTAACCAGGTGAGACCATATCTCTGTTCCAGGACTAGAAATTGTACTAATTTCCCTCTGGACAACAGGTCATCTATGAAACGAATACCCCGGGCCAACCAAGAAGAAAGATCTAAGCCTGGGATGATATATTCAAGGGTTTCTAACGGGATTTTCTTAGAGGGTGGGTCAGAAGCAAGATGGTTTGTTTTTTTAAGAAGCGCTATCCATGCTTGTAATGTAGCTTTAATTGTTGGGATTGCAGGTAGGATTTTTGTTGGGTTATATAGGTGCGCAATTATTAATGCTGATGGATTATTAGATTTAATTAACTCTAGTTCAAGTTCAACCCATACTGGGGAGTTTAATGAAATATTGAGCCAGTTCTGGGATAGTTTCAACACGGAAGCAAGATAGTAAGCGTGAAGGTTAGGAATCCCCATTCCTCCTCTCCTTTTATGTTTTTCTAAAATTGTACCAGATAATCTAGGTCTAGACTTTTGCCAGATAAATTGTCTCAATTGATGTTGAAGACCATTTAGGCTATTTTTACAGACGGGGAGAGTAATCGCTCGGACCATGTAAATAAACTTTGGAAGTATCTTCATTTTTAGAGCAATCACTCTACCCGTCCAGGAGAGTTGGAGTTTAGATAGGTTTGCAATGTTTGTTTTGAAGGAATTTTGTAGATTCAATATGTTTTTTTTAGTGATATCTGAAGTGGGATTCGTTAATTGGATACCTAAGTATGAAATTGAGTTAGATTTCCAAGAAAAGGGGAATTGCTTCTTTAGATAGGATAGGAACGTTTTCTCGATGTTGAATTCTAGAATTTGTGACTTATTAGTATTTATCTTATAATGGGAGATACTTGAGAAGGTCTTGATAGCATAGGAAAGGTGATGTAGGGATTTAAGCGGATTTGTAACGGATATAAGTATATCATCTGCAAAAAGTGTAATTTTGTGCCGTTGTGAATTTATGTGGATACCTCTGATATTTTCATTTTGTCTAATTGATTCTGCTAATGGTTCAATAAAAATGGCAAAAAGGATAGGTGACATGGGGCAGCCCTGTCTAGTACCATTGGAAAGGGATATTTTACGGGAGATTGCTTGATTTGAGTAAATTTTGGCTGTGGGATTGGAGTACATTGCCGAAATTGAATTAAATATATTACCTCGAAATCCGAATTTATGTAAGGTTAGAAATAAATAGTTCCAATTGACTCTATCGAATGCCTTCTCGGCGTCAAGGGCCAAGAAGGCAGTCGGGATCCTAGAAGTTTCAGAGTGGATTAGCAGATTTATGGCTCTTCTGGTGGCATCTGAGGTCTGTCTGCCTGGGATGAAACCCACCTGATCTTTTTTAATTAGTTTACTAATATGCTTTTGGAGCCTATTTGCTATCAGCTTGGCGAGGATTTTGGTGTCACTGTTTAGGAGGGATATAGGTCTGTAATTTTTAGGTTCAGTGGGATCTCCTTTGTCTTTCGGAATAACTATCACCACTGCTTCTGACATCTCTGGAGAAAGGGAGCCCGATTTTGCTATCGAATTCGCCAGTCTTAGAATAAAAGGGGAGAGATGTTTAGTGAAAGTTTTATACAGCTCGTTTTGCAGACCATTAGGACCTGGAGCTTTCTCTTTTTTTAAGGTTGCAATTAAAGAGTTGATTTCCAAAAGAGAATATGGGGCGTTAAGATTTTCTATCTCAAGATCTGAGAGAGAGGGCAATTTGAGAGGATCTAAAAAATTCTTAATACTTTCGATGGAAGGAATCTGAGTATTAGTGTCATTTTTAAGATTATAAAGGGAGTCATAATAGTCGGCTAAAGTGTTAACAATATCCTTGGGGTGAAATTTACTTTTCCCTGTTGAGTCTTTTATCTCAGAAATTCTATTCTTTTGTCTGAGAATTTTGATTCTTGTTGCAAAAAATTTGGTCGGTTTGTTATCTGAGAAATAGAATCTAGATTTGGATTGTTGGATCATCTTGGCATAATTTGAGGTTAATACAGATCTTAGCTCTGTTCTCAGTTTGAAAATGTCTTCTGAGGTGTTAATGGATGGATTATTGATTTGAATGTTTTCTAGATTTTGTATTTTGTCTATTAAATTCTGGGTTTTTTCACGTTTTTGCTTATTTAATCTAGAATTTAGTTGAATTAGTTTCCCTCGTAAGACAGATTTGAATGCTAGCCATAAAGTCGAGATGTTGATGTCAGGAGTGTCATTTTCTGCAAAGTAATATTTAATAGTATTTTCTATGTCAGTCTTGAATTGTGGGTGTGAGTATAGAAAGCTGTTGTTCCTCCATAATTTTTCAGGGCAAGAAACTGGAGATGGGGAGAATTCAAAGAGTATGGGGGAGTGGTCAGACCAAGTTCGTGGTCCTATGTTAATTTTTCGAAATTTGTGGAGTGAAAAGACATTTGTCAGAACCAGGTCTATTCTTGCATAAGAATTAAATCTGCCCGAGTAGTGAGAAAATTCAATTGAGTTTGCATGAATACATCTGAAAACGTCATATAGCTCAGTGCGGGCAAGCCAAGGATTGAGGGGTTTAGTATAATGTCTTGATTTTGTGGATGAGTCAAGGATAGGGTCTGGGACAACATTAAAATCACCTAATATGATTAATTCACCTTTCTTTTTATCACTTACAATATTCATGAGTCTATTTAGGAATGTAATATGACTCTTGTTCGGGAGATAAACATTCACTATAGTATAAGTGTAATTGTTGATTTTGCACACTAGAATTAAATACCTACCCTCAGGATCACTGGTCAGGGAAATTTCCTCGAAGGATATAGAGTTTTTAATAAGGATAGCTACACCTGCTTTTTTCTTTTCATTTGAGGAGAAGTAGTATTTCTGGAAGACTTTGTTTTCAAATTTTGGGGGATTAATTGATGAGATTCTTGTCTCTTGCAGGCAAACAATCTCCGAATTGGATTCTTTAATAAGTTTCCAAGTGTGGTACCTGCGTTGGGGGGAATTTAGGCCGTTGACATTGATGGAGAGGAACTTAAGGGACATTAAATATTTGGTTTTGATTAATTATATGTCTCGGAGTGTAGGGAACATACTTATAAAAGGTCATGGGGAAGTCAGGTAGTTTTGAGTCTCTCAGGCAGAAGATAGGAAGGGTTAGAAGTTGAAAGTTAGAGAATGGCAATTTCCAGTCGTGGATTAGTTATCACAAAGAGCAAAGTGTCAACTAGTGAGGGATGTAAATTGAACAAATTATTAAACAATAAAATAGAGGAATCCCAACACGGAGGGTTTCGTAAGTGAATAAACCTCCTGGGAGGCTACTGTTACAGCCTTTAAAACCTAATAACTGGTCTAGAACTTGAACTTTAAGAAATGATTAGATTGAGTCGGCGTAGAGTTTTTTGTCCCTCTGTGGAGTCATCAATTGTTATAAGCTTGTCTTTGTAGGTGAACAGGACCTTGGCAGGGTTGAAGCCCCAAGTGTAAAGGATGGATTTTCTACGGAGAACTTCGGTGATTCCAGAAAGATTTTTCCTCTGAATCAATGTCTCCCTTGAGAGGTCAATAAGTATTTTTAGGGAATCGTATGGTTTGGGAAGATGTTTATGCATTTTTATATATTTCAAGAAGCGCTCTTTCGTGTGGAAAAAATGAAATCTAACTATAATGTCTCTAGGAATTTCTGGTTTCAAGTGAGTAGGTTTGCTTAGTCTGTGGGCTCGGACAAGGGTCATGTCAAGTTCAGATAATTCTGGAAGAGTTAATTTAAGAATCTTTTTAATGTGTTGTTCGATTTGATGAGATTTGATCGTTTCCGGTACTCCTCGGAATTTTAAATTCAGCCTCCTGTCCCTGTCCTCCATAGCAATCATCTTAGCCCTCACCACAGAGAGGTCTCCTTTTGAGTGTTTTTTGTACTTCAGTATATTTTTGAACCGAGGTTGTGATAATTTTGATATCATCCTCATTTTTTTCAGTACGTATGGAAATAGATGCCATAGCGTTTTCTAGGGAATCAAAGCGACTATCAAGGTCTGATTTGAATTTACTGAAAATTTCCAGGAAGAAATCTTTACCTGGAGGTTTATCTCCGTCTGAAATTTGATTTAATTCTGGATTTGACTCAGCTTTGTGGCGTCGTCTTAATGGACTAGATGTTGGGGTTTTATCTCCGTCAGAGTTTAATTGGATTTTAGAGTTATGAGATTTGGACCTAGATAATGTGGTCAAGTCGGGTTCTTTTCTTTTACCTGTTCTCTGTGAGGTATCCAGAGGAGAAGTTTCATCTAAATTATTATCAGTAGAATCCGACCATTGGTCAGAGTGTACAGATGTGTTAGGAGATCTCGATCTATCTCTTCTTGTCATGTTCCCTGAATTAGTCTCCATGGCTTGACCTTCAGAATCCAACCCTCCTTTAGAGTTTTTGTTCTTTGTGTTTGGCATTATCATAAAAAAAAAAAAAAAACTGGTCTCCTAGTAGAAGGATATATGAGGTGATTTGAGTACAAGAAAGATACACTTAGATTCGACTAGGACTATATGAACAAAGGGGGAGTACGTGGAGATCGGAAAAGTTTATAATGAGGGCCCAGATAAAGCCGGGAACAGTTGACAAAAGGCCCAGTAAAAGTATTACAAATAATAGAGATATTACAATCTGTAGGTTATCTCGGTAATACAATCTTCAATTTAAACAAAAACACATTTGGTAAAAATCATATTATACACTTGTTAGAGGACAGGAAAGAAGGAAATGAGGATATTAAGGACAGGGAAGAGACCTGAGGTAGATCAGATGAGGATTACTTTTATAAAATAGTGATGAGGGTTAGAAGACGGCGCAGAGAACAGAGACAAAGAGGGGGAAATAGAGGAGGCATCTAGTGTGAATAAGAGAAGAAAGATATTTTTAGGAGATGTTAGAAAGTATAAATCCGATGGGTCTCAGAGTGCTCAGCTCTGATGACCTCGAGAATCACTTTTGGTTAGGAGATTTAGTTAGGGAGAGGGTTATATAGAAAAGAAGTGAGAGAGGAAATAAGGTAAAACAAGGAAAGATTTCAGCAAAGTAGATAAGCAGGTGTAATTCACATAAATACCAGACAACTCCAGGTTAGACTTGTAATAGGTTTTGAAGTCCAGGAATTCTTCATATAGGTGTTGTTTTGTGGAGATTTCTGCGTACTGAGGGGTCTGCGGTTTCAAAGATGCGTTTTTCCGGTCTGAAGAACAAGTCTGTGAGCTGCAGTGAGAGAAAAAGGTGCGAGTTTACACCTCTGGCTGACAGATTATTCCTTTCAAATTGGCAGCAAATGTAGCAGAGTCGCTTCTGTTTTTTTCCCAACTATATGAATGTTTCTAGCTTGGAGAGGAGAAAAAAACTCGCTCCTTCTCCTCCTGGTATATCAGGCTGCTTCTCCCCACCTCTGGTGAACAGTCAGATCAAGGTGTCACTAGTAATCAGTGCCTCTCAGAGAAAATAATGTAAATAATATGCCTGAGGCCAGTCAGACCTTGGAAAGTCAGGTGCTGCTTATAAATTATTGATGACAACAGGTTTTGACAGAGGCTATTCAGACCCTGTCAGCTCAGGTAGCCATGTGTCACTTAGAGATGAATACTGGCAGTAGGGACTATCCAAGTCCAGACAGACCGTGCTAGATCTGGCAGCCAGGCAATGCCTGAAGACGACTAATGGCAGCGGGTACTGACCGATGCCCGTCAGACCGCGCCAAATCAGGCAGAGAGACACTATTTGGATTGTTTGATGGCAGCAGGGCCCGTTCCAGGCCAGTCATAACGCGTCGGTACTGACAGTCAGGCGCCGCTCTGAGGTAATCGATGGTAACAGGGTCCGCCCGAGGCCAGACAGACCGCTCCGTGAGGTAAATAGTCACAGGGGCCTCAAAGCCAAGATTTCGGGTTAAAGTAGATCAAAACAAGCTCAAATCATTCTTAAAGATTAAGTGGATGATTCCCTATAGGAATCATGGATGGATGACTCCTAGGAGGGCTGCTGTCTGGTAGATTCCAGTCATGAGGAGAGGAGCTCAGCAAACAGCGACCATTCTTCTTGAGCTCCAGGCCACGCCCCACCACAAGTTTCTTGCCCTGGCGTATATTCAGATGACACATTACACATGAAATTCCCTCGTATATTATTACAAGATTCAGTAGTCCCATTCACAAACATGTTAGCAAATGTCCATGAATTTTTTTTTCGTCAATAAATCTTTCCACAATATAGGTTTAAAAGCATCTGCTGTATCTAAGGTTGATTTGAAACTTATTTGTAGGTTGTCCGTGGGTACAGTTCCCAATTTAGTCAATCCTACTGTATTTCTTGGTACCCATGATCCTCCTTTGGACACCAAGTATTGTAAGTTTTTGTTGGTTCCGCTCATATTTCCTTGCCACCAAGGAAGATTTACCCATCCTACAATAGGTATGGGTACGATCATGTTCCATAACCGAGAATTCCAAGTGTCATTGTTTGCTAAGGTATTAGAACAACTGCTCCATGTTAAAATATCCTCCATTGCCATAGGGATAGCTAGGAAAGGAATACTGGTGGCTGTTACCGGAGAATGGGTACATATCCAGCAATCCGTATGTTGACTGCTGTTCAATGTCTCAAAAATCACTTGATGAGGTTTTAAAAATCGATTGGCTGTTGGCTCCTCGTTGTAGAAATTCTTCGATCCATCCACGAAAGGGAATACCAGGACCCATAGCCACCACATCTCATACTTCATTTTCTAGAATGGCCAATAATTCTGCACCAAGGATTCCATAAACTGGTTTTCACTTCTGTAATCAAGAGACACAAACATTATTCCTGCAAATAGCATTTTTCTTGAGGAACATGCTCCCACTTCTCAACCCCAGGTCTCATTACTAGTAGGGTATGGTCTTTCCCTACTGTAATGACCTCAGCCCCAGAAGGCGGTCCTTGAACATTTTGGATCCAAATTTTGGCACCTACATTCGTAATATTTTAGGAACAAAAACCCTTGTCCCCACTAAGGGCTAATTCAGTAGGAGAGCTTCCTTCCTCAGCCTGGGCTAAAGATACAGGTATCAGCAGCATCTGTGCCATTCACTGATCCTTTTCAATGATCAAAGGCTCTTCTCCCATATTGATCATTATTACCTTGATAATCCACATCAATTACATTAGCTCAATTATTTTAAATATCAAATGTAAATGTTCAAGATGCAATTTACAAATGGAGTTTACAAACCTATTGTGTTCCTAATTAAAAATAGAGATTAAGAACATACATAAAACTAAAACAAAACTTTTAGGCAAATACAGATTCATCACAATAGGATGATTACTTCTTTAATTGTTTGCAAACAATTATTTTAACCTTTACGTTGAGCTCATTCTCTAACCCACATGTCTTATATATAACTAAATACATTGAATCTGATTCCTCTGAAAAACTGGTTTGTCCAGTCTGAAAAGAAACACAAAGAAAAAGTTAAAATACAAGTCAAATACTGCACTGTGTCCTTATCCCATATGTTATCCATATGCTCATAGATTCACATATAGACAGACAAAAACAACAGAAGAGAAAACAAAACAACCTCACTGGATACATTGTATTGTTTTAATACATAACACAGGAATGATGACTGGTGACCAATGTAAAATGATCCAGCCCCATAGACAGATCACAGGAATGTTAGCACAGTCTTTTTGGGGTCTACAATATGACACATTCGGCTCTTTGGCTGGCTTCACATTTGCGTATGGGAAGGCAGCGTATTGCTGCGTTCCCATACGCAGTCAAACGCATGCGCACTGCGTTCCTATGTTTAACATAACGCATGGTGCCTGCGTTTGCTGCGTTCGGGTGCGGATGCGGACGATATCTGCTCCTTCCGGTGTCCAGCATCCTCACCCGGGACGCAGCATGTTGTTTTTTTTTTGTGCGTTTGGGGACCTTGGAAAATCAGCAAGCGTCCCCAAGCGCACAAAAAAAGCATTGTCTTCAATGGGTCCGCAGTGTCCTCTGCATGACACCGCAGGAGAACGCTGCGGACCCATTGAAAAATCTCCCGGTGGCCGGTGGTGATGTCACAGGAGCTCACCGACGGCCACCGGGAGATCAGCTGGAGCCTCTGCTGTCCTCCTCCTCCCGGCCGCTGGTAATCTGCTAGCGGTGTCGGCGGGGAGAACAGCTGATCTGACAGCTGTTTGAATCTTCCCGCGACGACATCTCCTCTCGGTGTCGGCGCGGGAAGATTCAAACAGCTGTCAAATCAGCTGTTCTCCCCGCCGACAGTCCCAGAGCTTACCGGCGGCCGGGGGGCGGAGATCTCAGGCGCTGATCTCCGCCCCCGGACACCGCTGATTGGGTGCCCGGGCTCCACAGTGATGTGTCCGCAGGCGGACATTATCCGCTGCGGACACATCTTTCGGCCCTGCTTTGCACTGCGTACGTGTCTGCATGCCATCAGCATGCAGACACATACACAAATGTGAAGCCAGCCTTTCTCAGTCTCACCTTTATCAACATTTGGGATCTGCATTACTTGTGACTTTTGTGCAGTTGTAACAAAGTCGGCTTTTTTACCTGTGTCTGTAAATTCAGTATTGTTGATGGCAAGTTCTTCCTCATTCTCAATACTATCAATGTTCTGGTGCAATGAACGGCTCTCTAGTTCGATATTACAATAACGTTTAATGTGGCCCATCCTCCCACATTTAAAGCAATACCTAGACCTGTACACAGCAGACACATTCTCTGATACTACATCTTTCTCTTTTGACTCACGACACCAGTCACTTAATAGTTTTACAAATCTTTCATATGAACTGGTATTTCTTAGAGACACTCTTGTGGCATAATCTACATTACAATGATTTGCCATTGAAAATAGAAAACTAGCATCATCCTGAGACATATCTGGATGATTGTAAACATTTCTATACAATGCTAGATAATTACTACAGAACAACAGGGGATCATCAGATCGCCTGAATCTGGACATTGCCAGGGTCTTGTCACCCCTAGTATTTCTCCTACGTAAGGTACGTTGCAACTCAAATCTTTTAGACACACTACAATCTTCTACCTCATTCTGATTTTGGTTTCCTATAGCTGTCTCTACAACCTGGGTCTGGCAAATACGATCAGCTTTTAATGGGTTAAGAAGAGGATCCATCTCCGTCTCCCAATGAAATTGATCATCCCTCTGTTCTGGGTTGGTGACTGTTTGGGAGTCAGTTGACTCCTGTGCATCACTATCCCACTGATCTGTTGACTCCTGTGCATCACTATCCCACTGATCTGTTGACTCCTGTGCATCACTATCCCACTGATCTGTTGACTCCTGTGCATCACTATCCCACTGAACTGGGTTCCACTCTATTTCTGCTTTGGCTATGGCCAAAGCTTTCCTCTTGTTCACCTTCCCCCTCTTCTTTCTGCACTTATACTGTTTTACACATACAGCAGCCTGTTCTTCACCATGCTGAGTTCCAACAGATTTGTCCATTACTAACGTATTCTGACCTTGTGCTACAACCAATGCATTCTGGGCCTCACACAGCTGTATTTCCTATTCCCCCACTTTAGTTAACAATCTTTGTTTTCCTCATGCTGTTTTATATATGCAGATAGCAGGATCTAGCCACTCCTACCAACAGCACACAATTCTTTCCCTTTTTCTACTTTTACTTTCTGCAAGCATTCTGCCACATCAGCAGGTTCAGCATCCTGCAAACATTTGTCCCAATGTTCACTTGAACCAACAGTGTGCGACCACTTAGTCGCCAAACTATGATATGGAGTTTCCTCCCACCCTGGAGACTCAATAGACTCACTTACAACCACTTTTTGTTCCATTTCTGACAACTTTCTTTGTATACGGGTATTTTGCATATCTCGGTATGCACTGAGTAAAATCCACATACGCCGTCCTAAAGACACTACATCACCCGCTTTGCGGGGACACCCCTGAGTACATCAACAACATCAGTGGGTGCTGACCCTTTAAGCTTATTCTCCCAGGGTTCTGCCAATCCACAACAATGCATTTCCTGTGCTATAATATTATATGGAGCCCTGGTCCAGCCAGGGTTCTCCACACAACCATCCCCTTTCTTTTTCCCTTTCTTAAACATTTTGTTTTTCTGACTTTGTGCCAAAAAGCCAAACATTTTGGCCTAGTGCCAACAAATTATTCTCTTACTCCAAAATCATTTCGGATGTGAGGATGATTTCTTATAAAAAAAATTCTTAAACACTTTTATACCTTTGGAATTATGAAGATCTGGATTGGTGCCCAACAAGAAAAAAGAAGGGAAAGAAAAAAAAGCAAAAAAAGGAAAACTATGTAACGTTCACCTTCGTCCAATATACCCCTCAAATTCACCCTTCCAGATATTCATAATCCTGCCGACTACGCCAATTTATGTTTTACCGCGTCAGAGAGACAGGGCGGATACGCCCTTACTTACGTAGCGCTCACTAATATACGAATTAGGCACACTGAATACAGTTTTATGGTAAAACAGTATAACAATTTATTAAGATTACATCAGGATAATGCTCAAGTATGGAATGGCAGATACAATATTACCCTGTTCCTATAATTCAGTTCATGTAAATTATACAATTACGGTTAATCATAGTATATGGAGAAATAAGTATTAATACAAACCAAGTATTATAACATCACTTCTCCACCGGAGGGACAACAGTGTCAGCGAGAAGGAAATACTCTGGTCTTGTCATCACAGAAACCGTGCAACCACGATACGTTCTGGAATGTCCCTAACTCGCTGAACTGGGCCCTCATTTTTATACACAGCTCCCACATCCTCCCCTAACACATCTTGTGCAATATGTTTAAGCCAGATCATCAGTATCTTGCAACTGCGCAGTAGGTTGTTGTTTGACATGGGCCCGGTGCTTACTGATAACACCACCTAGGTCTGATCAAACAGACTCAAGGTCTGTTTTGACACTATCATGTCTTCTGACCACAGCACAATGCTTCAAGGTTACATTTTGATTGAACTGACCCATTGTCTTGTTTGCCACTGGCCTGTCTTTTGACAATAGTCCAGTGCTTCAAACGTCTGTTACTGATTACAAAAAACCTTAGGAATGTTATAGTAATAACATTCCAAAGTTCTCCAATATGTTGCCTGTCACAAAGTTAAATCTTCATGATCATAGCATAACGCTCTAAGATGGTAGCATATGGGCATCATGACCTCCATAATTTACACACTCATACTTGTCTCATTTGTATCACAAGATCCCATCAGTTTTAAGAGGACCTTTATATTCTTCACATACTGTACTTCTTCCATTTTTCACATACTTCTTCCCTCTCTTTACATACTTCTTCCCTCTCTTTACATACTTCTTCCCTTTCCTCTCTGCCACCAGGTCTCTTAGGGGTAACTTGCTGAGGCTTTGACTGATTAACACCCATGTTTTAGCTTAAACACAAGTCTCTGTACTTCTATCTTGGTTAGGGCTGCCCACCTCTCAAGGTCACTACTGTCAGCAGGGTTGTGTAAAGGGGAGTCAACTGGGATACCTTCAGTGAGCTGGGCATTAAAGTTTATTCTGAACACTCTAAACCTTGGGGGGGGAGAGAGGTGAAATTGGTCTGTAACCAAGTCAGCAGAAATAGCAAGCTTCACACCTTGCTTACACTGTGGGCACGTTATGGAAACTAGTCAGTGGTGTTAGGAAGGCAGTTAGAGGACTGGAACTGGTTGTGTCACTGGAGTCAGTGAGTCAGAGTCAGTCTGAGGACTGGAACTGGAATTGTTGTCACCAAACAGATAAAACATCAAACTGTCGGCCCCCTCTACACCTCAGTGGGGCAATAACTGGGTCATATAACTTTCTTACTTATACTTCTTGCAACAAGACTCCTTGCTGATTGACTATCGTTAGCTGGGCATGTATATTTTGTCTGAACACCTTGAGTACTGGAGAAGTGCCAGGGATTGCTATATAACCAGTTTCTTCCTGTGCATATGGCACGTCAGTAACACGATTTATTATCCAGCCAGCAGGTGTAATTGATAGCTCTATACCTTGTCTACACGAGAGGCACGTTATCTGGAGAGACGGAACAATCTCATCACTACCATCATTTACGTAAATTATGTACCCGTCCACCACCGCAGCCAGGACTACTAACACTACACTCCGTCCTTAGCTTGCACCCGCGGGGTGGGAAAACCATCAGCCGTATCAGAGGCTAGAACACCAGTAGTTAAATAAACCAACGGCCCCCATTTCAGGGGCCGGAAAACCATCAACCCCATTAGTGGTCGACAAACCATCAGCCCTATCCCCTGGGAATAGAGCTGGAAAACCAGGGAAACAGAATCTCCCCACTCAGCCCCATCTCTCCGTCTCCGTGCCTATCCCTTTCTCTCTTTCTCTTTACTGAAACTGCAGCAATGATAGCACTGACATAAACACAGATAAACTCAGGATCAGGTTGCAAGAACACAAATAAGCACAAATAAGGCAGACAATTAAGGAATTCTCAGGACCGGGTTGCAAGGGCTAGGACTTCTCAGATCCGGTCATCTATGTCCAAGTCTGACAGCCAGCTACCTCCATCCCTGCACGGAGACACAGGAGGGTCTTAGGTAAGATAAATCATTGTCTTACCTCTTTGTAGCCTGCAGGTCTACCCCTCGTGTATGATCCGTCCTGGGAATAGAGGTTCAGTTGTGGCTGTCGTCCCCTGGACATCTCGTCCTAGCCCCACGTTGGGCGCCAACTGTAAAGGATGCCCTCCACACCTTTCGGGTGGGCTGTCCTCTTAATTGTCTGCCGCCAAATTGGATGCTTTGTCTGAGTGTGTGCACGCCACCGAAAGAACCAGGCTGACACCCATGTCAAAGTAGAGCTTAATGACTAAGACCTTTATTTTAGGAGCAGTTAACAGTTTTATTACTTATCATTAAAGGGGAATTCCTTAGGGGTGTTTCTAGGTGATTGCATCATATTATGCTGAATCTACATTTTATTCTGAAAAATATTCAATTCATTCTGTGTGTTAGTTAGCATTTCAATTTAGCCTTGAATTGTACATTACAGTACATTCAGTCCATGTTGATAAAGAACTTCTGTGCAGCTAATTCCAAGACAGTGGAATTCTAGAGGAAAGTGCAAGAATTCATATAAATATGCTTTTGGAAGGTTTCTGAAAGGCTTCAATAAACTTATATAAATTATTAACTATGTATTGCCATAACAGCTTACTGTGACTAGTATTTGACACTTAGGCTTATTGCCTCCTTAAATATGCCCTAAGGGCAGCAAAGTGTCATACTTAATTAATGCTTGCCTGCAGTCCCATTGCTTACTGTGAATAGTATTTAGCACAAAGGCGTGTAGCCTCCATAAATATGCCCCAAAGGCTGTAGAGTGTAATACTCAATGCCTGCCTGCAGGCCCATTGCTTACTGTGACTAGTATTTGACACTTAGGCTTATTGCCTCCATAAATATGCCCCAAGGGCCGTAGAGTGTCATACTTAATTAATGCTTGTCTGCAGTCCCATTGCTTACTGTGACTAGTATTTAGCACAAAGGCGAGTAGCCTCCATAAATATGCCCCAAGGGCTGTAGAGTGTCATACTTAATGCATGCCTGCAGTCCCATTGCTTACTATGACTAGTATTTGACTCTTAGGCATATTGCCTCCATAAATATGCAGCAAGGGCTGTAGAGTGTCACAATTAATGCTTGCCTACAGTCCCATTGCTTGCTGTGACTAGTATTTAGCACAGAGGCGTGTAGCCTCCATAAATATGCCCCAAGGGCTGTAGAGTGTAATTCTCAATGCCTGCCTGCAGGCCCATTGCTTACTGTGACTAGTATTTCACAAAAAAGCGTGCAGCCTCAATCATTATACCCCAAGAGCTGTGGAGTGTCATACTCAATGCCTGCATGCAGGCTCAATGCTCACTGTGACTAGTATTTCACACGAAGGCGTGTAGCCTCCATAAATATGCCCCAAGGGCTGTAGAGTGTAAGTCTCAATGCCTGCCTGCAGGCTCATTGCTTACTGTGACTAGTATTTGACACTTAGGCTTATTGCCTCCATAAATTTGCACCAAGGGCTGTAGACTGTCATACTTAATTAATGCTTGCCTGCAGTCCCATTGCTTACTGTGACTAGTATTTAGCACAAAGGCGTGTAGCCTTCATAAATATGCCCCAAGGGCTGTAGAGTGTCATACTTAATTAATGCTTGCCTGCAGTCCCATTGCTTACTGTAACTAGTATTTAGCACAAAGGCGTGTAGCCTCCATCAATATGCCCCAAGGGCTGTAGAGTGTAATACTCAATGCCTGCCTGCAATCCCATTGCTTACTGTAACTAGTATTTAGCACAAAGGCGTGTAGCCTCCATCAATATGCCCCAAGGGCTGTAGAGTGTAATACTCAATGCTTGCCTGAAGGCCCATTGCTTACTGTGACTAGTATTTGACACTTAGGCTTATTGCGTCCATAAATATGCACCAAGGGCTGTAGAGTGTCATACTTAATTAATGCTTGCCTGCAGTCCCATTGCTTACTGTGACTAGCATTTAGCACAAAGGCGTGTAGCCTCCATAAATATGCCCCAAGAGCTGTAGAGTGTAATACTTAATGCCTGCCTGCAGGCCCATTGCTCACTGTGACTAGTATTTCACATGAAGGCGTGTAGCCTCCATAAATATGCCCCAAGGGCTGTAGAATGTAATACTCAATGCCTGCCTGCAGGCTCATTGCTTACTATGACTAGTATTTGACACTTAGGCTTATTGCCTCCATAAATTTGCACCAAGGGCTGTAGAGTGTCATACTTAATTAATGCTTGCCTGCAGGCTTAATGCTCACTTAATGCTTAATGCTCATGGGCGGTGGGGAGCCAGGACTGTGGTCACAAACTACATAACCAGGTATGAGACACTAGAGGGGAAACTGGGAAGGTACAGGGGCAGCAGTGCACGGTGCAACACTGATTATAAGTGGCACTGGTAGTGCACGGGGTGCACACACAATTGTGGCTGGTATTGAGGACAGGGCCAGTGCACAGGCACTCTGGACTTGTGAGAAACAGTGTCATTACATACATTTGAGTGCATCACTGCCTGAAGTGATAAAATAAATAAGCAATATTCCCCTATATACCTGGTATCACTGGTTACCGTGTAATTTGTATTGTAGAATTATTGATGTTAGTGGTCCCAGTCCTGGACCCAGATATAAATCATTTATGTTATCAGGAACTCCTATGTAACAATTATTTTAATGTTTTTTATGGAATATTATAATTAATGACTAATAAAGTGATCACTTAAAAATAGAAATTGTACTCATTATTCATCTGAGAGCCCTTGATAGGGAATTCTGGGTGATTTTGAAGTGGTTTTGTGTAAGGTGAGGCATTGACAGTTGGTGGACTTTTGAGATAATCAATGCTCACTGTGACTAGTATTTAGCACAAAGGCGTGTAGCCTCCATCAATATGCCCCAAGGGCTGTAGAGTGTAATACTCAATGCCTGCCTGCAGGCCCATTGCTTAGGCTGGCTTCACATTTGCGTATGGGAAGGCAGCGTATTGCTGCGTTCCCATACGCAGTCAAACGCATGTGCACTGCGTTCCTATGTTTAACATAGGAACGCATGGTGCCTGCGTTTGCTGCGTTCGGGTGCGGATGCGGACGATATCTGCTGCTTCCGGTGTCCAGCATCCGCACCCGGGACGCAGCCAGTTGGGTTTTTTTGTGCGTTTGGGGACCTTGGACAATCAGCAAGCGTCCCCAAGCGTACAAAAAATGCATTGTCTTCAATGGGTCCGCAGTGTCCTCTGCATGACACCGCAGGAGAACGCTGCGGACCCATTGAAAAATCTCCCGGTGGCCGCCGGTGATGTCACAGGAGCTCACCGACGGCCACCGGGAGATCAGCTGAGGCTCTGCTGTCCTCCTTCTCCCCGCCGCCTGTAATCTCCTAGCGATGTCGGCGGGGAGAACAGCTGATCTGAGAGCTGTTTGAATCTTCCCGCGCCGACATCTCCTCTCAGTGTCGGCGCGGGAAGATTCAAACAGCTCTCACATCAGCTGTTCTCCCCGCCGACATGTCCCGGAGCTTACCGGCGGCCGGGGGGGGCGGAGATCTCCGGCGCTGATCTCCGCCCCCGGCCCGCCCCCGGACAGCGCCGATTGGCTGCCGGGCTCCCTAGTGATGTGTCCGCAGGCGGACATTATCCGCTGCGGACACATCAAAGTGTCCCTGCTTTTGACAGCGTTTGTGTCTGCATGCCATCAGCATGCAGACACAAACGCTAATGTGAAGCCAGCCTTACTGTGACTAGTATTTCACACAAAGGCATGTAGCCTCCATCAATATGCCCCAAGGGCTGTACAGAGTGTCATACTCAATGGCTGCCTGCCGGCCCAATGCTTACTGTGACAAGTATTTGACACTTAGGCTTATTGCCTCCATCAAAATGCCCCAAGGGCTGTAGAGTGTCATATATAATGCCTGCCTGCAGGCCATTGCTTACTTTGAAAACTACTCTACATCTTGTCTTGTTGCGTGCTTAATTTTTCCAAAGCGACTGGAGTTTCATACTCAATTATTTAATGAAGCATAATCTTAATTTTCAAAATTTGCATTAAGTTTGTGAACATTAAAGACAATTCTTCTGTTTCAAATTTTATTGATCAACACAGACTGTCTTTATTTCAGTAAATATATTTTGATTTGGTTTATTATTCTGATTACATTGTATTTGATATAAATCTTGTGTGAATATTGTTGACTAGAAATAGGCCCGATGCTATCGCATCGGGAGGGTGTCACTGCCACGCTGTGCTCTTTGTGGCCCCCCTGCGCTCCCTTTGACCACCCTGTTCTCTCTTTGCCTCTCTGCTCCGCCTTGTGTCTCTGCCCCCTTCTCTCTCTGTCTTTTTCCCTGTGTCTCTGCCTCCCCCTTTTTTCTCTCTGCTGCCCCATGTCTCTGCCTTCTCTTCGTCTCTTCTCTCTTCCCCATGTTTCGCTCCCCTTGAGTCATTCTGGTGACCCCTTGTGTCTTTGCCCCCCCTTTCAGTCTTTCTGGTTCTTTCCTGGTGTCTCTGCCCTCCCCATCAGTCTTTTTAGTCCCTCCTTATGTCTCTCTGCCTCTTTTCATCTCTCGCTCCAAACCCTCCCCCCCCCCTTTGTCTCTCTGCAACCCTTCAGTCTCTCTGGTCCCCCTTATGTCTCTCTGCCCCCCTTCGGTCTGTCTGCTGCCTCCTTTCATGTCTCTGCACCCCCTTCCTTGTCTCGCTCCCCCTTCAGTTCTCTACTACTCCTTCAGTGTTTCTGGTCTCCCCTTCAGTCTTTTGGTCCCCCCTTGTTTCTCTGCCTCCTCCGTCCCCCTTATGTTTCTCTGCTCCCGTTTAGTATTTCTGGTGTCCCCCTTTTGTCTCTATGTCCCCCATTCATCTCTCTGCCCCCCTACATTGTTTCTAGTCCCCCTTATGTGTCTCTGCTCCCCTTCAGTATTTCTGCTCCCTCCTATGTGTCTCATCCCCCACTTGCGTCTGTGGTCCTCCCCCCTTTTGTCTCAATATCCCCCCCTTCATCTCTGTGTCCCCCTTCCCTTCATCTCTCTGCTCCCCTTCAGTGTTTCTAGTCTCCCTTATGTCTCTGAGCTCCCCTTTCTTGTCTCTCTGCCCCCTTCACTCTTTGTGGTCCCCCCTTATGCTTCTTTGCCCCCACTTCAGAGTCCCTGCCCCCTTTCAGTCTTATTGGTCACCCCTTATGTTTCTCTGTCCCCCTTTCAGTGTTTCTGGTTGCCCTTGTTTCTTTGCCTCACTCTCCAGTGTTTCTGGTCCTCCTTATGTGTCTCTGCTGCTCTTGAGTATTTCTGTTCCCCCCTTGATTTCTCTGCCCCCCCCCCCTTTATCTCTATGTTCCCCCTTCTTATGTTTCTGGCCCCCTTCAGTATTTCTGGTCCCCCCTTATGTATTTCTGCCCCCCTTTCGAGTCTATGCTACCCGCTTCATCTCTCTGGCCCCCCTTCACTGTTTCTGGTCCCCCCTTATGTCTGACTGCCCACTCCTTTCGTGTGTATGTTACCCTCTTCATCTCTCTGCCCCCTGCAATCTTTCTGGTCCCCCTTATTTCTCTCTGCCCCCTTTCAGAGTCCCTCCCCCCTTTAGTCATTCTGGTCACCCCTTGTCTGTCTGGCCCTCCTTCTGTCTTTCTGGACCCCTCTATGTCTCTCTCCCCCACTTCCCTCTCTGCTCCCTCTCTTTCATCTTTCTGCACCCCCCTTCCATCTCTCTGCCCCCCTTGAGTGGTTCTGGTCCCCCCTTATGTCTCCCTGCTTCCCCCCTTTCATGTCTATGTTACCCCCTTTATCTCTCTGCCCCCCTTGAGTGTTTCTGATGCCCTCTTATTTCTCTCTGTCCCCCTTGAGTCATTGTGGTCACCCCTTGTCTCTGTGCCCCCCCTCCTTCAGAGTTTCTGGACCCCTTTATGTCTGTCTGCTGCACTTCCCTCTCAGCTCACCCTCTTTAGTGTTTCTGCACCCCTCTTCTCTGTCTCCAGTTTTTGTGGCCCCCTCTTATGTGTCTCTGTTTCCCCTTTACTCTTTCAGCTCCTCTTCTGCCTCTCTGCCTCCCCTTCTCTCCTTCCCAGCTGTGACAGCTCCATGTCATAGCTGGGAAGCAGTGTAGCGTAGAGGAGGCGGAGCTAGGGTGATGCATGTGTGGCGCCCCGCAACGAGTGCGTCACAAGGGAGTATTGCAGCCGCAATATTCTCTGACAAAGCAGTGCAATAGTTAACTCTGAGATCCAACCCAACATACAACACCTAGAACAGAGGACCAATCATAGGTCCTAGGGGGTGGAGTGTTAGGGTAGTGTAAGAGAACACACAATAATCTAGATGTAGAAAGAAAAGAATCTAGAACCTGGAGAGAGCAGACTAGAACTTGGAGAGGAGCGGGGGCTCCGCACCTCGTGCGGGCCCCTGGGCCGTCACCGGTCGGGTGTCAGCACCTGAGGCCTTAACCACCGGGATTGGGCTTATCTACACGGGTTCCCAAAAGACTCCCGTGCCCACAACTTACAGCCGGTTCACTGGTACCGAAGCTGGCAGCAGTTCACCTCTGCCACGCGAACCAGCCCCGTGGAGGAGCAGCTTTATAGGAGCACCCCACCACCAGCCAGTTTCCAGTCGTCTAACCAGCGGTGTACCCACTGAGGGACCCAAGGCTCCCCAAAGCATCCAGAACGTACATCATGGATAGGGCATTGAAGCAGCCTCCCCGTACCCGACCTGGTATTCCTGGGCGACGCTGGCACAACAGTCAAGTTAGGTAGAATGGAGGAACACTGCGGATCTCTGAGGAGCACTATCACTGCTGAGTCCACCCGGTCTTCTACTCAACCACTGTAAGCCATGTACTGCCTGCTGGTGACAGTAAAGACCCGTTGCAGAGACTATCTGTGTCCGTGTCTCCTTATGAACTGTCCGTCATTAACTAAAGGTAACCGCAGCTGCCGCACAACATCTTGAGCAGCTCCAGCCCCGGGGATCACCGCTCAGCCTGTGGGGAGCGTAACATCTTGCTGCTGTCCATCACCCCGGAGGTTCCGCAGCGTCGGTAGCCCTTACCGAACTACTCATAGGTGGCGTCACGAAGAAAACAAATTAAACCCCTTTAATCTGTTCCCGCAAGACGTCTTCACTTTTGATCTGCACTACACCGGGCCCCACTACCGGCAGGCGCGGTCCACCCGTGACAAGGAAGGAGAAGAATCGCCTGTATCAACCGGAGTCAGCCGGCCGCGGTGAGTCACATGGTCATGTGAATGATCACATGACCGTGACATCAGCAAAGGTCCTATCTGAAGAGGTAAGTTGTCGGGGGTCTGCGGCCGGCGAAGGGGGGTGCGGGGGTCTACTGTGGGGGGGAAGCGGGCACCGGAGGGGGGTGTGAGGGTGGCTGGTGCTGGAGGGGAGGTACGGGAGTGTGCAGGCACGGGAGCCTGCAGCCAGCCGCCGGCAGCCTGAGCCATGTTAGCATACCTATCAGTTGGGTGTGCTAATATGGCGGCGCTTCCGGGGTGGCGCAGTGCATACTTGCCTAAGCCAGCTTCAGTCCGGTCCGGATCTGACGTCATTTCGAGCAGAAAAGGACGGAAACTGGCTTAGGCAATTATTATATTAGATTCTTTCACAAATCTCAATGAGTAAAATTTTTTTTATCAAACTGCCTGTCTATGTAGTTCTTGAATCCTATGCTATTTGAACACTCCTAAAAAAATTTACAACGGTGTCCGTGGTCTTGGAAAAAACATTTACATACATTAAATTGAATTAAACACACGTGAACAAATTATCTGTTTGTATGAATGATAGTAAGAATTAAATATTGTCTTTAAAAAAAAAAGAGGGATATTAAATAATGCAGTGGGTATGCTCATTCCTAATGTTGTCACTTTTAGAAAACATATGGTTTACATGGTTATAACATAGGGGCAGTTACTGATGGCAAGGGCGAGTGTACATACAATGTTTGAAGTAGTGTCATGTATTGCTGAAAAAATGTGACAGGTATGCCATGTACAAACTGAGGTACCATAAGTGTCGTAGGAGCTAGTGATGATGTAGGCAATCTATTCACAGATCAGTGTTTAAGTAGCATTTGGAGGGTAGCTAACTGACATAGGGGTTGTGTTATGGGTAAAGCATGACATAAACCAGACATCATCCTGTGTAGGGCCTCCTACTTCCCAAATGTTTGACTACTGCTCTTGTGGGTACAAATTCACAGGTAAATGTGAAAGCTTTAGTTCCAAAATTAGGCCAAGGGGCTGTATTGTACAGAATATAGTAAGCAGGCCTCATGGGCAACCTAATAGTGTAGCAATTACTGAAAGCATAATCCATGAAATGCAAAGTATGCAGGCATATGCTCTGTACCTCAATAAATTAGCCAAAGGGGCTGTATGGTACGGTTCGAAAATAAACAGGCCTCAAGTGCCAGATAATAGCCTTGATAGTACTTTAGGCATAGTACATGCAATGCCCACTATGTAGGCATAGGCTTGGTGCTTCCAAAAATTAGCCCAAGGGGCTGTATAGTACTTTGCCTAAGAAAGCAGGCCTCAGGGCCAATACAATCTACTTGCTGGTACTTATAGAATAGTACATGCAATGCCCACTATGCAGGCATAGGCTTGGTGCTTCCGAAAATTAGCCCAAGGGGCTGTATAGTACTTTGCCTAAGAAAGCAGGCCTCAGGGCCAATACAATCTACTTGCTGGTACTTTTTGAATAGTACCTGCAATGCCCACTATGCAGGCATAGGCTTGGTGCCCCCAAAAATTAGCCCAAGGGGCTGTTTAGTGCTTGATGACAAAATTAAATGGTGACTCATTCTCAAAAACGGATAGGATTGTAAATGTAAATGAATTTAAGTGAAAGTGTAGGTTTAATATCATGATGACCATGTTGCAGGAGCATGAGTAGGCTAATCGTCTGCGATGATGGACAGACTTTTAGTGCGCAAAAGGATGAATATTAAAACCTGAATGATTCTATCATATTGATTATCATAGTGTGACTTTAGCTATGGCTACTGTCGTCTTGAGGGCTCAAGAACGGTGGTGAAATCCAGTCCTTATTGATCTTAATTAGAGTAAGCCTGTCGGCATTCTCTGGAGTAAGACGTGTCATTGTATCTGTAATGATACCACCAGCGGCACTGAAAACCCGCTCTGAAGTCACACTAGCAGCAGGGCAGGCCAGCACCTCCAAGGCATACAATGAGAGCTCTGTCCAAGTGTGAAGCTTTGATACCCAGTAATTGAACGGGACAGAAGGGTCAGTAAGGAAGATGGTACTGTCACTTAAGTACTCTTGGAGCATGTTGACTAATTTCTGTCTCCGAGACATGGTAACCGGAGCCACAAGCCGTTGTTGATTCGACGGTTTATTGAAGATGGCCCAGTTTGTGGACATCTTCCCCCCACCTCTTCTGGACATTGTGGGCATTTGTTTCCCAATCAATGGCTGCTGTTCAACAGTGCAGCTACCTCTGGGGAGAGTGTTGTCTGATGGTGAACTAGCCAGCAAATTTGCAACAACAACCCTTTTGAAATACTCAATAGTTAAGCCCCTTGGTGATTGCAACAGCAACTAAGTGAATTTGTCTTTGTAACGCGGGTCCAGAAAGGTGGCCAACCAGTAAAGGTCGCTGTGAAAGATGTTGATCATGCGTGGGTCTTGTAACAGACAATTACACATGAATTCAGCCATGTGTGCTAAGCTGCATAGACTCAAATCTTCAGGCTCCCTAGAAGGATTAACAATACCCATTGTGTCCGCCAAGTCTGTCTCCGCCTCCTCCTCTCCAGGCCACCCATGCTTAACAGAGATAAAGCTTGGGTTGGGAGTACCATCAGGGTTGACATCGGAACCACCAAAAAATAAGTCATCTTCTTCATCGTCTTCGTCACGCTTTTCTTCTTGACCCAATTGTGCCTGATGTGATTGGGTTTACTGGCTAGGTTCAGGGATGTTAAAATCTGGCTCTATAGCCATCCGCTGGGCCCTCAAAGCTTCATTTTTCAGATTCATGAGCGATTCTTTTAAAAGACATATCATTGGGATAGTGACACTGAGAATGGACTGATCACCGCTCACAAGTTTGGTGCAGTAATCAAAATTATCTAGCACCTCACATATGTCAGCGATCCACACCCACTCCAGAGTACTAATGTGTCTTGGCTGACTCCTGGTCTGACGGGCATGTTGCAGCTGATATTCTGCAATAGCCCTCTGCTGCTCAGTCAACCTTGCTAACATATGGAATGTAGAGTTCCAGTGTGTGGGCATGTCACAAATTAGTCGGTTGTTTGGCAAATGAAATTGCTTTTGAAGCACGGAAAGACTTGCAACAGCTGTAGAGGAATGTCTGAAATGTGCAGAAATTCGCCGCACCTTCTCGAGTAGGTCTGATAACTCTGGGTAAGTCTTCAGAAATTTCTGAACGACTAGGTTGAGAATGTGAGCCATGCAAGGCACGTGTTCAAGATTACCTAGCCTTAGTGCAGCCACAAGGTTACGACCATTATCGCTCACAACCAGACCGGCTAGAAGTTGCAGTGGGAAGAGCCACTCATCAGTCTGTTGTTTAAGACCTTTCAACAGCTCTGCAGCAGTGTGAGGTGTGTGACCTAAACAGATCAGCTTCAACAGAGCATGTTGTCGTCTTGCTGAAGCGCTGCTGCAAAGCTCCCAACTTGGCCGTGATGTTGAGGGCAAGTCAGGATTGGCCGATGAAGCGGAAGAGGCAGATTGTGTTTTGGATATATATGATGATGCTGAGACCCTGAATGATGTTGTGCCAGCTATCCGTGGCGTCGGTAGTATCTCAGATGGTCCACTTGGAGAAGATGGCACACTCTCCACAAGGTTGATCCAGTGTGCCGTGACTGAGATGTATCTGCCCTGTCCAGAACTACTTGTCCACGTGTCCGTAGTTAGGTGTACTTTCCCGGTTACAGCATTGGTAAGTGCACGTTTTAGGATGCTTATAACGTGCTCGTGTAACGTGGGGACGGCACAACGTGAAAAATAGTGGTGGCTGGGAACGGAGTATCATGGTGCTGCCACAGCCAACAGCTCACGAAAAGAGTCTGTACCCACAAGCCTAAGCGGCAACATCTCCACAGCTATGTGCGCGTTTAATTTTTTTGCTAATGGGTTGGAAGAGTGGTATTTCCGTTGCCTGTCATACAGCTGTGGCACTGTCAACTAGACGTTTGGCGCTGACAGACAAGTGGATGGACTAGTGTTCTGTCTCGCCTCACCCGCAGCTTGGGAAGAGTACATATGAGCAGGACCAGCTTCAGCGACACTAGATTGTGACGGATGGATCTGAGTTAGCCTGGCAGTGTTTGGATCAGATGACACTGTTCTGGAACCCTGATGTTGCGACCACTGAGTAGGGTACTTAGCTAACATGTGGTTACGCATACTGGTGGTGCTCATGTTGCCTTTTGCATGGCCTCTGCTTAGCCTTGCTTGGCAGATGTTACAGATGGCAACATTTTGTTGTGAAGGGCTATCCTTAAAAAATTTCCTGCTTTGTGCCGCAGTTGAAACATTTTGGCCTACAGTTGACACATTTTGACCAACAGTTGACACTGTGTTCTGGTAAAAGGAGTAGACTGTGGTAGGTGGAACATAGACACTTTCTTCCTCGGTACTGCTCTGCTGGCTATGCATGCCAACATTCCAGGGGAGATCTGTGGTCTCATCGTCAACAACATCCTCTTGCATTTCTTCAGCATATAGTGATCTAGTAGGCTGGCCAGATGACACCTGTGTCTCATCATCATCATAGTCCAACTCCTGAGACAGTCTAAGACTTTGCTGGAAGGTACTTTCTCCTGGCCGTGGTGTTACGAATATTTGGCCCTGATTAGAGAATTCTTCTTCAAGTATTTCTTCAAGTCGGGATGCAGAAAGAGCAGATTCATGCAAGGGATTATATGAGCCAAACAAATCATCAGAGTGCCCAAGTTTGTGGTCCAAATTTGCCTGTGGCTGCTGATGGGTTGAGGAAATGGGACGAGGTTGTTTATTTGATGAACCAGCATTGTCTCGACCAACAGTAGACTGTGTGGTCAATGAGGATTGTGTGCTGCCAGAACCAGTTGTTGAGGTCTTTTCAGCCATTCAAGACGTTAGCTGGTCTTGCACTTCCGGCCTCAAGATTTGTTTACGTTCAGTACTGGAAAATTTAGACATGAGGAAGGTCGATCTATCAAGCTTAGTCTGTCTCCCTGACCCTGTGCCTTGTTGGCCACGACTGCCAAGGCCACGACCTCGCCCATGTCCCTTAGCAACTGTTTTTTTGGGATTTGGTTGTTTTAGTGACATGATAGAATTTGTACAATATCAGATTTTGTAAAATAAGTAGCAGGTACTAGTTCCTAGAAGGTAAACACAAGAGGCAACTAAAGCTTCTTGTGACAGATGTAAGGAACCGTGCGAGCTGCAGGTGGTGTTACAGCAATGCACTGGTCCAGAAAATATTAGAGCTGACGCAGAACCAGTCACTAGGACTGTGGTGCTGGCTGCGTGCGGGTTTTAAGGTACCGTGAATGCTGCAGGTGGTGTGACAGCAACGCACTGGTCCAGAAAATATTAGAGCTCACGCAGAACCAGTCACTAGGGACTGTGGTGCTGGCTGCATGCGGGTTTTAAGGTACCGTGCGAGCTGCAGGTGGTGTTACAGCAACGCACTGGCCCAGAAAAAATTAGAGCTGACGCAGAACCAGTCACTAGGGACTGTGGTGCTGGCTGCGTGCTGGTTTTAAGGTACTGTGCGAGCTGCAGGTGGTGTTACAGCAACGCATTGGCCCAGAAAAAATTAGAGCTGATGCAGAACCAGTCACTAGGGACTGTGATTCTGGCTGCTTGCGGTTTTAAGGTACCGTGCGAGCTGCAGGTGGTGTGACATCAACGCACAGGCCCAGAAAAAATTAGAGCTGATGCAGAACCAGTCACTAAGGACTGTGGTGCTGGCTGCGTGCGGGTTTTAAGGTACTGTGCGAGCTGTAGGTGGTGTGACAGCAACACACTGGCCCAGAAAAAATCAGAGCTGACGCAGAACCAGTCACTAGGTACTGTGGTGCTGGCTGCGTGTGGGTTTTAAGGTACCGTGCGAGCTGCAGGTGGTGTGACAGCAACACACTGGCCCAGAAAAAATTAGAGCTGTGCAGAACCAGTCACTAGGGACTGTGGTGCTGGCAGCGTGTGGGTTTTAAGGTACCGTGCGAGCTGCAGGTGGTTTTACAGCAATGCACTGGCCCAGAAAAAATTAGAGCTGACGCAGAATCAGTCACTAGGTACTGTGGTGCTGGCTGCATGCGAGTTAAGGTACCGTGCGAACTGCAGGTGGTGTGACAGCAACACCCTGGCCCAGAAAAAATTAGAGTTGGCGCAGAACCAGTCACTAGGGACCGTGGTGCTGGCAGCGTGCGGGTTTTAAGGTACCGTGCGAGCTGCAGGTGGTGTGACAGCATCGCACTGGCACAGAAAAAATTAGAGCTGACGCAGAACCAGTCACGAGGCACTGTGGTGCTGGCTGCGTGCTGGTTTTAAGGTATCGTGCGAGCTGCAGGTGGTCTTACAGCAACGCATTGGCCCAGAAAAAATTAGAGCTGACGCAGAACCAGTCACTAGGGACTGTGGTGCTGGCTGCGTGCGGGTTTTAAGGTACTATGTGTGCTGCAGGTGGTGTGACAGCAACGCACTGGCCCAGAAAAAATAAGAGCTAACGCAGAACCAATCACTAGGGACTGTGGTGCTGGTTGCGTGCGGGTTTTAAGGTACCGTGCGAGCTGCAGGTGGTGTGACAGCATCGCACTGGCACAGAAAAAATTAGAGTTGACGCAGAACCAGTCACTAGGGACTGTGGTGCTGGCTGCGTGCGGGTTTTTAGGTACCGTGCGTGCTGCAGGTGGTGTTACAGCATCGCACTGGCCCAGAAAAATTAGAGCTGACGCAGAACCAGTCACTAGGGACTGTGGTGCTGGCTGCGTGCGGGTTTTAAGGTACCGTGCGAGCTGCAGGTGGTGTTACAGCAACGCACTGGCCCAGAAAAAATTAGAGTTGACGCAGAACCAGTCACTAGGGACTGTGGTGCTGGCTGCGTGCGGGTTTTAAGGTACCGTGCGAGCTGCAGGTGGTGTTACAGCAACGCACTGGCCCAGAAAAAATTAGAGTTGACGCAGAAGCAGTCACTAGGGACTGTGGTGCTGGCTGCGTGCGGGTTTTAAGGTACCGTGCGAGCTGCAGGTGGTGTTACAGCAACGCACTGGCCCAGAAAAAATTAGAGCTGACGCAGAACCAGTCACTAGGAACTGTGGTGCTGGCTGCGTGCGGGTTTTAAGGTACTGTGCGAGCTGTAGGTGGTGTTACAGCAACGCACTGGCCCAGAAAAAATTAGAGCTGACGCAGAACCAGTCACTAGGGACTGTGGTGCTGGCTGCGTGCGGGTTTTAAGGTACCGTGCGAGCTGCAGGTGGTTGTTACAGCAACGCACTGGCCCAGAAAAAATTAGAGTTGACGCAGAAGCAGTCACTAGGGACTGTGGTGCTGGCTGCGTGCGGGTTTTAAGGTACCGTGCGAGCTGCAGGTGGTGTTACAGCAACGCACTGGCCCAGAAAAAATTAGAGCTGACGCAGAACCAGTCACTAGGAACTGTGGTGCTGGCTGCGTGCGGGTTTTTAAGGTACTGTGCGAGCTGTAGGTGGTGTTACAGCAACGCACTGGCCCAGAAAAAATTAGAGCTGACGCAGAACCAGTCACTAGGGACTGTGGTGCTGGCTGCGTGCGGGTTTTAAGGTATCGTTTGAGCTGCAGGTGGTGTTACAGCAACGCACTGGCCCAGAAAAGATTAGAGCTGACGCAGAACCAGTCACTAGGGACTGTGGTGCTGGCTGCGTGCGGGTTTTAAGGTACCGTGCGTGCTGCAGGTGGTGTGACAGCAACACACTGGCCCAGAAAAATAAGAGAGCAAACATCATAGGACGTGATGCTGGTGCGGTTAAGTTCGTGCGAGCTGCAGTGGTGTTACAGCAACCTGGAATTGTGACGACTTAGGACTGTGTGTGGCTTGCGGGTTTTAAGGTTTCCGTGCGAGCTGCAGGTGGTGTTACAGCAACGCACTGGCCCAGAAAAAATTAGAGCTGACGCAGAACCAGTCACTAGGGACTGTGGTGCTGGCTGCGTGCGGGTTTTAAGGTACCGTGCGAGCTGCAGGTGGTGTTACAGCAACGCACTGGCCCAGAAAAAATTAGAGCTGACGCAGAACCAGTCACTAGGACTGTGGTGCTGGCTGCGTGCGGGTTTTAAGGTATCCGTGCGAGCTGCAGGTGGTGTTACAGCAACACACTGGCCCAGAAAAAATTAGAGCTGACGCAGAACCAGTCACTAGGAACTGTGGTGCTGGCTGCGTGCGGGTTTTAAGGTACCGTGCGTAGCTGCAGGTGGTGTGACAGCAACACCTGGCCCAGAAAAATTAGAGCTGATGCAGAACCAGTCACTAAGGACTGTGGTGCTGGCTGCGTGCGGGTTTTAAGGTACGTGCGAGCTGTAGGTGGTGTGACAGCAACGCACTGGCCCAGAAAAATTAGAGCTGACGCTGAACCAGTCACAAGGGACTGTGGTGCTGGCTGCGTGTGGTTTTAAGGTACCGTGCAAGCTGAGGTGGTGTTACAGCAACGCACTGGCCCAGAAAAAATTAGAGCTGAGCGGAACCAGTCACTAGGTGACTGTGGTGCTGGCTACGTGTGGTTTTAAGGTACCGTGCGAGCTGCAGGTGGTGTTACAGCAATGCACTGGCCCAGAAAAAATTAGAGCTTGAAGCAGAATCAGTCACTAGGTACTGTGGTGCTGGCAGCATGCGAGTTAAGGTACCGTGCGAGCTGCAGGTGGTGTGACAGCAACACACTGGCCCAGAAAAAATTAGAGTTGGCGCAGAACCAGTCACTAGGGACCGTGGTGCTGGCAGCGTGCGGGTTTTAAGGTACTGTGCGAGCTGCAGGTGGTGTGACAGCATCGCACTGGCACAGAAAAAATTAGAGCTGACGCAGAACCAGTCACTAGGGACTGTGGTGCTGGCTGGTTGCTGGTTTTAAGGTACTGTGCGAGCTGCAGGTGGTGTTACAGCAACGCATTGGCCCAGAAAAAATTAGAGCTGACGCAGAACCAGTCACTAGGGACTGTGGTGCTGGCTGCGTGCGGGTTTAAAGGTACCGTGCAAGCTGCAGGTGGTGTTACAGCAACGCACTGGCCCCGAAAAAATTAGAGCGGACGCAGAACCAGTCACTAGGGACTGTGGTGCTGGCTGCATGCGAGTTAAGGTACCGTGCGAGCTGCAGGTGGTGATACAGCAACGCACTGGCCCCGAAAAAATTAGAGCTTAAGGAGATAAATATGACACCAAAATTATCTGGTGGTGGTGACAAAAAAAAGCTTAGGATTTCAGCTCTGAGGAAAGCTGAGTGAGCTAAGCTCTGAGGTCAGTGCTATGCGCACTGTACGGCTGCTCCTGCCTGCCTCCCTGCCTACAGTCCTCTACAGTACTCCTCCGTCCTGGTAGCTCTCACAAGAGCTTTTGGGTTAAATTATATGAATCTTCAGATGGTTTTCCTACACTGACTGACAATCCCTAGGATCCGCTCTCAGGAATGTGCTCAAAATGGCGGGGGCAAGGCTTATATACAGCCCTGCTTGTCATACATGACATAGGCATCAAGATGGACAGTAGCCAATCATAGTAATGCTACAACCAACATCGCTGCGGCATTACTAAGTATGATTGGCTATCATGCTGGGCTGGCTCTTCATACATTACATATTCTATATTCGGCGAGTGCCGAATACAGAACACAGGAGAAGACTCGCTCATCCCTAATCGCTGCTAACAGCTGGTGTCGAAAAACGAATTGTGCCGGTTTGTCCCGGTCCGGGTCAATCAGGTTCAATTTAACATTGTTGTTAAAGGGGCCGGATTGACCGAACCGAGACAATCCGGGACAAACCGGTTTCACTTGCATTTCTCTTGATTTACATTCTACTCGTTACCGTGCGAGTAATCTCCAGGAAACTCGCAGAGTAACGAGTCAAGCGAATAGCCTACTATTCGCCGAATAGCGAGTAGTAACTAATACACTCGCTCATCCCTAGTCGTGATCCAATTTAGGGGAAAACCAACATTTTTTCATTTATTTGTTTATAAAAAAACAGCATGACTTGGCCTATGTTTTGGATTACCAGCCAAGGTTAAGCTGACAACTGTGGTCTACAGGCTGCAGCTGTCTGCTATAATCTAGCTAGCTTGCAAAAATACAGGGGACCCCACATACTTTTTTTAAAAGTCATTATTTATTTTGTGGCTAAAGTCAAGGCTAAACAAACATTGTTTAGTGCCACATTAAAGCCACTAAAGGGTGCAGGCTTAGAATATGTAGGGGGTGGGACATTATAATGCTGTTTCTCATCTATCTATCATCTATTTATTCTAGCCTGTATCTGTATATTTTTAAATGTGTGCTTTCTTCTTGTGGAAAAAGTATACTGTATATAGAGTATTGTAGCATGTAAAATATTATGTTAAAAATACACAGCACACGGATGTCAACATGGATAGCACCTGATGTCACATGGATATCACACGGATTACCATGGTTGGCACATAGACATTAGGAGAGGGAAAAATTGCACTAGCCTATCACTCACATGACATAAATGATGCTACCCTCTCCTGATGTATCATCACCCGGCCCCTCGTAGATTTTGAGCCCTCGCGGACAGCGTCCTCTTTCCCTCTGTACCTGTATGCCATGTTGTCGTCCATGTACCTTGTACTTGTCTTTGTATTGCCTTCCATATGTAAAGCGCCATGGAATTAATGGCACTATAATAATAAATAATAATAAAGATACAGAATGACACTCGCATGTCACTTGCATCTTCCTCAAAGACGTTTTCAGGAGCAACTATGGAGTGATACTGCATTCGCAGTTGTGAGTGAAACCTAAAGGTGACAGTCTGTACTTTTTGTTAAACAGCTAAAATGGCAAAACTTGTGTCACTGTCAAAGTAATTCTGGACCTAACTGTATATATGAATATACAGCGGGTGAATTAAGTATTGAATACATCATCAGTTTTCTAATTAAATATATTTCTTTAGGCTATTGACATGTATTTCTCACCAGATGTGGGTTGCAAAGCATGCAATACACCAAGGCAAAGAAACCAAACCATAGATTATCATAACTTTAGTGATGTGTAATAATGAGAAATGGCTCCTGGAAATGGTATTGGTGATGTGTTCAATATTTAATCCACTTGCTCTATGTCCCCAATAGATCTTACCATCTAATATATAAAGCTGAATGTGTGTATGTGTGTGTGTGTGTATGTGTGTATATCCGGGATTGGCATCTACACCGTCGCAACTACAGCTACAAAAATTTGCACAGTCACACGTCTGGACCCCGGGAGCGTCATAGGCTATGTTGTGAGGTGAAATTTTAACCCTGCGCGTTCCAGTTCACCAAACAATTTTGTCCCTATCTACATAATGGGGAAAACGTGAATGGAAAAGTGTTGGAGGAAAATCGACAGCTGTCAGCTATAGAGACAAAATTTTGCACAGTCACACGTCTGGACCCCAGGAGCGTCATAGGCTATATTGTGAGGTGAAATTTTAACCCCGCGCATTCCAATTCACCAAACAATTTTGCCCCTATCTATATAATGGGGAAAAAGTGACAGTTACCAGTTGACAGTTGTGAATGAGAGGGGCTTAATGATAGCACCAAAGACTAACAGCACATACCAGCATATAGTCACTAAGATGGGGCCCCAACATGGGATATTCACCACACATGGGGACATGTATACACACCACATGCACACAAAGAGTTACAGCAAGTGTATAGTCGCTAAAGTGCAGCAACAACATTGGATACTCACCACGCACCCGAACAAACACACACACACCACAAAGAGACACACACAACACAGAGACACACACCTCCCCCAAGGGACACACACAAACTCTATAGCGACACATGCACTCACCCCACAGGGACACACACACACCACAAAGAGACACACATAACACAGACACACACACCACACAGACCCCCCCACAGGGACACACACACATACCCACCCTATAGGGACACATGCACTCACCCCACAGGGACACACACACACCACAAAGAGACACACACAACACAGATACACACACACACACACCACACAGACCCCCCCCACAGGGACACACACACATACGGTTGTTGAGCCCACTGGGACGGGGTACTCGGTGCCGGACCGGGGTACTGCTGGGGAATGTCACGGCGGTCCTGGTCCGGACCGTGTCCCGGGCCCGCACAATAAATTGGGGGGTTATTTACAGGGGATTTGTCACTCGTGACGCCACCCACTATATGCGGCCAGTAATGGGGCCGCCGCTGCTGCAGAACCTCCGGGGATGATGGGTTAGCAGCTTGGGTGGAATAGTTCCTGTGGGCAGAACTGGGTTCCCCGGGGCAGTGGTAGAGGTAGTTAAAGTCTGTGAGGATGTTATTGATGCTGCAGGAGAGTAGGGGTAGCAGTAGAGATGATAAGAGTAGAGGCAATGGCAGTCTATGAGGGCAAGTGGGGCTTCAGCATAAAGATGACACACACACTCACGGTTTCTGTTGTTCTTCAAGTCTTTACTGGCAGATGGTATTACACAGTATTGTCCACGGAGTCTGTACCAGGTTGCTCTCACCCTGACCGGGTCCTTGGCTTCCTACTTAAACACTGTGTGTGGCCCTGCTGCTGCTTGTAGCTATGCTGCTGGCCCTGTCTCTGCTCACGGTACCAATATGCTGGGCAACTTGAGTCCTCTGTGTCACTGACTCCTTCGTGTTGCTTTGCTATGGTGTGGTGAAGATGGTGGACCTTCACTATGCCGGTGTTTACTGTCCTGTCTGTCTCAGGCACAGCCTCGGATCCGGTATCCATCTTGAGCGCCCTCCCGGGGTCAAGTTTTTGGGGTAACTCTTTATCCCGGGTATGTTCCTCTGTTACTTTGTCTCCTTTCCTCAGACCTCTCAGGACCTCCACTGACACTTGGCTCTGCTCCTGCTCCAGACTCAACTCTCCTCCAACTCTGGCTAAAACTGAACTAACTGTCACTTCTGCTCTGAGGTAAACAACTTAGCTCCTCCCACTAGTGCAGGTGCCAGCTAAGCTCCTCCCACTTTCTAGTGTAGTGTTGTGTGGGGATTAAACCTGTGTTGTTTCTGTGGCATATTAACCCTTGGGGTGCCACATTCCCCCTTAGTTAAAGACAGTACTCCGGGACTGTGGAACAATAAAGAATAAACAATTAATACAATTAACATTTACAAAGACTTAAAAGTAAAATCACAAAAATCACTAAAGTTCAAAAACAGTCCAAAAACTCAAAAAGCAGTCCTTCCGGGGGTTTAGTCTTTTGCCTCCGGGCTGATGAATATTTATACAAGAATGTTTATACCACAACCAGTCCGTGGTAGTATGGTC
The DNA here is from genome assembly GCA_033576535.1 of Allobates femoralis. Lineage (NCBI taxonomy): Eukaryota > Metazoa > Chordata > Amphibia > Anura > Aromobatidae > Allobates > Allobates femoralis. Next base: position 250,318,511 of record JARQOC010000006.1, read on the forward strand.
CATAAAAATAAAATAAAAGGGAAAAGTTTGAAGAATATGCAAGAAGTTTATACAGGATAGTCTCTGTAGGTACTGGGCTTTTTTAACGTTGCATTAACTATGTACACTTGGTTACCGGGTTCAATTAATATGAACACAAAAATATTTATATTTTACAGTTAATTTGACCTTTTAATCCCTGTACCTAGCTGGTAACTGCCCTCTGGTACTACGCTCGGATCTGCGTAAAACGGGTGTACTACTTGCATGTAGCCTATTGGTGTTGGTAGGCATGTACCTATTTGTAGTGTTTGGTACTATGTTAGATGAAGATCTGACTGTAGGACTGGCAAGCTCACTGGGACCAGGAATTTGTTCTTCCTCTAATGGTTCTACTTCCAGTTCTTCAGGTTTTGGGACTTCTTCAGGTAACACGGGTTCTGGTGTTGGTTCCACCATTGAAGGGAATGCAATCATTGGTACGACAACTGCTCCATGGTAATTTGGCCATGTTTTAGGAAAATCTCCTAGTACCGTGTGGAAAACTTCTTCTTTTTCTTTAATAGGTTGGACCTGTACGGGTTCTATTACTTCAGGTGTCTTCAGTGTTTCAGGACACAATTTTAGCTGATCACGAGATACGACTTGTGACATTTTTCCTTCATCTTTGCTTATCAAACAGCTTTTAACATTGTCTAAATGAGATGGTAAAACTGTGTATGGGACGGTTTCCCACTGATTATCCAGTTTGTCAGTGCGTCTCTTTCTCTTGAGAACTTGATCACCTTCTTGTAATGGCGTTGCGTGAGCATGTTTGTTAAAAGTTTTCTCTTGTCTTGCTCTTGCTTGCTGTAAGTTTCTTTCTACGCATTCTTGCACTTGTTGATACTGTTTCTGACGTTTGGTATCCCAATCTGTTTCTTCTTCTACTTCTGTATCTGGTTTTCAATTCCCATTTCTAGATCAATTGGTAGCTTACCGGGTCTTGCACGCATAAGGTATGCTGGAGTGCAGTTTGTAGAACTCACAGGGACATGGTTGTATAAGTCTATCAAATCAGGTAATTTATCTGGCCACTGGTTTCTTTCTGACTCTGGTAAGGTCTTTAACAGTTCAATTACGATATGATTCATTTTCTCGCATAGACCATTTGTTTGAGGATGATACGTTGTTGTGCGAATCTTCTTACAACCGTACATATTGCAGAATTCCTTGAATAGTTCTGATTCAAAAGCTGGACCTTGGTCTGCAAGGACTTGTTCTGGGTAACCATGTGGTCTACAGAAATGCGTCTGGAATGCTTTTCCTGCAGTCTTCGCTGTCAGATCTTTGACTGGTACCACCACTAAGAAGCGTGAGTAATGGTCCACGATGGTTAAGGCATAGACATAGCCTGACCGGCTTGGTGACAACTTGACGTGATCTAATGCGACTAGCTCAAGTGGCTGCTTGGTTACTATTGGTTGAAGCGGAGCTTTCTGTAGATCTTTCCTTCTGAGGTTGCATGCGGCATATCTTCTGCACCATATTTCAATGGATTTTCTCATGCCAACCCAATAGAATCTGTCTCTTAGGATTGCTTCTAACTTCTTCCATCCGAAATGACCTGCTTGTCATGATAAGCTTCTAAGACCATTTCGGTGTCTCGCTTGGGTACGATTATCTGCCAGACCAGTTCATGCGTCTTAGGATTGGTAAACGTTCTGCAAAGCTTTCCTTGATGTAGAAACAACTTGCCTCTATCTTTCCATAGCTGTATAGCTTCAGCTGGGGCATTCTGATCAGGGTATGCGCGTTGTTGCGTAAGCAGTTCTTTCACTAGCTTCACGGCTGGATCATTATCTTGGGCTTCGGCCCATCCGTAGTGTCTTAACGGGTTAAGATTTACTTCCTGCTTTCTTTGGTAGGCGCCGGGTTGATAATCTTGTACCTTTGAACGATGAAAGGCCGGTAGTTCAATCTCTTCCAACTCTTCCGGTTCCTCTTTCACGTCTTTCAGTTGCGGCATCCGTGACAAGGCATCTGCGTTCCCGTTCTTGCGACCTGATCTGTATTTTATGACAAAGTTGTAATCAGATAGCCGGGCTATCCATCGCTGCTCCAGAGCTCCTAGTTTCGCTGTATCCAGGTGAGTCAACGGGTTGTTATCCGTGTAGATGGTGAATTCTGCACCTGCCAAGTAATGTTTAAAACGTTCAGTCACAGCCCAAACTACTGCCAGTAGCTCTAACTTGAAGGAGCTGTAGTTCTCGGGATTTCTTTCTGTAGGCCGGAGCTTTCTACTTGCAAAGGCAATAACTCTTTCTTTGCCTCCTTGCATCTGTGATAATACTGCTCCCAGTCCAACGTTGCTGGCATCCGTATAAAGAATGAATGGTTGATGGTAATCAGGGTATGCCAGGATCTCTTCTCCCGTCAGTGCACTTTTTAGCTTATTGAAAGAATCTTCTCTCTCCTCATCCCACCGTGTCAAGAAATTACAGTTCCAGTTCTTCTTTGATCGTCCTACCAGAATGTCTTGCAGAGGAGCTGTTAGCTTCGTGAATCCTCGGATGAATCTTCTGTAATAGCCTATCAGGCCCAGGAATTGCCTCACTTCTTTCACGTTCGTAGGTCTTGGCCAATCCCTTATCACTGTGACTTTATCAGGATCGGTGCTACTCCCTCTGAACTCACGACATGTCCCAGGTACTGTAACTTTGGTTTGAGAAGGTGACACTTGGATAGCTTGATCTTCATGCCATACTTGGACAAAGCTTCGAACACTTCCGCTAGGTCTTGTAGATGTTGCTCATACGTCTTCGAGTAGACTATGACGTCATCTAGGTACAGGAGGACAGTTTCAAAGTTCTTGTGCCCGAGGCAGCTCTCCATCAGACGTTGGAAGGTCCCGGGTGCGTTGCAGAGTCAGAACAGCATACAATTAAACTCACAGAGGCCCATCGGCGTAGTAAACGCTGTCTTCTCCTTGTCGGCCTCAGCCACAGGAACCTGCCAGTACCCACTAGTCAGATCAAGGGTGGAAAAGTAGTTAGCAGATTTTAGTGCAGCTAATGACTCCTCAATCCTAGGCAATGGGTATGCGTCCTTATGTGTGATGCGATTAATCTGCCGATAATCTACGCACATTCTCATGGTCCCATCCTTCTTTTTAACTAACGCTAGAGGTGCTGCCCAGGGGCTACAACTGTCTCTTATTACCCCTGCAGATTTATCTCTCTGAGCATGTCTTTGGTGGTTTGGTAGTGAGCTGGTGGTAAGGGTCTATACCTCTCTTTTATAGGTTGATGGTCACCTGTGGGTATAGTGTGCTCTACCCCTTTGATTTGCCCAAAGTCTAACGGGTGTTTACTGAATATCTGTTCGTATTCTTTCACTACCCGGTATACTCCATGCTTGTGACGGGGAGGTTAGAACTGGTACCTACATGCAACTTTTGGCACCAATCCTCCAGCTTCTCCTCTGAGCCATTGTCATCCGCCTGACATGACGGGTTCAAGGGCTCGGCGGCTGTGATGTTATTATTATCAACCGTGTACAACTTAGCCATGGTAGCATACTTAGGTAATGTGACCTCATCTTCTCCGCAGTTCAACAGGCGTAATGGCACTCTTCCCCTGTGTACGTCAACTACTCCTCTAGCAGTGAGTATGGTCGGTCTACTGTCTGAGTACACGGGTTCTACCAGGGCCTGATAGTCTTGCCCTTTAATGCCTATTGCGGCTCTACACCAGACCAACATTTCAGTTTTGGGAGGAATTACAATGGGTATTGGATCACTTACTCGTACACTGCCGATCTCACCTCCAGAGATTTCTACCTGCTGCTTCAACATCAGGGCTTTGATCTCTTTGTGCAAAAGCCTCTGTTGTCCTGTTCCGGCAGTCTCGGCGATTTGCTGCAAAACACTTAACACTTCGGAAAAAACATTTCTCAATTACATTCATTCCTATCAGCATCACTGGTTCACGGTCTCGCCGGTTAACATCTACGATTATAATACCCTGGTTCTGCAATTCTACCTTCCCAACCTGAATATTCATCTCTCTAAATCCAACCTTTGGTATTACCAATCCATTACCAGCCCATACTTCAAAGTTAAAGCCATCTGGCGCATTAGTAATGTCTGAATCAGCCCAGTACCTTTTATATAGAACATGCGGGATAGATGTTATTTGGGATCCAGTATCCAGCAAGGCACTAAAGGGGATGCCATTCAACACAATAGGGATCACCGGTTTTCCTCCCACGAATCTGTCATACCAGGCTGAGGGGCCTCGAGTGTTCATTCCTGGGGAGTGGCCCGCCTGCCCAGGGAATTGTCGTTTAAAGGACATTCACGAGCAAGATGGCCTGGTTCCTGGCAACGACGGCAAATGGGCTGTCCATCTGGTTGGTAGCGATCGCTGGGTCGTCCTCTTGCTGCTGGGTATCTTCTGGGCCTCGTCCACTGGACATCCTCTCTGCTGGTCGCCGACTCAATCTTGGGTGCAGGTCTTGACTCTCGCAGTTCCTTGATGACCTTGGCCATGGAGATCACGGTGTCTGTCAGGGCATCTAGCTTTTGATTGATTGCTGCATTTGAGATATATTCCCCGGCCTCAGCAGCAGTCGCTGACATAGCAGATGTCGCTGGCGCTGCCGACTGCTGAGGTGCTGCTGCAATGTCCAGGACAGTTGGTAGCTCTCGTGGCTCTTCCAGCTGCTGCAAACGGATAGCTCTATCTTTCAGCTCAGTAAATGTCATGTCAGGGTTCTGCAGCAGTATCATGCTTAACTGTCCTCGATGGGAAGGGGAATGGAGGCCCTCTATGAATTGGTCAAATAGCATTTTATCAGCTCCCGGGGCTAAAGCAGGTTCTGCCAGCTTAAGGGCTCTGAGTGCTTCCTGCAGGTTCAAGGCAAAGTCTCTAGCACTCTGTTTAGGTTTCTGGTGGCATGCAAAGAACCTCATCTTAGCCCGGGTATCAACAGCAGATTCAAACGTTTCTTTTAGTCTAGCTGCTAGATGCTCTACAGTGTCCTTATCTGTGTCCAGCCAGGACGCAGCCTCACGCCGTGCATTGCCCGTTAATTGTCCTATTATCATTCCTACACGCTGGGCTTCAGTGAGGGGGTACATCACATAATACTCTTTTATCTTTTGCATAAAGTCAGTTAAAGTATTAGGCTCACCAGAGTATTGGGGCAGCCACATTGCCCCTGGAGTATACGGCATCAGGAACGGCATTATTGGTGCTGTTCCTTGCGCCGCTACACCGCCGGTACTATCGCTGGGTCCGGCGCTGCAGCTCCACCGGCTGCTCCGTCTCCGCTTTGTGCATTGGGCTGCGACATCTTGGGCCCCCTTAGTTAAGGTCCGCCCTCCATCTTCCGCTTCCGTCCGGATGTCTTACAAAGGTTCCGCTGCGCACCAGGGAATCTCCTCCCTTCCGGATGACGTCAGAGCGGTGAGCGGTTTTTCTTCCCGCGCGTCGCGCGCTCTGCAATGGCGGATTTTGAAATTTCCAATCTCTGTGGCGCAGTTACAATTCAGTTTGCGCGCGCCCAGCAATGGCGGCAGATCCAAAACAGTCACTAATCACGGCACACAATGCCCGGTAACGGGCACGGTAGATCCTGTTCGTGACGCCAGGTTGTGGAGCTCACTGGGACGGGGTACTCGGTGCCGGACAGGGGTACTGCTGGGGAATATCACGGCGGTCCTGGTCCGGACCGTGTCCCGGGCCCGCACAATAAATTGGGGGGTTATTTACAGGGGATTTGTCACTCGTGACGCCACCCACTATATGCGGCCACTAATGGGACCGCCGCTGCTGCAGAAACTCTGGGGATGATGGGTTAGCAGCTTGGATGGAATAGTTCCTGTGGGCAGAACTGGGTTCCCCGGGGCAGTGGTAGAGGTAGTTAAAGTCTGTGAGGATGTTATTGATGCTGCAGGAGAGTAGGGGTAGCAGTAGAGATGATAAGAGTAGAGGCAATGGCAGTCTATGAGGGCAAGTGGGGCTTCAGCATAAAGATGACACACACACTCACGGTTTCTGTTGTTCTTCAAGTCTTTACTGGCAGATGGTATTACACAGTATTGTCCCCGGAGTCTGTACCAGGTTGCTCTCACCCTGACCGGGTCCTTGGCTTCCTACTTAAACGCTGTGTGTGGCCCTGCTGCTGCTTGTAGCTATGCTGCTGGCCCTGTCTCTGTTCACGGTACCAATATGCTGGGCAACTTGAGTCCTCTGTGTCACTGACTCCTTCGTGTTGCTTTGCTATGGTGTGGTGAAGATGGTGGACCTTCACTATGCCGGTGTTTACTGTCCTGTCTGTCTCAGGCACAGCCTCGGATCCGGTATCCGTCTTGAGCGCCTCCCCGGGGTCAAGTTTTTGGGGTAACTCTTTATCCCGGGTATGTTCCTCTGTTACTTTGTCTCCTTTCCTCAGACCTCTCAGGACCTCCACTGACACTTGGCTCTGCTCCTGCTCCAGACTCAACTCTCCTCCAACTCTGGCTAAAACTGAACTAACTGTCACTTCTGCTCTGAGGTAAACAACTTAGCTCCTCCCACTAGTGCAGGTGCCAGCTAAGCTCCTCCCACTTTCTAGTGTAGTGTTGTGTGGGGATTAAACCTGTGTTGTTTCTGTGGCATATTAACCCTTGGGGTGCCACACACTCCCTATAGGGACACATGCACTCACCCCACAGGGACACACACACACCACAAAGAGACACACACAACAGAGACACACACCACACAGACCCCCCCCCACACAGGGTCACATACATACACACCCTATAGGGGCACATGCACACACCCCACAGGGACACACACACCACAAAGAGACACATACAACAGAGACACACACACACACAGACCCCCCCCCCACAGGGACACACTCATCTACACCCCAGGGACACACACACCACACAGATAAACACAGATGTGCGCAAATCACCTCATACAACTCGCCTCATACGTGTGCTATCTTTATTTTCCAAACATAAACATCTGATTAAAAACAGCCAATGTGCAACACATGTGCCATATAGGGAATTAAGGCAGATGTCAGTCACATGAGCCATCTATTATGTGTATGTGTGAGGTAACATATACTGCCCGGCCAGGGGGAGGGATTACTGTTGGTTGGAGATTTATTAGGCTGCCTATAGCAATCAATCACAGCTCAGCTTCTATTTTCCTACAGGTCATTAATATGATATATTCAAATTCAATGTTGTTATAGCTAACAGCAGTTATTTATTAACCCAGGCGTAGCCGGGTACTACAGCTATCTAATATATAAAGCTGAATGTGTGTATGTGTGTATGTGTGTGTGTAGGTGTGTATATCCGGGATTGGCATCTACACCGTCGCAACTACAGCTACAAAAATTTGCACAGTCACACGTCTGGACCCTGGGAGCGTCATAGGCTATGTTGTGAGGCGAAATTTTAACCCTGCGCGTTCCAGTTCACCAAACAATTTTGCCCCTATCTACATAATGGGGAAAACGTGAATGGAAAAGTGTTGGAGGAAAATCGACAGCTGTCAGCTATAGAGACAAAATTTTGCACAGTCAAACGTCTGGACCTCAGGAGCGTCATAGGCCATATTGAGAGGTGAAATTTTAACCCCGCGCATTCCAATTCACCAAACAATTTTGCCCCTATCTATATAATGGGGAAAAAGTGACAGTTACCAGTTGACAGTTGTGAATGAGAGGGGCTTAATGATAGCACCAAAGACTAACAGCACATACTAGCATATAGTCACTAAGATGGGGCCCCAACATGAGATATTCACCACACACGGGGACATGTATACACACCACATGCACACAAAGAGTAACAGCAAGTGTATAGTCGCTAAAGTGCAGCACCAACATTGGATACTCACCACACACCCGAAAAAACACACACACACCACAAAGAGACACACACAACACAGAGACACACACCTCCCCCAAGGGGGGACACACACACTCTATAGCGACACATGCACTCACCCCACAGGGACACACACACACCACAAAGAGACACACGTAACACAGACACACACACCACACAGACCCCCCCACAGGGACACACACACATAGCCACCCTATAGGGACGCATGCACTCACCCCACAGGGACACACACACACCAAAAAGAGACACACACAACACAGATACACACACACCACACAGACCCCCCCCACAGGGACACACACACACATACACTCCCTATAGGGACACATGCACTCACCCCACAGGGACACACACACACCACAAAGAGACACACACAACAGAGACACACACCACACAGACCCACCCCCCACACAGGGACACACACATACACACCCTATAGGGGCACATGCACACACCCCACAGGGACACACACACCACAAAGAGACACATACAACAGAGACACACACCACACAGACCCCCCCCCCACAGGGACACACATATCTACACCCCAGGGACACACACACCACACAGACAAACACAAATGTGCACAAATCACCTCATACAACTCGCCTCATACGTGTGCTATCTTTATTTTCCAAACATAAACATCTGATTAAAAACAGCCAATGTGCAACACATGTGCCATATAGGGAAATAAGGCAGATGTTAGTCACATGAGCCGTCTATTATGTGTATGTGTGAGGTAACATATACTGCCCGGCCAGGGGGAGGGATTACTGTTGGTTGGAGATTTATTAGGCTGCCTATAGCAATCAATCACAGCTCAGCTTCTATTTTCCTATAGGTCATTAATATGACATATTCAAATTCAATGTTGTTATAGCTAACAGCAGTTATTTATTAACCCGGGCGTAGCCGGGTACTACAGCTAGTTCACTATATTAAAGAAAATTGTAACAGCCCCAATAGCTGAGCTATGCCAAACACTTTTTGAGGCTTGTAATCTAATCTGCTCTGAATCAATAAGGTAAAGAATATTTATACGGTGTTAGCCAGTAGATAGAAAAATATATTGCAATCTGAGAGTCCTCAGTGGTTGATACCTTTTAATGGCTAACTGAAAAGATGGTAAACATAGCAAGCTTTCGAGACACTGTGACCCCTTCTTCAGGCTGGTAATGACACAAATTCTGAAGACACATATATATATACATAAGCAATAGGAAAAAAAAAAAATTGGGGAAAGAAAAGAAAAAAAAAAAAAAGGCAAAACAGTGTTATATGCTCTGGTGGATATGACAGGTGACGCAAAACAGAGTCGGGTAGTGAGGGGTGGAGGAGCAGGGACAGAGAAAGCAGATTTCTAAGATAAGCGGAACCAATGCATTAGGTAGATGGTTAGTAACCCATGGAGACCTGAAAATACTTAGTCTGCTCTCCACAACTTAACTAAGTGACAGATTTCACAGAAGTGTCAGGAGTTCATTGTCCTATGATTTCAGTGTGTAGCAAGCTGTCTCCAAATGCACTTTCATTTTATATATAAAATGCATGAATCTGCTATCCCCAAATGTCCGTTCATTTTACATAAAATCCCATAAATCCATGTGAAATATTTAATCCGGTTTCGAGTGTGTTGAAGGTTGTTATCAATTTGTATTCCCAAATTCTTCTCTCTCTCTGAGATTTGAAGTCACTCTTTAAGATGAGCAGCCTCATATCGGATTCAGTGTTGTGCTCAGAGCTGCAAAAATGGTTCGCTACAGGTAGGTACATACGCTTTTCTTTTATTGAGTGGCGATGAGAATTCATTCTTGTTCTGAATTGTAATCCGGTCTCCCCTACGTACATGCCACCTGTTGGGCATTTTGAACATATAATTAAATACACCACATTGCTTGTGGTGCAGCTGAAGTTACCTGGGATCTTGTAGTCCTGATCTGTCCCAGGAATACTTATCTTGTCCGTTGTCATTATAGATGGACAGGGTTTTGCACCTGTTCTGGTTGCAGGGAAAGGTTCCTGTTGTTGCTGGAGAGGACAGGGCGCTTCTGACAATGATGTTTTTTAGATTCGGAGGTTGTCTAAAACACAAGAGTGGGGGATCCGGAAATATTGATTTTAGTCGGGTACCTTTTTGTAGGAGTGGTTGCAGTTTCCATGCGGCTCCTCTTAGCACCTCCAGACTTGGATTGTAGGTGACTACGAGAGGAACTCTGTTGTTTTCTTCTTTAGTTTTGTAATGAAGGTCATGATTCCTTGATATTCTGGTGGCTCTTGTATCTGGTTCTCGATTGTTCTTGGATGGTAGCCCTTGTTCAAAAAGTTCTTTCTGAGGCCGTCAAGGTGATTGTCTCTATCTGTGGGGTTGGAACATATCCGGTTGTATCTGATGGCCTGGCTGTACACAATAGAGTTTTTTATGTGCTTTGGATGAAAGCTGTCCCATCGGAGATATGTTGGACGGTCAATTGGTTTCCGGTACAAGGATGTCTCTATTTCATTGTTCTGTAGCTTAATGATGGTGTCCAGAAAGCTGATTTCAGTGCAGGAGTAGTTGAGTGTTAAGTTAATGGTGGGGTGAAATTGATTAAAGTGTTCGCGGAACGTCTTCAGCTGTTGCTCAGACTCCGTCCAGATGATCAAAATGTCATCAATATAACGGTAGTAGGCCAGAGGCGTGATAGGGCAAGAGGATAAAAAGTCACCTTCAAGCTTGGCCATGAAAAGGTTTGCATATTGTGGTGCCATTTTGCTTCCCATTGCTGTGCCAGTCTCCTGTAAATATATGTTGTTGTCAAATGTAAAGTAATTGTGTGTGAGAATGAATTTTGAGAGTTCTACCACAGAGTCAGCATCAATCCCTGTGTTTTCCAGGAAGGTTTTGCAGGCATTTAATCCATCCTGGTGTGGGATGTTGCTATACAGAGACTCCACATCCATGGTGGCGAGGATGGTTCCTTCTGGTAGAGAACCTATTGCTGACAGTTTATTCAATAGGTCAGTTGTGTCCTGAATGTAGCTGGGTGTCTCTTTTACCAGGGGTTTGAGAACACCCTCTACCCACCCAGAAATTTGTTCGGTGAGGGTGCCCACACATGAAATGATTGGTCTCCCTGGATTTCCTGATTTGTGAATTTTGGGAAGCATGTAGAATGTGCCTGTTCTTGGACTTACTGGTAGAAGGTCATCAGCTCTTATGAATACATCAGGTAGACAAGAAACCAGCCTGTTTAATTCCTTGTAATAGTCCTGTGTGGGGTCAGACTGCAATGTCTTGTAGTAACGTGTGTCCGTTAGTTGTCTGTTTGCTTCCTTCAGGTAGTCAGATTTGTTCATCATGACTATTGCACCACCCTTGTCTGCAGGTTTAATGATGATTTTGATTTTGGTGATTTTGATGATGTTGGTTTTCAAGGACTGTATGGCCCTTCTCTCCTGGGCATTGACATTGGATGGTTGACTCTTGTGTGTATCTGAAATAGTGGATTTTACCAAATGTCTGAAAGTGTCTATATAGTTGTTCAAGTGGGAATTACGCTTAAGATCAGGTGTCCAGTCTGACCTTTTCTGCTTGGTTGTCAGGATCCTTGGTCCTTCGGCCCAGTTGGGTTCGGAATCCTCTTGGTCGCTGAAAAATTCCCTTAGGCGTAATCTCCTGAAGTAATCCTCCATGTCGCTGCACAGTTCAATTTTATCCAGAGCTTTAGTAGGACAAAACGAGAGTCCCCTAGAAAGCACAGAAAGTTCCAACTTGTTGGGTTTGTAATCCTAAAGGTTGATAACACAATTAGATGCTTTCTGACAGGAGTAGTTGTCCAAGTTGTCCGGATGTGTCTTTGTTTTGTTTGTATTGAGTCCTGAATTGATGCGCAATCTATGTAATTTCTTTTCCTTGTTCTGAATCAGACGAGTTTGTAATTTATGGTAAAATTGTTGTAGATTATGTTCCATGGTTTCTGTAAGCGTGTTCCTCCGTGTTTCCAATACTCCCTGGATGTTACTTTTGATGTTGTAGTAGACATGCAAAAGGTGGTTCCTTAGTCTCTCCGAGGTCCTGTGGCAAAGGTTTCGTGCATACTGAGTATTATAGGTATGCAGAAGTGGATTTGTAATCCAGAGTCCTTTGGGAATCAGATTCTCCTTCTTACATTTGGAAAGGAAGAATATGTCACTGTCCAGTTTTGCACGTTTCTTCAGAAGTGTCTTTAAATCCATAAAGATTTGGTACATTCCAGTATCCTCCATTTTGATAAGGTAAAGAATACTTATACTGTGTTAGCCAGTAGATAGAAAAATATATTGCAATCTGAGAGTCCTCAGTGGTTGATACCTTTTAATGGCTAACTGAAAAGATGTTAAACATAGCAAGCTTTCGGGATGCTGAGTTCCCTTCTTCAGGCTGGTAATAACACAAATTCTGAAGACACATACATATATACATAAGCAATAGAAAAAAAAAATTGGGGAAAGAAGAGAAAAGAAAAAAAAAAGGCAAAACAGTGTTATATGCTAGGGTTAGGGAGGGGTGGTGGAGCAGGGACAGAGAAACCAGATTTCTAAGATAAGTAGAACCAATTGTATTAGGTAGATGGTTAACAACCCATGGAGCCCTGAAAATACTCCGCACCAGGAATGCAACATGTCGCGTCCCTGGTGCAGAGGAGAGTGTGTGATTTGTACGCAGTGAATGGGAGCGCACGGTCATGCGCAGTCAAGCGCAGCACCGTGCGTCCCCATTCTAAACATAGGGGCTTGCGGAGGCTGCGCACACATGGCGATTCCCCTCCACAGAACGCTGCCGAGGGGAACGCCAGTCTGAAACCAGCCTTAGAACTCTGCTCTCCACAACTTACCGTATATACTCGTGTATAAGCCGACCCGTGTATAAGCCGACCCCCCTACTTTTGCCCCCAAAACCTGGGAAAATCTATTGACTCTTGTATAAGCTGAGGGTGGACCCCAGCACAGGTATACAGCCCCCAGCAGTGTGGTATACAGCAGCCTCCCCAGTGGTATATACAGCAGCAGCCCCAGTGGTAGTATACAGCAGCCCCAGAGGTATATACAGCAGCCCCAGTGGTAGTATACAGCAGCAGCCCCAGTGGTAGTATACACGCAGCCCCAGTAGTATATACAGCCCCAGTGGTAGTATACACGCAGCCCCAGTAGTATATACAGCCCCAGTGGTATATACAGCCCCAGTGGTATACAGCAGCCCCAGTGGTATATACAGCCCCAGTGGTAGTATACACGCAGCCCCAGTAGTATATACAGCCCCAGTGGTAGTATACACGCAGCCCCAGTAGTATATACAGCCCCAGTGGTATATACAGCCCCAGTGGTAGTATACACGCAGCCCCAGTAGTATACAGCAGCCCCAGTGGTATATACAGCCCCAGTGGTAGTATACACGCAGCCCCAGTAGTATACAGCAGCCCCAGTAGTATATACAGCCCCAGTGGTATATACAGCCCCAGTGGTAGTATACACGCAGCCCCAGTAGTATACAGCAGCCCCAGTAGTATATACAGCCCCAGTGGTATATACAGCCCCAGTGGTAGTATACACGCAGCCCCAGTAGTATACAGCAGCCCCAGTGGTATATACAGCCCCAGTGGTAGTATACACGCAGCCCCAGTAGTATACAGCAGCCCCAGTAGTATATACAGCCCCAGTGGTATATACAGCCCCAGTGGTAGTATACACGCAGCCCCAGTAGTATACAGCAGCCTCAGTAGTATATACAGCCCCAGTGGTAGTATACAGGGCCCCAGCAGGGCCCCCCTCATAGTTTGGCGCCCCACCTCACATGCTGGACCCCCCGCATGCAGCGCTGCGCATATACATTACCAGGATATCAGCTGTCACCCTCCGGTGGCGGATCGCGGCTCCTGGGCTCCATCTTCCTCTCTGTCTTCATGCTTTGTGGCCGCCGGGCTCATTGCGATGACGTCATCGCGACGCCGGCCGGTCACGTGACAAGCAGGAAGACAGAGAGGAAGTTGGAGCCCGGAGCCCAGGAGCCGCGATCCGCCACCGGAGGGTGACAGCTGATATCCTGGTAATGTATATGCACAGCGCTGCATGCGGGGGGGGCCAGCATGTGAGGTGGGGGCGCCAAACTTTGAGGGGGGCCTGTATGACTTGCGTATCAGCCGAGGGGGGGACTTTTCAGCCCAATTTTTGGGCTGAAAAACTCGGCTTATACGCGAGTATATACGGTAACTAAGTGACAGAGTTCACAGAAGTGTCAAAGGTTCATAGTCCTATAATTTCAGTGTGTTGCAAGCTGTCTCCAAATGCACTTTCAATAATGACTCAGCAGATGGCTATTTCCTATATAGCAGTGTTATAAGAGTGTGTAGGCTGCATTCTTCACAGACAAAGCTCAACGCTTGCTACTTGAACAAGTAAGCCCAGCTCTATTGGATTTGCTCTTTGGTCCTTTTTCTAGATTGTTTTATAGCTCTAGTATGGCTATATATTGCTCTATTGTAATATTTCTTGCTCTTGGCGGTGACATGTGTATTACATTCATCAGTTTTTTAACAGTAGTTTATTTTGTTAAACTCTATTTAGTGAATTTGTATGAAATGATCATATACTTACCAGGCAGTTTATTCATATTATATATGTCAAGCATTTTAACCATTATGTTTTTCTTGCAGTGTCTGGATTTACATTGACTTATTTTCCCTTAAGAGGTAAAACTAAATAGTCTAAAACACCATAACTTACTTCAATGTACTCAATCTAATCTAAAACTAATTAGGGCAGATGTTTCCATGTTTTACCCAAATTCCTTTATAGATATAGTATGTAAGTCTTTGTGACCAGGAACACTGGTCTAAATTACACTTTTGCTTTTTATTATGTATTATTTTGTGTACATTTTTATTATTATTGCCTAGATTATAAATGTAACCTTTTCACGACATATGGCATATATTTACGTCATACGTCATGTGAACTTTGAAACTGCTGCTGTTAAAGATGTTAAAGGAAAACTGTCAGGTCAAAAATCCACATGTAACTGCTATCATTTTCTAATTCCTCCCTCTAAGATCTCTTTATTTATGTATTTCTTTTATTTATATTTCCTCCTATCTTCTGTAAACTTCAAATAAAGAGATTCATCCCATCTGTCAATTAAAATTAGCGATCCAATTAGTTATCTGCTGTCCCCTCCCCATAGGATAAAAATTCATGTCAAATACTCACATCTCATCACTGTGCAGGACATCACTGGGTTGGGGGCTGCATCCTCCTCTCTGCTCTGTCTATAGCCAAGAAAGAGGTCAAATACAACACAGAAACTGTCACAGCAGGGATTCCTGCTTACAGAAATAAATGGAGTCTAGATCAGATAAGGCAGACCTGGAATCCCTCTCTCCATGTGTCCTCAACAGAATAGACCTCTTGAAAGTGAAACCACAGTGCACTCAGAGCAATGGGAAGAGGGAGGAGAGGGCTGCTGAGAAGGAGTGCATAACGACATGACAGTTTATACAGCACAGGACTATTCCTGTTTGGTTATAATGGAGAAGACTAATCTAGGAGCTCCCTGCAGGGTCTAACAATGCTGATAACATGGAAACTACAAACGGTAATGATTTTATATGTTTTTAAAAGATCTGCCCAGGCACTATTCAAGGGTATTATTAGTATCATACTGAAAAATGATCTGACAGTGTCCCTTTAAATGCAACTTGAAATAAAAAAAAGCGATATTACTGATAAAAATATTAATATAAATGAATTAATATATAAAGAGATACATATAGAGATAGAGAGTGTATTCCCGTCCTAAATACACACCTCTAAACCCCTCAATTTATTCCAAATAAAACATATATTATTATTTGCCCATTAAATAAAAAATATCACAAGGTTTCTCCAATCCACATAGCAGAGATATGTTACTTATTGCTGAGTGTCCAAACATAGAATCAGCAGCAGTCCCAAGATTGGGGCTCTGGAACCCTGAGAATGAGGCTTGTGAAACCTCATCTTGAATGTAGTGGAGGTGTGCATTCTCAATGGGACGGTGTTCTGCTCTTTCCAGCAGTTCCATAGACAATGAATAGAGCAGAGGATGAACATGCACAGCTCAGCTTCATTCAAGATGGGGATGCAAAACCCCATCTCAGGATTGCTGTGGGTCCCAGCAATCAGGTCATCAGTCATAGCTTTCCTAACCAAGGAGTAAGGGCTAACTTATGATTTTGTGAATCACCATTTATTTCCCCCCTCTCACCAGGACCACTGTGTTTTGCCAGATTGGCACACAGTTCATTTGCTTGAAAATAGCACATTAAAAGCCTCAATTTCTGCAGTGAAAGCCACTTTAACAGCCAAGACAGTTTAGGCCCCAATGCTCCAGTTAGTGTTGCCAAAGTATCCCCACTACTCATTTTGCTCTGCTCTTATGATAAGTAAAAATGACTGTCATAATTCTCTCAAATAGCTGACATAATACCACAATATTATTTCCAGCTACAGTTATTAGCATAATCAGCTGCAACTCTGGACCAGGAACATGTATGGCAACTGCCCTCTAATTATTGTAAGAACCGTAACTCTCTCTTCCTGGGGGCTTCTCTATGGTTGTGCTTAGCACAATATATGATTCTGTAACTAATGCTGCTATTCTTGTAATGGTGGGGATTCTTATATCTAAATAATAATGTATACAGGATAACTGTCCCTTGATTGTTTATAGAGCACTTATGTGGCACAAGATTCTGTGGGTTAGGCTGAAGGCACACTGTTGTGATCAAACACGGAGCGTGTTTGATGCACGACAGTCATGCGAGTGCTGTGCATGTTTGTGGGTGTGTGTGGTGCGAGTGTGGTGCGTGTGGTGAGTGTGGCTGGCTGTATGTATGTTAGTGTGCTGTGATTGTGATGTGTGAGTGCGTGTGTGCTGTGTGATTGTGATGCTGTCAGTGGTCCTGAAGGACCGCGGGCAGCATTTGTCGGTGAATAGAAACTCTGTGGCTGTCAAAGCCACTTAGTTTGTATTTCCCGCTTTGCCGGTACAGTAAGCTATCATCTTGTACCGCTGCTGTCACAATAATGATGGGTGTAAAATAATGTATTCCGGGGTTATTTTAGTGATTAACCCCATCAGCATCCTCTGCGCTGCATGTGTGCGCAGAGGATGCTGATGCGGCTCAAATCCCAGTGATGAAGGGGTTAATATGCAGCTGGTGTAGTGGCACCATGTATGTTGAGAGTGTCCTCACTCTCTGCAGACATGGTGTCATTACACCATGTGTGTGAAGGGGTTAATTGTTCTGTAAAATGGGTTTAAAGAACTGTTAGCTTTATAATTTCACTGAAAAAGCCGGCGCTCTGTTACTGTCTATGGGGAGCTGTCCGCTCTGTGTGTTTTGCAGAACAATTAACCCCTTCACACCCATGGTGTAATGACACCATGTCTGCAGAGAGTGAGAACACTACACCAGCTGCATATTAACCCCTTCATCACTGGGATTTGAGCTGCATCAGCATCCTCTGCGCACACATGTGGCGCAGAGGATGTTGATGGGGTTAATCACTAAAATAACCCCGGAATACATTATTTTACACCAATCATTATTGTATTAGCTAAACATCTTGTACCGCTGCTGTCACAGCGGTACAAGATGATAGCTTACTGTCCCGGCAAAGCGGTCATTTTAAACTTGCCGGCTTTAACAGCCGCCAAGTTTAAAGCGTTTTTGGCTGCACACTCGCACTGTGTGCTGTATGGGGGCGAGAATTTCTCGCCCCCATACACATGCATTGTGCTCACGCGCATGGTCACGCTCACGCGCATGATGTGACTGCCCTTGCTTCTGCCTCGCAATGCAAGTTAGGTGCGGGGGACTCGCACCAGTGTGCCCTGCCTGATAGGGCAACACTGGTCCGAGTGCAATGCGAGTTTCCCTCGCATTGCACTCGCGCGAGTCCCTTGCCCAGTGTGCCTTCAGCCTTAGACATGATGTATCACTGGTTCTCCCATATGCATGTGAAATGTTTTATGAGTGGCTACATATTGTGTGTTGGAAATCATGTAATTGACAGGAAACCTGTATAACTAGATTTGTACCTTAATCCTCTACCAGTGTGGAATACAGATCTGTTGTATGATGTATGTGGACAGCATTATTAATCTGCACTTAATGGGGAATTTTCCCTTTGTCTTTCTGTGTCTTGTCAAAGAGTTTTTGATCTTATGTAATAAAACTTTGCTTTTAATTGCAAAAATACTCTGTGTTGTCCTCCAATATATAACTGATAATGTGAGAGTATGTAAAAAAATACCCCAAAGGGGTGAGATCGATCACTAGGGTTTATTTAATATAATGCCGTATATGGATATCATATTGATTTTCTCAGTTAGTAGGCACATGTTAATCAAGTTAGCTGCCACTCACAAATTAGAATTATACCTAACTTCAGCTAAGTCATCAAGCTTCCTCATGAGTAAAATACAGGTACAAATACAAAGCTTTTAGAACTCCTTTTCTTTACTTTTAATCTGGAAGGAAGAACTCTCACCCCACTGACACCCACACTCACTCATCTCATTTCCCAGGCCAGATCATTGGTTGCAGAGTTACTGAAATTCTCAACCCTTTTTTGCATTTTCTAGGGAGAGCTGAGGCAATACGACTGTTGCTTGCAGATCAAGGTGTCTCGTGGACCGACGATGAGGTGCAGATGCAGGACTTTGCTGCAGGAATAAGAGATTTGAAGAATAACGCAGTAAGGAAACATGATGTTTAGACTTGGGGATGGACCCCCACTCCATTTTTAAGCAACCATATCTACAGTAAATCAGACACTATAATAAATACATGCCACACATTATTTTGGATGTCAAATGGCCACAGCTTTATTTAAATCACAGTATTACCAATCCCAGTAGGAGTCAGGTGGAGTGCTATTACATTGGTATTCACAAGTACTGTGATATCCCCAGCTGTCTGACATCCAGCATCAGGCCAGACAGCCATAAAGGGGGGCGGCACATATTGGCTGCTATTCGAGCAGAGCTAGTAAACTTTCAGGGCACCAATGCCCTATTATCCTCACTTCCGTGCTTAACAAATAAATAAGATTATTAATAACCATACAAGCAGCGCCGGACTGGGGTGTCTGGGGCCCACCAGGAAAATTGACCCCAGGGCCCACCCACCCGGGCCCGCCCATTTTTCAGCTAAATGCAATTACCTGTTATCCGTTATACCTATAATGGCCACTTTACACGCAGCTACAGGTAACAGGTTTTCCACAGGTAACTTACTGGCTGCAGTGAAATCATGGAGACATTGTTCCATTTGTACACAGCAACAAGATAGAACCTTGTCTCCATGATTTCACTGCAACCAGTCAGTTACCTGTGGAAAACCTGTTACCTGTAGCTGCGTGTAAAGTGGCCATTATAGTGGAGCGTGGACTGTAAAACCCAGGCGGCTCCTGCACATCACTGTGCGCTCACCATTACTGTAATGTACCATTACTGTAGTTTGCATTAAAGGGATTTTTTGATGAAAACAAGTTCTCAGCGATGCACAGATTAGGAAGATGATCACTTATTTATTGGTGGAATCCGCACCATCAGAAGAATGTGGAGTTTTGAGCATTTGGTGATATTTTTCCCTCAGTATTTGTAAGACAAAACCAGGAGTGGAGCAATCAGAGGTAATGTTTCTGCATTTCTCACCCTCTCCTGGTTTTGTCTTATAAATACTGAGGTGAAAATCTCACCAAAATGCTCAACTTGCTTTCACTGGCGAACCTCTGTAAGGCAAGCTTCACATTTGCGTTTGGCACTGCAGCGTATGCAGCACTTACCCATACGCAGTGCCGAACGCAAACACTTTCATGTGAACGCAGCGGAGATTGTCCGCATGCGTTCACATGAAATGTCACTGTGAGTGTGCCCGGCCACCGAATCAGCGGCGGAGATCTCCTCCCAGCCACCTCCGCTGATCTCTTCCTCCCGCCGCTGGTTTAAAATAGCCGGCGGGAAAGCCAGCGGTGAAAAGTCTTCACCGCCGGCTTTCCCGCCCCACTGATGCTGATCATTTGAATTACTGGGGTTCACCGCTGGCTTTCCCGCCGGCTATTTTAAAGCAGCGGCAGGGAGGAAGAAAGAAGATGACAGAACAATAAGAAAGAAGAGGAAAGAAGAAGAAGAAGAGGAAAGAAGAAGAAGAAAGAAGAGGAAAGAAGAAGAAGAAAGAAGAAGAAAAAAGAAGAAAGAAGACGAAAGAAGACGAAAGAAGAAGAAAGAAGAAGAAAGAAGAGGAAAGAACGAAGAGAAAAGAAGAAAAAAGAGAAAAGAAGAAGAGAACGTAGATCACCTGTAGATGACCTTGGAGGAGGACATCTTCCACAGTGTTTGTGCACACAGATTCACTTTCATTCATTTTTTGTGCGCGGCTGTCTGCATGCGTATAAAGCAAGCACACAGCTACACACAAAAAATGCAACATTTTGCATTCGGCATGTGCATAAATTTTGCGCAGCCGAACGCAAATGCAGCTGAGCGCAGGTACACACAGGCACTATGCGTTCCTATGTTAAACATAGGAGCGCATAGTGCCTGCATTTTGCTGCGCTCAGGTATGCTGCGTTCACAGTGCTCATCGCGCGCAAATGTGAACCCTGCCTAACTGCATCTCTGCTGCTGTGTCTCAAGACGGCGATGGGTTAAGCATCCAAGTATTTAATATCTATTGGAAATAAAGAAGTTTCCACTTATTGATATCAGATAAAACAAATGACCGACCACAATCCACTCTACCAAGACCAATAATACCAGATAGAAGGCAGAAATACCATCATACCATGACCAGATCATATATTACCACCATATAGTGCCCAAATGATGCCACATACAAGGCACAAATACAGTCACACCATGACCAAAGCACATAATACCACCACAGTGACCAAATGCTACCACATAAAAGGTATAAATACTGCCACATCATGAGACCACATATTACCACCACATAGTGACCGAATAATGCCACATACAAGGGATAAATACTGTCATGTCATGACCAAAGCACATAATGCCACCACAGTGACAAATAATAGTAAATTAATAAAAATGTAAAAAATCTATGTATATTGGGTCAGTCTACACTACAGTGATCACCAGTGACATTATACACAGGAGTTCTGTATATAGTGTCAGTGTACAGGTAATACAGTTATCACCGGTGACATTATACACAGGAGTTCTATATATAGTGTACAAAGTTATACAGTCATCACCAGTGACATTATACACAGAAGCTCTGTATATAGTGTCAATGTACAGGTAATGCAATGATCACCATTGACATTATACACAGGAACTCTGTATATGGTGTCAGTGTGTGTATAGGTAATACATGTAGCTTCTCCCCCCCACGTTCCATATAGCTTCTCCTCCCCATCCATCCATGTACCTTCTCCCTCTATCCGCCCATCCATCCAAGCACCTTCTCCGCCATCCACCAAACCATCCACGTACCTTCTACCCCATCCATCCACTCCCTCCTTTTTCATGCCGCCCCCCGTCCATCCAACCCATTCTCACCCTTCTCTATGCTGCCCCCATCCATCCATCCATCCTGTTCTCTCCCCTTTTCCATGACGCCCCCCCCCACTCATCCATCCCATTCTGCCCCTTCTTCCAGGCTGCCCCATCCATCCATCTATCAAATTCTGCCCCCTCTTCTAGGCCGACCGATTCATCCATCCATCCCACTCTGTCCCCCCCAGGCTATCATCTTCGGTTGTATCAGCGCCTTACCTGACTCCACACTACTGATTTCGGCAGCTTCTTCCTCTGAGGCTCCCGGTCTCCCACTTGCCGGCACCAGGCACTGGGCACCAGGAAGTTTCTTCCTCTGCAGCTCCTAGTCTCCCGCTCACCGGCACCAGGTACCAGGCAGCAGGCCCCTGGCAGCTTCTTCCTCTGTGGCTCCCAGTATCCAGCACCAGGTACCCGGCACCCAGCAGCTTCTTCCTCTGCGGCTCCCGGTCACCGGCACCAGGCACCCAGCAGCTTCTTCCTCTGTGGCTCCCGGTCTCTGGCACCAGGCAGCTTCTTCCTCTGCGGCTCCCGGTCTCTGGCACCAGGCAGCTTCTTCCTCTGCGGCTCCCGATCTCTGGCACCAGGCAGCTTCTTCCTCTGCGGCTTCCGACCTCTGGTGCCAGGCACCCGGCAGCTTCTTCCTCTGTGGCTCCCGGTCTCCGGCACCAGGTACCTGGCAGCTTCTTCCTCTGCGGCTCCCAGCCTCTGGCACACAGCGGCACCCGGCAGCACCAGGCACCCAGCACTGCCAGGCACTTGGCAGCACCAGGCATCCGTCAGCACCAGGCAGCACCAGGCACCCGGCACCACAGCACCAGGCACACAGGGGCCCACATCACCAGGCACCCATAGGCCCGGCAGCACCAGGCACCCAGACCCCCGGCAACACCAGACGCTGTTGAGGATGGAAAGACATGAAATGTTTATATAGGGTTAAAAATATCTCAACTCTTCTCTAAAATATATATATTATAATTTGGAAATGTTATGTTGTCATGCTGTCTGTTATACACTAGATGGTGCCCACGCTCCATAAATATATCTGAGATATAAGCCAACCCATTAAGGGAGGAATTTAGATATTAGAATAATTTGATAAGAATTGACCAATTAGGAGATTATCACTTTGTAGAAAGTTCTAGAATTCTAACACGCCTCTTGCTTTCTGTATAAAAATGTGTGTTTCAATAAACGCTTGCGCAGTGTTTAATCCCATTTGGCGTAGGCATGAGTAAGGCTTGAGACGGCTCTGGTGTCCGTATCATTTACTTGCAGTGTGCAGACGTGTACAAATGCCTATCTCTATACATAATCGGCAGTTTCGTGCTTCCGGCCACTGTGCCGCTGTGGAGCAAGGGCGCGTGCGCAAAACTGCTGATTATGCCTACCCCGGAAGCGCCGGCATATTACGACACCCATGCCGCTGCCTGCCGGTGGCTCCCTGCAGGCTCCCGTCACCGCACACCCCCGCACGCTCCTGCCTCCACCGCTCTGATGCCGCCGCCGCACTCTCTTTCCAGCCTCCAGGCCCGCCGCCCGCCAAAGCCACGGTAAGCCACATTACAGAAGGGGCCGCCGCCACCATCTGCGGCCCCCTTCATCACACACACCGCACTCTCAGTCACCCTCTAGGCCCGCCGCAGCCCGGGGGAGCCCTATTACTGAAGGGGCCGCCGCCAGCATCTGCGGCCCCCTTCATCACACAAGCTGCCCGCCGCTGCGGCCCTCGCTCTGATGCCGCCACCGGCGCACTCTCATTGCAGCCTGCAGGCCCGGCGGCCTGCAGTCTGCTACCACCACCCCCCCTCCTCAACTAACGTTACAAGGGCAGCGGGGCTAACATCTGCAACACTGCCCCTCATTACACCCCAATCACCCACACTGCCCCTGCTCACCCACACTCACCCTCCATAGCCCTCCCAACTCACCCACACTGCCCCTGCTCACTCCTCTTCCCCCTCTATGCCCTCACTCACTCCTCACACTGCCCCTGATTACCCCACACTCACCCACACTGCCCACACTCACCCACACTGCCCACACTCACCCACACTGCCCACTCTCACCCACACTGCCCCCACTCACCCACACTGCCCCCACTCACCCACACTGCTCCAGCTTACCCCCCCACTCACCCATACACCCTGCTTACCCCTCTCACCCCCCCAATTACCACAATCACCCACACTGCCCCTGATTACCCCACACTCACCCACACTGCCCCGGCTCACTCCTCTTACCCCCCGTATCTCATCACTCCTTACCCCTCTCACGCCTCCCCCCCCCAACTGCCCACACTGCCGGTGTTTATCCCTTCCACCTCCCCACACTGCCCCTGCTCACCCCTCTTACGCCCCCACATGCCCTCACTCCCCACACTGCCCCTGCTGACACCCCACAGGGTCAAGTCACAGCTGCTGGCCCCAATGCCAAACTGCCCGCCCCCCATCTTTATGTCACCCCACTCCCGATGCGATAGCATCTGGCCTTTTTACTAGTATATATATAATTAGGAGTGGCTGGTGGACTTGTGATTGAACTGAGACCCTCAACAACACCACTAGGCCCCCATCAGCGCCAGGCACCACCAGGGGCCCGGCAGCCCCAGGCACTACCAGTGGCCCGGCAGCCACCAGGGGCCCGGCAGCCCCAGGAACCACCAGGGGCCCAGCAGCCCCAGGCACCACCAGGGGCCCGGCAGCACCAGACGCCCGGCAGCACCAGGCACCCAGGCCCCCGACAGCACCAGGCACCATGGCACCCCGCAGCACCAGACACCACCAGGGGCCTGGCAGCACAAGGCCCCCGGCAGCACCAGGCACCCAGGGGCCCGGCAGCACCAGGCACCACCAGGCACCCAGCACCACCAGGCACTCAGGGGACCGGCACCACCAGGCACCCAGGGGCCCGGCACCACCAGGCACCCAGGGGCCCGGCATCACCAGGCACCACCAGGCACCCAGGGGCCCGCACCAACAGGCACCCAGGGGCCCAGCAGCACTAGGAACCCAGGGGCTTGGCAGCACCAGGCACCCGCAACAACAGGCACCCAGGGGCCCAGTAGCACCAGGCACCAACAGGCACCCGGCACCACGAGGCACCCAGGGGACCGGCAGCACCAGGCACCTGCACCAACAGGCACCCAAGGGCCCAGCAGCACCAGGCACCAGGGGCCCGGCAGCACCAGTCACCCAGGGGCCCGCACCACCATTCACCCAGGGGCCTGGCAGCACCAGGCACCCAGGGACCCGGCATTACCAGGCACCCAGGGACCCGGCAGCACCAGGCACCCAGGGGCCCGCACCACCGGGCACCCAGGGGCCCGGCAGCACCAGGCACCCAGGGGCCCGGCAGCACCAGGCACCCAGGGGCCCAGCAGCACCAGGCACCCAGGGGTCCGGCAGCACCAGGCACCCAGGGGTCCGGCAGCATCAGGCACCCAGGAGCCCGGCAGCACCAGGCACCCAGGGGCCCGGCAGCACCAGGCACCCAGGGACCCAGCATTACCAGGCACCCAGGGACCCAGGGGCCCGGCAGCACCAGGCACCCAGGGGCCCGGCAGCACCAGGGACCCGGCAGCACCAGGCACCCAGGGGCCCGCACCACCATGCACCCAGGGGCCCGGCAGCACCAGGCACCCAGGGGTCCGGCAGCACCAGGCACCCAGGGGCCCGGCAGCATCAGGCACCCAGAGGCCCGCACTACCAGGCACCCAGGGGCCCGGCAGCACCAGGCACCCAGGGGCCCGGCAGCACCAGGCACCCAGGGGTCCGGCAGCACCAGGCACCCAGGGGCCCGGCAGCATCAGGCACCCAGGGGTCCGGCAGCACCAGGGGCCCGCACTACCAGGCACCCAGGGGCCCGCACTACCAGGCACCCAGGGGCCCGGCAGCACCAGGCACCCAGGGGCCCACAGCACCAGGGGCCCACAGCACCAGGCACCCAGGGGCCCGCACCACGGCAGCAGCAAAGATGGGATGGTGAAGCACTGTCTGGGACTCTTGGCCCCAGGATGGTGACTGAGGAGCCCATCTCTTCAGTCACCAGCACCCCCAGCCCCGCTCACACCCCCCCCCCTTCCATACTTAAGCAGCGCTGTTCAGCTGCTGCAGCTTGGCCTGGGGCTATGTACTCTGCAGCGCGATGAGTGCCGGCACCCGCTCAGGAAGGAAGCAGTCACAGGGCGTGACGTCATCGCCCTGAGACTGTCTGTCTTCCTGCGCACGACGCGGGCGCTTGTCGCGCTGCGCAGAGGAGTCAGAGCGGCACTGTGACAGCAGGGCAAAGCAGGGAGATCGCTCTCCCTGCTCTGCCGCTGCAAAGAGGGACCATCACTAATCATATCGGCAGTGCGCCGATATGATTAGCGATATTACAGGATGGGGGGCCCTCACCTCAACATACAGGACCCAGGGGGGTAGGGGGCGGGGCTTGGGGGGCGTGGCCAGCAACTCTCGGGGCCCCCCGGGATTCTCCCGATCCTCCGGTGGGCCAGTCCGCCCCTGCATACAAGTAATAGGTAAATATAACATTCCAGATTAGTAACTATCACAGGGCGGGAGGGCGGGTAATGTTCCTTCCACGAGGTCTCTCTCTTGAAAGAATGCAGTCCTTCCCAAACTAGCGGCCGCACTCCTCACCGATGAGTCACCAGGCACACCCATACATCATTCTCATACATTACCCCTTCCTCTTAAAGAAAGATCTCTTGATAACATCTACACAGACCCTGCCATACAACCAGGCTACTGGAGTTCTGGGTCCACCCCTCGCCACCATCATGTCCCCCTTTTGCTTAGGGCTCCGGGGTATCTTTTGAGTCACTAAGGTGTGCAGTGGATGTAGAGGATATATGTGCAGCAAACCTTCAAGGCTTGTATCACATGGTTTAATCGCATAGGCTGTGTGTTCAGATATGGCAATAGAATCATCCTTACTACATTCAGTTGCAATTAAAATTATTCCATCCCCATTTTTATCAATTATCAATTAGGTTACTGACTTTTATTCAACGCAAAAGGCCACTTTACACACAGATATCTGTGTCCAACTTCTGAACAGATCTATGGTTGCAGTGAATTCATGGATACATTGTTCTATTTTGTGGCTGTGTACAAATGGAACAATGTGTCCATGATGTCACTGCAACCAGAGATCTGTTCAGAAGTTGGACACAGATATCTGTGTGTGTAAAGTGGCCCTAAGGCTGGGGTCACACACACAGATATCTGGGCAGATATTGTTCACAGATCTCTGGTTGAAGTGAAATCATGGACAAATTGGTCTATTTGTATATGCCCACAAAATGGATCCATTTGTCCATGATTTCACTTCAACCAGAGATCTGTGAACAATATCTGCCAAGATATCTGTGTGTGTGACCCCAGCCTAAGAGTGATGCATCTAATTTATATTAATTCCATGATGTCTGAACTAGTTGAACCCTGGTCCTGCTCTGACCCCTTATACATTGAGATCGTTTGACACAAGGTGAGGTTTTAATACTAGAAATAGGCCAATCCCGATTGGGGTCCACCATGTTGTAGTGGGATAGCTTTTTTCTGTTCTTTAAAAAAATACATAAATTAGCGTATGTTATTTTTGTAAACTATTACTATTTACCATCTTGATTATTGCAGGATACAGGGGCGTAACTACAACAGGTGTAGGGGTTGCGATCGCACCCGGGCCCTGCAGCCTAGGGGGCCCCAAAAGTCCCTTTGGCCCATAGAAAAAGACTAACACTATTCAAGATTTGTAATAATTGGGGGCCCCTTTGGAGCCTTCGCATCGGGGCCCCAGGGCCTGACATTACACCACTGGCTGGATATATGTTCTTTTTCTTTCTCTAGCTTAGGCTTTGTTCAGTTGTGCTCCACCTCATTTGTCTGGTTTTGATTTAATCAACCATACATGAAAAGTGCCTTTTTTTTAAAAAAAAAGAAGGTTTTATTATTTTTTATTTAAAGATTAATATTGAGAATCAAAAGTTATATAAAAAAATCCAATCCAAGCATGCTCAGTACACTAAAATAGCTCTGTGCCATCTAATATCACTTCTGCAATGTACAGTATATTCATACATTGCAGAAGTGACATCTAGTGAAAATAAAGAGTTAAAAATAAAAAAATCTTTATTCTCACCTGTCCACGATCCAGCGATGCCTCCAGCGCTCGGCTCTATGCTTCTAGGACCTAGCCTGACGTCACAGTGCAGTCACATGACCGGTTACCGTGGTAACCGGTCATGTGACTATGACATCACGCCAGGTCCTGTGCATCAGAAGAAGAGAAGCTGGAAGCACCGCGGGCCTCCTGGATAGGTGAGAATAAAGAATTTTTTTTATTTTTTCAGGTCAGGAAAGAGGGGGACAAAGAGGGGTCCAAGAGGGGACCAAGAGGGGAGACAGAGGGGACAAAGAGGGGTCTAAGAGGGGGACAAAGAGGGGAGACAGAGGGGACAAAGAGGGGAGACAGAGGGACAAAGAGGGGAGACAGAGGGGACAAAGAGGGAGCAGCGAGAGGAGGGGAGAAAGGTGACAGGAGGGAGAGAGGAGGGGGACGAGGTGACAGGAGGACAGAGGGAGAGGATCCAAACTGATGGTGCAAAATATCGGAATCGGATACCTATTTGGCATCCGATTGCAGGCATCAGTTTGGATCCGATGCTGTCCGAGGGGAGCTGAAAAAAGTCTGATCCCCTCGGACAGCACAAAATCGTTGTGTGAAAGCAGCCTTACTTCCATCTTATGACAATGATTTTATGAGCACAAAAAGGAGAATACTAAAAAATATAGTTCTAAGAGCACCCAAAAGGGACAGCACAGAAATAGGACTTTTGGAAAGACTAAAGGCCACGTTACACACACAGATATATTGGTCACAGATCTCTGGTTGCAGTGAAATCATGGACACATTGTTCCATTATACACAGCCACAAAATGAAGCAATGTGTCCATGATTTCACTGCAACCAGAGATCTGAGACCAATATATCTGTGTGTGTAACGTGGCCTTAAGTGGGTGTTTAAAAAAGCAAAAGCTAAAGACCAAAATGACAAAACTCAGTTACAGGACCATATGGCATGAGGGAAGCTCCCTGTTCAGTTTTACATCTAAAGCATAGATCATTGCTAGAAATGCCCATGAATTTTAATTTGACTGGATTGAAGGGGATTGAAGATACTGGTGAAAGCTTTGTCTACTTCCTAGATCTGAGGTTTGGAACTGATCCTCCATGTCAGAGCTAGAAAGAAACTAACTGGTGAAACACCAAATTTGAAGTAAAAATGTAATTTACAGTCATTCCTGAATAAAATGGAAAAACTAGGAAATTGTGGTCGTAGATATTTAACTACATAGGATGCTCAAAAGGTTGCTCCATTGCTCCATATTTATACAGATGAGGATATTTAAAGTTGACCCAAATAGGAGGTTTGGAAAATTTTGAAGGATTAATATCTAGCTTTGAGTTAGCCACCTTCGAAACCATCACTGCTGCCCTAGAACAAAATCAAAGGACACTCTCTAGCTGTTTAAAGAGAACATGTCAGCATATTTCTGCTATGTCACCCGAGAGCAGCATGATGTAAGTAAAGCGACCCTGAATTTAACGATGTATCACTTAGGCCCCTTTCACATAGGCGTTTTTATGAAAATGCGGCAGATGCGGCAGAATTACCGCATCTGCCACATCTTCTGCCTAATGCCCGCACTTGTGGAACACCTGCAGCAAGCCCCATGCATTGTTTATGGGGCTTGCGGTCAGGTGCGGCAAGTGCGGTTCCGGCACTTGCGGCAGTTGTGGCCGCGAAAAAAACGTGGTCAGCCGCATTTTTTTCCGCGACCGCTAGTGCCGCATTTGCTGCAACCAGCAGAACCGTACTTGCCGCACCTGACTGCAAGCCCTATAGACAATGCATGGGGCTTGCTGCAGGTGTTCCGCAAGTGCAGGCGTTAGGCAGAAGATGTGGCAGATGCGATAATTCTGCCGCATCTGCCGCATTTTCATTAAAACGCCTATGTGAAAGGGGCCTTAGTGAGGTGGAGCAGTTTTTACACAATCAGAGGTTTTAACCCCTTCATCCCTAGGTCATTTTCTATTTTTATTTTTCTCTCCCCTTTTTCCATCAATATATCCATATGAGGGCTTGTTTTTTTACGGGACGAGTTGTATTTTTGAATGAAATCATTTATTTTACCATATAGTGCACTGGAAAACAGGAAAAATGTTCCAATTGCAGTGAAATTGCAAAAAAAGTGCAATTTCATGTGTTTCAATATTTTGTATTAATGGGTTTAAAATAACAATCAGGGGAGGGGAGCAGTGTACCATATGTGCATTAGCAGATTAGCATAAGCCAAAGTAAGAAGTAGTAATTACCAATGAGAAAAGAATATGATATGTCTGAACAAATAAATTACACTAAGGTCAAACTAGCATCAGCCATAAGGCTGACAAAGCCGTCTAAAACATTAGTTTCTGTCAGTCTGAGCGCGTAGCGTTAACGGCATATAACGCTGTGCTCTGGCTGCTTATCGATCCCTATGGTTACCTGACGCCTCGTGCAGCCGGCTGCTTCACACAGAAGTCCCGGATTTGCACTTTTGCTGAGTGCACAGGAAACGCGGTTTGCAGCGTTCTCCTGTGCACTCAGCAATAGTGCATATCCGGTCCTTGTGTGTGGAGCGGCCGGCTGCACGAGGCGTCAGGTAACCATAGGGATCGATAAGCAGCCTGAGCACAGCGTTATATGCCGTTAACGCTACGCGCTCAGACTGACAGAAACTAATGTTTTAGACGGATTTGTCAGATATAATGCTGACGTTGGTGTGATCCTAGGCTTACAGTATGTAAATGATGATGGGGGAATGAGAGGAGGAAGGTTGTAGGTAAATTAATCAATGATATTAGAATATCGGTAAAATGGGTAGGGTGAATAAGTAGGTTTGAGGGAAGGGAGGGGAGTACAACAAACATTGTATTAAAAATGTTTACATAACTTCAAAAATAAAGCTTAACAACAGACGTTTAACAAAAATAAATTTCTAGCAGGTGATTTTATTGGCAGGTACAGTATCTAACAGGAACCTTTGCATTTAATTCAAGTAATATCATGGAGAAAAAAATTCAAGGGATTCTATCTACGATAATATGAACAGTAAATATTGAGGATGGCGTAGTGCTTTTCAAAGTTATTATACTGGGAGACCGTATAGATGGCTTTGGCAATTGTTGGGATAGTTTGTTTTTTCCAATTCGCTGCTATGGCATCTTTGGTCACCAAACAGATATAGTAACATAGTATTTAAGGTTGAAGGAAGACTTTAAGTCCATCTAGTTCAACCCATAGCCTAACATGTTGATCCAGAGGAAGGCAAAAAAAAACATGTGGCAACAGTAAGCTTCTCATTGGGGAAAAAATTTCTTCCTGACTCCACATACGGCAATCAGACTAGTTCTCTGGAATCTAGTATATATAACCTGTAGTATTATAGTTTTCAAGAAAGGCATCCAGGCCCTTCTTAGGGTACCTTTACACGCCACAACTACGGTGTGGAAACTGAGAGGCAATCCGAAGTTCCGTCACTATTGCCTTAAAATTGCTACGAAATTGCAGTGTGTATTTGGGGAACCCGGTGGTGATTTTGAAAGTTGCACCCGCTTGCGATTTCCGAACACTGCTCCAAAACCAGACGCAATCCAGAAGGTGAATTTCCCTGGTTTTGGCGTGCGAAGGGGCGATAGGGATGGAATCAGCGTTGCCTACTGATATCCCGGAGGCGAGCCACAGCATGCTGGAGATCGCTTCCCCCAGCGATGATTGGTGGTGGCTACTGTGTTTTCATTGGCTGTCCCTTCACAGGATGACATATTGGAAGAGCTGTCCATTCACACTACACAATTGCAATGGCGTCATGTATTAGCCAGCCTTCCTGCATATGCTGGCCAACCATGATGCTATTGCGCTGTCTAATCAGCGTGTTTGGGGCGTGGAATACTCAAGTCTTTCACGCCTATGTTCTTGCGGCGCTGAACATGTACGCCCACATTCCTTTGGGGATTGTGGCGTGTGAAACGGCGTCGGGAGTCAACCGGATGTTTCTCACTGTTGGTGTGGGAACTTCTGGGACGACACATTGCCTTAGGTTGAGGGCTCAATTGCAGCGTGAAAATGCGCCTTCGGCGTTCGGAGGCAACCATGAAAAATGTGCACGCGCATGTTAGGTTGCCTCCGATCGCCGCCAAAGGTTGCAGCGTGTAAAGGTACCTTTAAATGTTAGTAGTGAGTCACTCATTACAACATCATGTGGCAGAGAGTTCCATAGTCTCACTGCTCTTAAGGTACCTTTACACGCCGCCACTTTTGGCGGCGATCGGAGGCAACCTAACGTGCGCGTGCACATTTTTCATGGTTGCCTCCAAATGCCAAAGGCGCATTTACACTTGCACCCTCAACCTAAGGCGATGTGTCGTCCTTGAAGTTCCCACACCAGCAGTGGGAAACATCCGGTTGACTCCCAAAGCCGCTTCACACGCCGCAATCCCCAAAGGAATGTGGATATACATGTTCAGTGTCGCAAGAACATAGGCATGACAGACTTGTGTATTCCGCGCCCCAAACATGCTGATTAGACAACACAATAGTGTCATAATTGGCCAGCCTACGCAGGAAGGCTGGCTAATACATGACGCCATATCAATTGTGTAGTGTGAATGGACAGCTCTTCAAATATGTCGCCCTGTGAAGGGACAGCCAATGGAAACACTGTAGCCACCACCAATCATCGCTGGGGGGGGGCAGTCTCCAGCACGCTGTGGCTCGCCTCCGGGAAATCAGTAGGCAACGCTGATTCCATCCCTATCACCCCTTCACACGCCAAAACCAGGGAAATTCACCTTCAGGGCTGCGCCTGGTTTTGGAGCAGTGCTCTGAAATTGCAACCGGGCGCAACTTTCAAAATCACCACCGCGTTCCCCAAATTCACACTGCAATTTCGTAGCAATTTCACGGCAACGGTGACGGAACTCCGGATTGCCTCTCAGGTAGTTACGGCGTGTAAAGGTACCCTTACAGTAAAGAATCCACGTCTATGATTAGGATTAAACCTTCTTTCCTCCTGATGTAGAGGATGCCTCCTTGTCCCAGTCTCAGGCCTAAGAGTAAAAAAATCATTAAAAAGGTCTCTGTACTGTCCCCTCATATATTTATACATTATTATAAGATCACCCCTAAGCTTTCGTTGTTCTAAACTAAATAACCCCAAGTTTAATAACCTGTCTTGGTATTGCAAACCCTTCAGTCCTCTAATAACCTTGGTCGCTCTTCTCTGCACCCGCTCTAGTTCAGCTATGTCTTTCTTATACACCGGAGATCAGAATTGTACACAGTATTCTAAGTGTGGTCTCACTAGTGACTTGTATAGAGGTAAAATTATGTTCTCGTCATGAGCATCTATGCCTCTTTTAATGCATCCCATTATTTTATTTGCTTTTGCAGCAGCTGCCTGACACTGGGCACTAAATGTGAGTTTATCATCTACCCATACACCCAGGTCTTTTTCAGTGGTAGTTTTACCCAGTGTTTTACAATTAAGCACATAATTATACATTTTATTTCCTCTGCCCAAGTGCATGACCTTATATTTATCCCCATTAAAATGTATTTGGCATTTATCAACCCAAGCTTCTAGATTACATAAATCCTCCTGTAATATAAAATTGTCCTCCTTTGTATTGATAACCCTGCAGAGTTTAGTGTCATCTGCAAATATTGAGATTCTACTCTGTATGCCCTCTACAAAGTCATTAATAAAAGAAGTGGGCCCAATACTGACCCCTATGGTACCCCACTGTTAACTGTGACCCATTCTGAGTGTGCTCCATTAATGACCACCCTTTGTTTCCTATCAGTAAGCCAGTTCTTAACCCACTTACACATATTTTCCCCTATCCCCATTGCTCTCATTTTATGAATATCAACCTTTTGTGTGTCACCGTATCAAAAGCTTTTGAAAAGTCCATATACACAATATTCACTGCATTTCTTTGGTCCAGTCCAGAACTTACCTCTTCATAGAAGCTTATTAGATTAGTTTGACAGGAACGGTCCCTCGTAAACCCATGTTGATATTGGGTCATGAGGTTATTTTCATTCAGATACTCCAGAATAGCATCTCTTAGAAAACCCTCTAGGATTTTGCCCACAGTATAGGTTAAGCTTACTGGCCTATAATTTCTAAGTTCAGTTTTTGTCCCCTTTTTGAATATTGGCACCACATTTGCTATACGCCAGTCCTGTGGTACAGATCCTGTTATTATGGAATCTTTAAAGATTAAAAATAATAGTTTATCTATGACGGTACTTAATTCCTGCAGTACTCTGGGGTGTATCCCATCCGGGCCTGGGGATTTGTCAACTTTAGTGATTTTTAGACGGTGCCGTACTTTCTGTTGGGTTAAGCAGGTGACATTTAATGGAGACTTTTTATTATCACTGATCTTGTTGGTCTGTCATGGGATATTCTTGTGTAAATACTGTTGCAAAAAAGTCATTTAGCATATTGGCTTTTTCCTCATCCTCATCCACCATTTCACCCAGACTATTTTTAAGGGGTCCAACACAATCATCTTTTAGTTTCTTACTATTTATGTAGTTAAAGAATATTTTGGGATTTTTTTTTACTTTCTCTGGCAATGAGTCTCTGTGTCTCAATCTTTGCTGCCATTATTGGCTTTTTACAGATGTTATTTAATTTTCTGTATTTATGCAATGCCTCATCACTACCTACTTGCTTTAATTCCCTAAATGCTTTGTTTTTTCACTTATTGTGCCCCTTATTTAGCCATAGTGGTTTCCTCCTATTTCTAGCATGTTTATTCCCATAGTGTATATATTGTACACAGGTCCTATTCAGGATGCTAATAAACGTCTCCCATTTGCTTTGTGTACTTTTATGTCTCAGGACATTGTCCCAGTTTATTGAACTAAGATAATTTCTCAACCATTGGAAATCTGCCTTCCTGACGTTTAGTGTCCTTGTAGCCCCCTCTATTGCACATCTTATTAAAGGATACTTGAAAACTTATTATTTTGTGATCACTATTACCCAAGTGACCTCCAACCCATATATTTGATATGCGGTCTGGCCTGTTGGTAAATATTAGGTCCAGCAGTGCCCCCCTTCTTGTTGGGTCCTGAACAAGTTGTGAAAGATAATTGTCTCTCATAGTTGTAAAAAATCTATTACCTTTGCTGGAACTGCAGGTTTCAGGGTAGTTGAAGTCCCCCATAGTAATGACTTCTCCCTGAGTCACTGCTTCATCTATTTGCTTTATGAGGCTATTCTCCTCCACCTCCATTATTGTTGGAGACTTATAACAAACCCCTATCAGTAATTTATTATTTTTTCCCCCTCCCCTTGTCTCCACCCACAGGGACTCTACATTTTCATTAGATTCACATATATTATCACGAAGGATGGGTTTTAAGGATGATTTTTCATATAAACAGACACCTCTCCCTCGCTTATTTGCATGGTAATTTCTGAACAGACTATAGCTCTGTAAATTAACAGCCATGTCTCCGATATCCTTACCATGTAATAATTATTTTTCAACAAAATTTATTCTAATTCCTCCATTTTGTTCGTGAGGCTTCTGGCATTTAGTAATGCACTTTATGCATCTCTGTTTAGCTCTATTTTTTGTACTATATTGACTGCTCTAACCCCACCCCCATGCCACCCCCAATTTTATTTCTTGTGCCCAGGTTACTATTTACACTATCTTTCCCTCCTGTACAATGAATACCCTCCCCCCCAATACCTAGTTTAAACACTCCTCCAACCTTCTAGCCATTTTCACTCCCAGCACAGCTGCACCCTCCCCATTGAGGTGCAGCCCGTCCCTAGCATAGAACCTGTAGCCAGCAGGGAAGTCGGCCTACTTCTCCAGGAACCCAAACCTCTCCTTCCTACACCAATTTCTGAGTCACTTATTTACCTCCCTAATCTCCCGTTGCCTCTCTGGCATTGCCACATCGAAATCAGCGTTGAAAAAAATCAGTGTCGAAAAAAACTCGGCGTTGAAAAAAATCAACATCAAAATAAATCAGTGTTAAAAAAAATCAACGTAGAAAAAAATCAGCGTTCAAAAAATTCAGAGTCGGAAAAAATCAGCGTCTGTATACTGATGGGGGGGGCCGTGTGCCAGCAGAGGGCCTCTGTATACCGATGGGGGGCCTCTGTATATTTATACATACATTTAAATGGATAAAATCCACTGTTGCCAGATATTACATGTGCAATTGTTTGACAGAATTCCTTTTTAAATAGGATTTTAGCAGAAATATCGATCTTGGTTTTACAAAAAAGCCTTACGTGATGGAAAAAAATGGAGGTCATTTTCGTAATCAGCACACCAAATTACATAACAATCAGTGAAAACTTCTCTTGTATTTTTTTCATCGCAGGCCTGTGGGGTGTACTCCAGGGAAGAAGAGTTAAGACATCTGAATATATCTGCAGGATCTTGATTATGTAGCCAGTTCTTAAAGGGCCTGTCACACGCGTCAATATCGCCTGCACGATATCGGCTGCACGTGACGTTGCAGCGATATTGACGCGTGTGACATAGTGAATCAACCAGCGATAAATCGCTGGTTGATGATCGCCAGGTTTTAGAATCAGTCCTAAAACCTGGCGATTGTCGCCCGGTGGACACGCAGCATCGCTGCGTGTGACACCGGGACTAGCGATATTCCAGCTCCCAGCGCCTCTCAGAAGCGCTGGGAGCTGGTATCCAAGGTACACTGCGGGTAACTAGGCAGCGCGCGCTGCCTAGATACCCGACTGTGTACCTTAGTTACCAGCCTCCTCCGCTCACCGGGTGAGCGGAGGAGGCTGGTAACTAAGGTACACGTCGGGTAACTAGGCAGCGCGCGCTGCCTAGATACCCGACTGTGTACCTTAGTTACCAGCCTCCTCCGCTCACCGGGTGAGCGGAGGAGGCTGGTAACTAAGGTACACGTCGGGTATCTAGGCAGCGCGCGCTGCCTAGTTACCCGCAGTGTACCTTGGAGACCAGCCTGCTCCCGCTTCCAGCAGGCTGGCAGCGGGAGCAGGACATCGTGGAAACGATATTTAAATCGTTTCCATGATGTCACTGGTCAATTGATCGCTGGTGAGTCTGTCTGTGTGACAGCTCACCAGCAATCAGCCGTCAATGTCGTCAGCGATCAGATCGCTGACGACATTGACGCGTGTGACAGGACCTTTAGTGACCGATGTGAATGTCTCACATCGAGGACTAAGTTGAAGTCTCCTAGCATAAACAAATCTTAATTTCTTGAATAGCATGAAAAACTTTATTTAGAAATACAATTTGGCCTGAGTTGGGGTCATAAATATTTGCAATAGTGCAAATATGGTTATTGTTATAACATGTTAGGATAATGAACCTACCTTGGTCATCCTTTATTTAAAGGGATCCTGTCACCTCCAAAAAGCCACCTAACCTATAAAAACATGTCCCTGCATCATCCTATGACCATTCTCACAATCCTTTTGTCTGCTAAATGCTGGCTGTAAAAGTACTAAGAAACGTATTTATACTTACTCATTATCCATTATAATGAGTAGGAGCCATATTCCTTAGCCCCTCAGAGCATGTTGCTTTGCTGCCTCTCCTCAGAAGATCACGCCCTAATGAGCATTAACTTGTATTTATATTGTAGGCAGGCCCTGCGTGCTTTGCACGTCGCTGTCTGGACATGTAATGACGCAAATCTCATTCATTTACGGTTTGGGTGACGTCAGTACACCCACGCCGCTTGTCCGGCTTCAAGCACCGCCTTGAAAATGGCTAAACAGCTTTGAGAACTTTCTAGAAGCCATGGACATAAAACAGGAGAAAAGAAATAAAGCCGTGCTCCTGCATTGGACGGGCACAGGAGTCTAAGGCTAGGGTCACATCTGTGTTTTTTTTTTTTAAAACCTGATCCGGTTTTGAGCTTTCAAAAAGCTCCAAACCGGATCAAGAAACGCTCCTCATAGGAGCCAATGCTAAAAACCGGATTGCTTCACAAGAAATCCGGTTTCTGTCTCCGGCTCTGCAGCCTGCGTGAAAAATCATGCATACTGCAGTTTTCAGAGCGGTTTTAACATCCGCAATGAGGGAACCGGATTGCTCAGGATGTGCAATCCTGAGCAATGCGGTTCCCACATATACTTCGCTGCCACCGGGATAAGCAAAGTGTACTGTGTTCTGTAAAACTTTAAATTTAATAAATAAATGTTTGTTTAATGTCTCTAGGGGGTGCCCAATCCCCCTAGAAACCTTACACCCACTCAGGTGGGCTTATACTGCTGTAATGTGTTATGTACAACAGCTGACTCCTGTCAGCTGTTGTACACCCACAAACTGACCCCCCCCGCATCTTTATACCTGTCCCTGCACCCCCTGTTATCATTTCTAGCCATCCCTTTTGCAGAACAAAACGATTTTGTAAAGTAGAGAAAAGAAGTTATATTTACCTCGTCCTGTGTGAGTTCTCTGTTTCTGAAAAAGTCTCCAATGGCGGGCCTGTCTGCTGCTCCCTCCGCCCGCTTTGTAATTATGCACACCGCCCTCTTGGCTTGCTGCAGTGCTGAGAGCCTGGCAGCGTTATGAAAGGGGCAGGGCTAAAATCGCGTCATAACGGTAGCCCCGCCCCTTTCATGACGTGGCCAGTCTATCAACACTGCAGCAAGCCGAGAGGGGGAGTGCATAATTACAAAGCAGGCGGAGGGAGTAGCAGACAGGCCCGCCTTTGGAGACTTTTTCAGAAACAGATTACTCACACAGGACGAGGTAAATATAGCCTCTTTTCTCTACTTTACAAAATAGTTTTGTTCTGCAAAAGGGATGGCTTGAAATGATAAGAGGGGGTGCAGGCCAGGACAGGTATAAAGATGCGGGGGGGTCAGTTTGTGGGTGTACAACAGCTGACAGGAGTCAGCTGTTGTACATAACACATTACAGCAGTATAAGCACACCTGAGTGGGTGTAAGGTCTCGAAGGGGACTGGGCACCCCCTAGAGACATTGAACAAACATTTATTTATTAAATTTTAAGTTTTACAAAACACAGAACAGTTTGCTCATCCCTGCGGCAGCAGGGATGAGCAAACTATCCGGTAATCGGATGGCTCAGGATTACTGATTCCCGGATTGCTGAATGTATGAAGACAATTGCGTTCACCGCATCCGGATCTGGATGCGGTGAACGCAATTCAGGTTTAAAGTGTGACCCTAGCCTATGATGTATACAGCATGTTACTTGCAGCCGAGACAAACACATACAGTAATTGCACCAAAGCTCTCACTACTACTTCAACCCCATACAAAATATCAGATATGAAAGAAACAAATTCAGAATTGCTAAGCAGCTTCCGGAAGAATCCTTAGACACCTATGTCACTCAGCTGAGAGAGCTGGCACATGAATGTGCATTCACAGATGTAGATGATGAAATTCTAACCCAAATAATTATCACCTGCTCATCCAATACCATAAGGCGCAAAGCTCTGCGGATCTCTCTCTACATGATTTACTCAAAATGGCCCGTGCTAGAGAAACAGCAGATCATCAGGCTACTGCAATGGAGAGTGGGGATAATTTACATGTACATAATCTCAAGCATTAAAGTACACAAGACAAGCAATCCCCGAAACAGAGGAAATGCTATAAATGTGGACAGGATTTCCCTTACCACCTGAACAAATGTCCAGCTATAGGACAGGCACACAAAAAAGATGAGGAGATTTTTGGTATCTTTCTGTGTTCTTTATTATAAAGGTTGACAAGAACAAGTTGTATCACACAACGTTTCGGCTCAAGGCGAGCCTTTCTCAAGTGAATCTTGTGGATGTGGTTAGAGTACGTGGGTGGGTTCCCACATGAGCATCCGCTCAGGCCAGTACCCTCAGGGGATACTCAGCAGGTGACTCCGTCCTAAATTCTTAGTGCAAGTGTAACAGCAGCATAGTGACTGGTCTGTAAAGAGGGACAGGAGCTCAAACGGTGGTTGAGCTGTACTATATGCTCTCTAAATCAGCTATAGGACAGACATGCAGTAAATGTGGAAAAGGGAATCATTTTGCAGCTGTGCGCAGGTCAGCACAGTACAAGTCTTCTCTGCCTCTAACAAAGCCTGAAAATATAAAAATGGTAAATCAGGACACAGAAGAAATGTCTGGGGCGGAAAACTATGTGTTCACCACCTCTGCCACTGGCTCAGTACAGTCTCCCTGCATCACACTCCCAATCTGCAACACCAATATCACCTTTACAATAGATATGGGTGCTTCAGTGGATATTATAGACAGCACTGCATATGAACAATTGAAAAATAAGCCAGTTTTGCAGCAAGTGAATACTAAAATCTTTCCATATGGATCTACAACACCTCTAAGCTACAAGAGGACAATTTGACACGGAAATCATCTATAAAGAAAACAGGCAGAAAACCACATGTCTGCTGCATTCAGGCAAGGGGTCCCCCAGCCCTTGAGCCCCCCTGTGCCCCGAGATAATACACTTTGAAAACTTACATAGTGGAGCCAAATAGGAGGTGGCTTGTGGATAGAGCCAAAGGGCAGTTTCACACCCCCTTTATGTTTAATCCGCCCACTGCCGCCTCCCTGATGCCAATCATTGTCTCCTTCAACTGCTGCATAGTACACAGAGCTTATTGCAGTGCTGGCCGCTTTGCCCCGCCTCCTGCAGTGAGACGCACCGCCTTTCCCTGCCCTGCTCCATGATTAACATGGAGCAGGGCGGGTATAAGCGGTGATGTCACAGCAGGAGTCAGGGACGGCCGGCCTGCTGCTGTGAGATCACCGCCTTTCCCCATGTAACTTTTTATCGTAGTTGCATTGCGATATCATGACGTGTAAAGCGGCCTTTACTGGTCCCACTCCGTGGGTCTCTACACTTGTGGTAGTTCCAAAACCAAAGACTCCTGAGCAGGTGAGACTGTGTGTTGACATGCACCTACCCAACACCGCTATCCAGAGAGAAAGACATATCTCACCCACGATTGATGACGTCATTCATTTATTAAATGGAGCGACCGTCTTTTCAAAGCTCGACCTCAATAAAGGATATCACCAATTAGAACTGAGTCCAGAATCCAGATACTTAACAACATTTTCCACACATGTGGGCCTCAGAAGATATAAAAGATTGACTTTTGGAGTCTGCTCAGCAGCAGAGATCTTTCAGGATGCGATAAGGAGCGTCATTCAACACATTCCAAATGCCTTTAATTACAGTGATGACATACTGGTGTTTGGTAAAGCTCAAGCTGAACATAATCGTGCTCTGTATAATATCTTCGAATGCCTACTCTCTGCTGGACTCACTTTAAACAAAGAAAAATGCGAATTCGATAAGAATTCGGTAGAGTTCTATGGCCCCATCTTCTCGGCGAAAGGAGTACAACCTGATCCCAAGAAAGTAGAATCCATCAAAACAGCCTCAATTCCACACAATGCCGGGGAAGTATGCTCTTTTCTTGGAATGGCAAGCTACTGTACTAGATACATTCCAATTTCTTCAACTATCAGCAGTCCATTAAGAGAACTTACAAAGCAAAATTGTGTCTTTCAATGGTCCCAAGACTGTCAGACCTCTTTTGAAGCAATTAAAAATGAACTTTACTCAACCACTACCATGGCTTATTTTGATCCGGCACTTCGAACCGATTTAATTGTGGACGCCTGTCCTGTGGGGCTAGGTGCTATTTTAGCACAATATAAGGATAATAATCAAGATCCTCACATCATTTCTTATGCAAGTAAAAGCTTAACAAGCACTGAAAAGAAATATTCACAACCTGAAAAAGAAAGCTTGGCAGTTGTCTGGAGATGTGAACATTTTCACTTATTTGTCTATGGAGCTCCCTTCACCATTGTCATCAACCATCAAGCACTCCTTACGATCTTTGGAAATCCCAAAGCTAAAATGCCTGCACACATTGAACAATGGGGTCTACGTCTACAGGACTATAACTACAAAATTGTTCACAAACCTGGAAAATACAGCAATCCGGCTGACTATCTTTCAAGACATCCTATAAATGATGCTTCACCTGAATGTTCCTCCATTGAAGAATACATACGCTTCATTACAGCTCATGC
The DNA here is from genome assembly GCA_033576535.1 of Allobates femoralis. Lineage (NCBI taxonomy): Eukaryota > Metazoa > Chordata > Amphibia > Anura > Aromobatidae > Allobates > Allobates femoralis. Next base: position 250,360,166 of record JARQOC010000006.1, read on the forward strand.
AGTGCCTAAAGGACTCTCCATTCATCAATTTGTGAATGCAACAACGAGTGACAAGACGCTACGTGCTTTAATACAAATCATACAAAATCGAAGGAGGCATCAAATTCAAAAAGAAAAATTTCCCGATTCTGAGATTGATCTGAAGGAATTAAAACTATTCTCAAGTGTACGGGAGGAATTATTAGTCACTGAAGAACACCTCATTCTTCGAGGTACCAAATTAGTTGTACCTAAGACTTTGCACAACTTAGTCATACAGATAGCACATGAAGGTCATCTGGGAATTGTTGGTACTTAAACATTACTAAGAGAAAAAGTGTGGTTCCCAAACATGGATCAATTGGTGGAAGAGAAGATTAGACATTGCTCCACCTGTCAATTAATTACTCCATCATCAAACTTAGAACCACTGCAAATGTCTCCGCTACCCACTGCTGTTTGGGAGGAAGTGGCAGTCAACATATATGGACCATTACCCAATGGCCAGTACATTCTAGTAACAATTGATGAATATTCTAGATACCCTGTCATTTCTTTCATATCTTCAACATCTGCCACTAGTGTCATACCAGAACTGGATGACATATTCTCCGCATATGGCATTCTAAGAGTGGTTAAAACAGACAATGGACCTCCGTTCAATGGACATGTGTTTACACAATTTTCTGAATACTTGGGGTTCAGTCACAGTAAAATCACACCTTGCTGTCCGCAAGTCAATGGTATAGTAGAACGTTTCATGCGCACTATGGGGAAAAGAGTCAAGGCAGCAAGTGTGGAGCACACTCCGCTGAAACAATCATTATACAAATTCATGCACAATTATCGTAATACGCCACATTCTACTACTAATGCTGCTCCAGCTCATCTAATGTTCAACAGAACTCCGCGCATACGTATCCCTGATGTGACCAGTCATCCCTTACCAAGTGACTCCTCTGTGCGATCAGCAGACTCTTCTAGCAAACAAGCTATGAAACGTTATGCAGACAGAAGGCGAAGGGCACAGCCAAGTGCCATCAAAAAAGGGGATGTTGTCGTCGTGCGTCAAAAACCAACCAACAAGACCTCAGCTACATATAATCCTGTACAATACAATGTTACTGATAAGAAAGGCAGCATGGTCACGGCTGAGCGAAATGGACACTTCATAACTCCAAATTCATCACATTTTAAAATCATACTGCAAAATGATGGTAATAACCTTCCTCTGGTGGAAGACTTGGTACTTGAAGGTGGAGAGAACCACTAGAAAGTTAATAATTCATCAATAAAAGACGAACTCACTAAGCTCAGACGCTATCCAACACGAGAAAGGAGGGCTCCATCGCGACTTATTGAAGAAGTGGAAAAGAGAAAATAATGTATTGTTGTTTGTGTTTTTTTTTCTGACTTGAATCAATCAAATAGGACAAAACTGATATATGGGTTTTTTTTGGACATTTTTCTTCTCATTCTTACATTGTCAGTATACTTCTTCTACGTTGTAAAAAAAAGGCGATGATGTCATCTACTTATATAATCCGCAGTTGGGAATTCGGGCGTTGTCGCCGAATCCCAACATGCTTTGCGGGACTGCGAGTGATGACGCGCAGCGTCATCACGAGCCGCAGACCCGCACTACTGTAAAAAAAAAAAAAAGTTAATGCTCACCTTCCCCGAGCCCCCGCCGTCTCCTGCCGTCTTCCTCCAGGCTTCCTCCAGGCTTCCGGTGGCTGCCGCAGGCTCCGAGTGTCTGCAGAGCTCTTCTACTGCAGTCAAGGACCTGTGGTGATGTCACAGTCACGTGACACCAGGTTACTGCATGGTAACCTGGTGTCACGTGACTGTGACATCACCGCAGGTCCTGAACTGCACTAGACGAGCTCTGCAGACACTGGGAGCCTGCGGCAGCCACCGGAAGCGTGGAGGAAGCCTGGAGGAAGACGGCAGGAGACGGCGGGGGCTCGGGGAGAGGTGAGCATTAACTTTTTTTTTTTTTAACCCCTGCCTTCCTGTTTGGAGACCTTTTACTGTACTGAGCATGCTCAGTACAGTAAATGTCTCCTCCAGCCTCACAGCCTCCCATCCTCACTGCCTCCTCCAGCCTCACAGTCTCCTCCAGCCTCACAGCCTCCCCATCCTCACAGCCTCCTACAGCCTCCTCCAGCCTCACAGCCTCCCATCCTCACAGCCTCCTACAGCCTCACACCCTCCTCCAGCCTCACAGCCTCCTCCAGCTTCACATCCTCCTCCAGCCTCACAGCCTCCTCCAGCCTCACAGTCTCCTCCAGCCTCACAGTCTCCTCCAGCCTCACTGCCTCCTCCAGCCTCACTGCCTCCTCCAGCCTCACAGTCTCCTCCAGCCTCACACTCTCCTCCAGCCTCACACTCTTCTCCAGCCTCACTGCCTCCCCATCCTCACAGCCTCCTACAGCCTCCTCCAGCCTCACAGCCTCCCATCCTCACAGCCTCCTACAGCCTCACACCCTCCTCCAGCCTCACAGCTCCCCATCCTTACAGCCTTCTCCAGCCTCACATCCTCCTCCAGCCTCACAGCCTCCTCCAGCCTCACAGCCTCCTCCAGCCTCACAGCCTCCCCATCCTCACTGCCTCCTCCAGCCTCACAGTCTCCTCCAGCCTCACAGTCTCCTCCAGCCTCACATCCTCCTCCAGCCTCACAGCCTCGCCATCCTCACAGCCTCCTCCAGCCTCACAGCCTCCTCCAGCCTCACAGCCTCCCCATCCTCACAGCCTCCTCCAGCCTCACAGCCTCCTCCAGCCTCACAGCCTCCCCATCCTCACAGCCTCCTCCAGCCTCACAGCCTCCTCCAGCCTCACAGCCTCCCCATCCTCACAGCCTCCTCCAGCCTCACATCCTCCTCCAGCCTCACATCCTCCTCCAGCCTCACAGCCTCCTCCAGCCTCACAGCCTCCCCATCCTCACAGCCTCCTTCAGCCTCACAGCCTCCTCCAGCCTCACATCCTCCTCCAGCCTCACAGCCTCCCCGTCCTCACAGCCTCCTCCAGCCTCACAGCCTCCTCCAGCCTCACAGCCTCCTCCAGCCTCACAGCCTCCTCCAGCCTCACAGCCTCCTCCATCCTCACAGCCTCCTCCATCCTCACAGCCTCCTCCAGCCTCACAGCCTCCTCCATCTTCACAGCCTTCCCATCCTCACAGCCTCCTCCAGCCTCACAGCCTCCTCCAGCCTCACAGCCTCCCCATCCTCACAGCCTCCTCCAGCCTCACAGCCTCCTCCAGCCTCACAGCCTCCTCCAGCCTCACAGCCTCCCCCAGCCTCACAGCCTCCTCCAGCCTCACTGCCTTCTCCAGCCTCACATCCTACTCCAGCCTCACAGCCTCCTCCAGCCTCACTGCCACCCCCAGCATCACTGCCTCCTCCAGCCTCACTGCCTCCTCCAGCCTCACAGCCTCCTCCAGCCTCACTGCCTCCTCCAGCCTCACTGCCTCCTCCAGCCTCACAGCCTCCCCATCCTCACAGCCTCCTCCAGCCTCACAGCCTCATCCAGCCTCACAGCCTCCTCCAGCCTCACAGCCTCCCCATCCTCACAGCCTCCTCCATCCTCACAGCCTCCTCCAGCCTCACAGCCTCCTCCAGCCTCACAGCCTCCTCCAGCCTCACATCCTCCTCCAGCCTCACAGCCTCCCCATCCTCACAGCCTCCTCCAGCCTCACAGTCTCCTCCTGCCTCACATCCTCCTCCAGCCTCACAGCCTCCCCATCCTCACAGCCTCCTCCAGCCTCACAGCCTCCTCCAGCCTCACAGCCTCCCCATCCTCACAGCCTCCTCCAGCCTCACAGCCTCCTCCAGCCTCACAGCCTCCCCATCCTCACAGCCTCCTCCAGCCTCACAGCCTCCCCATCCTCACAGCCTCCTCCAGCCTCACATCCTCCTCCAGCCTCACATTCTCCTCCAGCCTCACATCCTCCTCCAGCCTCACAGCCTCCTCCAGCCTCACAGCCTCCCCATCCTCACAGCCTCCTTCAGCCTCACAGCCTCCTCCAGCCTCACATCCTCCTCCAGCCTCACAGCCTCCCCATCCTCACAGCCTCCTCCAGCCTCACAGCCTCCTCCAGCCTCACAGCCTCCCATCCTCACAGCCTCCTCCAGCCTCACAGCCTCCTCCATCCTCACAGCCTCCTCCATCCTCACAGCCTCCTCCAGCCTCACAGCCTCCTCCATCCTCACAGCCTTCCCATCCTCACAGCCTCCTCCAGCCTCACAGCCTCCTCCAGCCTCACAGCCTCCCCATCCTCACAGCCTCCACCAGCCTCACAGCCTCCTCCAGCCTCACAGCCTCCTCCAGCCTCACAGCCTCCCCCAGCCTCACAGCCTCCTCCAGCCTCACTGCCTTCTCCAGCCTCACATCCTACTCCAGCCTCACAGCCTCCTCCAGCCTCACTGCCACCCCCAGCATCACTGCCTCCTCCAGCCTCACTGCCTCCTCCAGCCTCACAGCCTCCTCCAGCCTCACTGCTTCCTCCAGCCTCACTGCCTCCTCCATCCTCACAGCCTCCCATTCCTCACAGCCTCCTCCAGCCTCACAGCCTCATCCAGCCTCACAGCCTCCTCCAGCCTCACAGCCTCCCCATCCTCACAGCCTCCTCCATCCTCACAGCCTCCTCCAGCCTCACAGCCTCCTCCAGCCTCACAGCCTCCTCCAGCCTCACATCCTCCTCCAGCCTCACAGCCTCCCCATCCTCACAGCCTCCTCCAGCCTCACAGCCTCCTCCAGCCTCTCAGCCTCCCCATCCTCACAGCCTCCTCCAGCCTCACACCCTCCTCCAGCCTCTCAGCCTCCTCCATCCTCAGCCGCACTACCTGACACCGCTGCCATCCTGCCAACCGTCGGCCCCGCTCCATCGCCACCGCCCTCGCGCCCTCCGCAAGGTCCATGCTGCTCGGATGCCGCCGGAGCCTTCCGCCCCTCGCCACTCTCTCACCGCTGGGCTCTCAATGTCACCATGCTGGTGGAGTAGCGGTCTACGGGCTGTGGCCGGGTGCCGGGAGCCAGGGACGTCGTCCTGTGGCCGGCAACAGCCAATGGGAGTGAGCGGACCGTGTCAGCCTGCAAAGCCTGACACGCCCCGCTCACTCCCATTGCCTGCCCCCGCCACCCCTGCAAGCGGATTGGGCGCTGTGTTCTACACACAGGACGCCCATCCCATTGCCCAGGACTTGGCGTCCTAGACCAATCGGATAACCGTCCTGTCTTTACCACACACCGCCCAATCCGCTCCTTCCGCTCAGGTCACATGTGTGACCTGAGGGCAAGAACTGATCCCTCTATGCATCACCCAACCTGCCGCAGAGGACAATGCCGTGTGACTGGGGCTGCGATCAGCCCCAGCACGCAGCCACGTCCTGCCGCCGAGCGGTGATGTCACCCCTCCAGCCGCATCTCTCCTCACCCCTCCTGCCAGACCTCTCCTCACCCCTCCATCTGGACCTCTCCTCACCACTCCAGCCTCTGCTCTCCTCACCCCTCCAGCCTCTGCTCCCCTCACTCCTCCAGCCTCCCGCCACATCATACTCTGCTATCCACAGAGCCCCCTCTATACTCTGACACCCACAGAGCCGCCTGTATACTCTCCTACCCACACAGCCGCCTGTATACTCTGCTACCCACAGAGCTGCCTCTATACTCTGCTACCCACAGAGCTGCCTCTATACTCTGCTACCCACAGAGCCGCCTCTATACTCTGCTACCCACAGAGCCGCCTGTATACTCTCCTACCCACAGACCCGCCTGTATTCTCTGCTACCCACAGAGCCGTTTCTATATTCTGCTACCCACAGAGCCGCCTCTATACTCTGCTACACACAGAGCCGCCTGTATAATCTGCTAACCACAAACCCGCCTGTATGCTCTGCTACCCACAGAGCCGCCTGTATACTTTTCTACCCAGAGAGCCGCCTGTATAATCTGCTACCGTCAGAGCAGTCTGTATACTCTGCTACCCACAGACCCGCCTGTATAGTCTGCTACCCACAGAGCCCCATGTATACTCTGCTAGCCACTCACCCGCCTGTATACACACAATTCATTTCACCGCACTCCCGATGCAATTGCATCGGGTCTTTTTACTAGTGTACAATAATTAGATCTGTCTCTTTAAGAAGGCTAGGCCTGGTGTATTATGGGTAGAGAGAAGAAACAGGTGGGAAGTTAAGTTTAGTTTAGGAGCATGATAATGTTGATCATTATGCTGTATGCTGGAGAAATGCGAAAGAATAAAAGACAGTTAAAGTTTATCCTTGTGAATTCCTCATACCACATTGACATTACAATTGTATATTAGTATATAAAGACAAATTTCTACACGAATACCTACCACAAAGATTAAACGATTATATATAGATACCAAGCAGTATCTAAACAAGTCTTACAAAACTATTCAGTCAAAAATGCAAATAGAAAAGGAAGAAAAAATCCTCCATGAGACTCCTTTTTCAGAACAAATGAGAGGCCTCTTATGGGACTAAAAGTTTGTGGATGAAGAAAGTATCTGTCAATTCATATTTTTCAAGTCACAGTTCTTTATTTCCTTGACGAAGTGAAGCCTTGAGTTAAGTCTAACAGTTCAAATAAAACTGTGAAGTTTAGAAGGACACTCCTCATGGAGTTTTATGGAGGCGGAAGAAGTGAAGAAAGCAGAAATTTTACAAAGGCTCCAAGAGGATCATTTCAATGATGTTAAAGTTCCCCAAATTCTGTTGTCACATACCAGTCTCTAAAATACACATATTTACTTGTATTCCCTTAGAGTTAGGAATTAAATTGTCAGGTTCTTTCATCAGTTATGTGGTCATTGATGAGCTTTGGCATTTTTTCCTTTGTTGAGTAATAAGATAAACTGCATTCCTTCTTCAGGTATTGAAATGGGGACTGTTTTCTCATTTATTCAAACCAACAATTTGATTGTGAATCCCCATCTGTATTGGTTCCCCAGTCTCGTAGTTGGCTTGTGGTGTCAGCGAAAGATCTCCTAAGGCTGAAGGCACACGGCGCGAGGGACTCGCACGAGTGTAATGCGAGGGAAACTCGCATTGCACTCGGACCAGTGTTGCCCTATCAGGCAGGGCACACTGGTGCGAGTCCCCCGCACCTAACTCGCACTACGAGTCAGAAGCGAGTGCAATCACAGCATGCTGCGACTGCACGCGATTCTGACGAGCGTGAGCACAATACAAGTGTATTGGGGAAAGAAATTCTCGCCCCAATACAGCACACGGTGCGAGTGTGGCGCCAAAACGCTTTAAACTCGCCAGCTGTTAAAGCTGGCAAGTTTAAAATGACCGCTTTGCCGGTACAGTAAGCTATCATCTTGTACCGCTGTGACAGCAGCGGTACAAGATGTTTAGCTAATACAATAATGATTGTTGTAAAATAATGTATTCCGGGGATATTTTAGTGATTAACCCCATCAGCATCCTCTGCGCCGCATGTGTGCGCAGAGGATGCTGATGCGGCCCGAATCCCGGCGATGAAGGGGTTAATATGCAGCTGGTGTAGTGGCACCATGTATGTTGAGAGGGTCCTCACTCTCTGTAAACATGGTGTCATTACACCATGTGTTTGAAGGGGTTAAATGTTCTGTAAAATGTGTTAAAAGAACTCTCGGCTTTATAAATTCACTGAGAAAGCCGGCGCTCTGATACTGCCTATGGGGAGCTGTCCCCTTTCATGGTGCTGAACAGTGCAGGTGCTGAAGGCAAGACACCTTACCGCAAGCCCCATAGAGAATGCATGGGGCTAGCCGCAAGTGCCGCCTAGCGGCCGTAGATATGTTTTTTTGTTCAGATCCGGGCAAAAACGCCTAAGTGAAAGGGGCCTTAGGAGGATATCTGTTTGTGCAGGTAACTATTACTGTGCAGAATTATTAGGCAACTTAATAAAAACAAATATATTCCCATCTCACTTGTTTATTTTCACCAGGTAAACTAATATAACTACCGTATATACTCCTGTATAAGCCGACCCGTGTATAAGCCGACACCTCTACTTTTGCCCCCAAAATCTGGGAAAACCTATTGACTCGTGTATAAGCCGAGGGTGGACCCCAGCACAGGTATACAGCCCCCAGCAGTGTGGTATACAGCAGCCTCCCCAGTGGTAGTATACGCAGCAACCCCAGTGGTATATACAGCAGCAGCCCCAGTGGTAGTATACAGCAGCCCCAGAGGTATATACAGCAGCCCCAGTGGTAGTATACAGCAGCAGCCCCAGTGGTATATATAGCAGCAGCCCCAGTGGTAGTATACAGCAGCCCCAGAGGTATATACAGCAGCCCCAGTGGTAGTATACAGCAGAAGCTCCAGTGGTAGTATACAGCAGCCCCAGTGGTAGTATACAGCAGCAGCCCCAGTGGTATATACAGCAGCATCCCCAGTGGTAGTATACAGCAGCCCCAGAGGTATATACAGCAGCCCCAGTGGTAGTATACAGCAGCCCCAGAGGTATATACAGCAGCCCCAGTGGTAGTATACAGCAGCAGCCGCAGTGGTAGTATACAGCAGCCCCAGAGGTATATACAGCAGCCCCAGTGGTACTATACAGCAGCAGCCCCAGTGGTATATGCAGCAGCAGCCCCAGTGGCATATACAGCAGCAGCCCCAGTGGTAGTATACAGCAGCCCCAGAGGTATATAAAGCAGCCCCAGTGGTAGTATACAGCAGCCCCAGAGGTATATACAGCAGCCCCAGTGGTAGTATACAGCAGCAGCCCCAGTGGTAGTATACAGCAGCCCCAGAGGTATATACAGCAGCCCCAGTGGTAGTATACAGCAGCAGCTCCAGTGGTATATACAGCAGCAGCCCCAGTGGTAGTATACAGCAGCATCCCCAGTGGTATATACAGCAGCCCCCCCTTCATCAGTATACAGGGCCCCCCCCTGCTGCAGCAATCCTGTAAAGGAATACATTATCATACTTATCCCTGCCGCTGTCCCGCCGCCGCTATCGCGCTCCTCCGGCTTCATCCGGCTTCTTCTGGCTTCCTCCTCTGGCGCACAGACAATGACGTCATTGCCTGCGCCCACCGGATGAAGCCGGAGGAGCGCGATAGTGGCGGCGGGACAGCGGCAGGGATAAGTATATTAATGTATTCCTTTACAGGATTGCTGCAGCAAGGGGGGGCCCTATATACTGATGCGGGGGGGGCCCTGTATACTGATGAAGGGGGGGCTGCTGTATACTGATGGGGGCGGGCGGCCTGTATACTGTACACAGTGTATACAGTATACAGTGACTCGCGTATAAGCCGAGGGGGGGACTTTTCAGCCCAAATATTGGGCTGAAAAACTCGGCTTATACGCGAGTATATACGGTACACAAAATTTAGAAAAAAACATTTCTGACATACAAAAACAAAACACAAAAAAAATTAGTGACCAATATAGCCACCTTTCTTTATGATGACACTCAACAGCCTTCCATCCATAGATTCTGTCAGTTGCTTGATCTGTTTACGATCAACATTGGGTGCAGCAGCCACCACAACCTCCCAGACACTGTTCCGAGAGGTGTACTGTTTCCCTCCCTGTGGATCTCACATTTTAGGAGGGACCACAGGTTCTCTATGGGGTTCAGATCAGGTTAACAAGAGGGCCAGGTCATTATTTTTTCTTCCTTTAGACCTTTACTGGCCAGCCACGCTGTGGAGTAGTTGGATGCATGTGATGGAGCATTGTCCTGCATGAAAATCATGTTTTTCTTGAATGATACCGACTTCTTCCTGTACCACTGCTTGAAGAAGTTGTCTTCCAGAAACTGGCAGTAGGTCCGGGAATTGAGCTTCACTCCATCCTCAACCCGAAAAGGTCCCACAAGTTCATCTTTGATGATACCAGCCCATACCAGTACCCCACCTCCACCTTGCTGGTATCTGAGTCGGAGTGAAGCTCCCTGTCGTTTACTGATCCAGCCTCTGGCCCATCCATCTGGCCCATCAAGAGTCACTCTCATTTCATCAGTCCATAAAACCTTTGAAAAATCAGTCTTAATATATTTCTTGGCCCAGTCTTGACGTTTTATCTTATGTTTCTTGTTCAACGGTGGTCGTTTTTCAGCCTTCCTTAACTTGGCCATGTCCCTGAGTATGGCACACCTTGTGCTTTTTGATACTCCAGTAATGTTGCAGCTCTGAAACATGGCAAAACTGGTGTTATAAAAAGTATCATGTGATCAAAATACTCATTTGCCTAATAATTCTGCACACAGTGTATTGTCCAGGGAATTGTTGCATAGTTACTGTAGTTGGGACAATACTGTCCAAATTCACTTTCTATTAAATTTCATGAGTAGTTGCTGAAAGATTTTATGTATTTATTTTCAGAACAAGCTTTATTTTAAATTGCTACAATATCCAATGATATAATTAGTGTAGCATAAATGTGTTGTCTTTCTATGTGTAGCCAATGTCAAATCTAGAGTAAAATATGTCAGATCTAGCATAGTAGAATCATACAATGGAGAACCTGACAGAGTAATTGTAACTTAAAAGTGTAATTTCATGATTGTTTTTCAGTTTCTTATTTACAATGTTCACTGTATGGTAAAAATGACCGATCCACCTGCACCAGTTATGTGCACATGTCTATCCATTACTCGGATGCTTCCGCTCTATGCCAATCACTGCACTGGCTGCCTATACACTATAGGATCCAATTCAAATTGCTTGTTCTCACCCACAAAGCTCTTCACAGTGCAGCACCTCCCTACATCTCCTCCCTCATCTCTGTCTATCACCCCACCCGTTCTCTTCGCTCTGAAGAGGGATAGCCACACTTTAAACTTTTGTTTGGTGGAGCCTAGAAGGGGATTTATATTGAGCTCTCTTTATAGTTTGGTATCTTACCTGCGCTCCAATATATTTAAATTAACATGAGGGCTAAGATTTCTTAGGCTGGGGTCACACTTGGCATGAGTTTTTTTAGTGCCTTTAAAAAAAGCCTGCGTTTCTACATGCGTTTTTTCCATTTCAGCATGCGTTTTTTAAGGTGTCTGATGGCACCCTGCGTTTTTGCATGTGTTTTTAAATCAGCACCCAAAAATAGTGCATGTTTTTTTAACATGGGCCCCTATGGAAAACGCATGCATTTTTGGATGGTACTAAACGGTACTAATGTACCATGCGTTTTTGCATGCTTTTTTGATGTCAGCTAATCACATAATAGCAAAAACCCACACAAAAACTCATGGTACTGTCACACATGCATTTTTGCTATTATGACATGTGTTTTTGCTATTAGGGCATGCGTTTTTTAACATGGGGGCCTATAGGTGTGTTTTTACATGCTTTTTAAAAATGCAGGTCTCCAAAAAAGCATGAAAAAAATGTAAGTGTGACCCCAGCCTTAGAAATGCTGCCAGGAACGATTGTTTGTCTATGCATCACAGAAGAGAACAGCCAATGGTGCTGTACAAAGTACAAAAGACTTGAATCACAACCAGTATAGTGGGATCACTGGAGCTTGCATTAACATAAGCAGGGCTTAATTAGGCTGCCTTCACACTTGCAGATGGATCTGCAGCGTTTTGCAGATGCATCTGCAAGTGTGAGCATGCTGACCGCGGCCCCTATGTTTATAATAGGGCGCACGCGGTGTGAAAGCTCTCATTCACTCCTATATGTGTACTGTCAGCAGGCGTATGCCTGCTTACAGATCACACTCTCCCGCCCGCAGCATGGACGCTACATCTCGCGTCCACAGTGCGGACGGGAGTGTGTGATCTGTCAGCAGGCATACGCCTGCTGACAGTACACATATAGGAGTGAATGAGAGCTTTCACACCGCGTGCGCCCTATTATAAACATAGGGGCCGCGGTCAGCATGCTCACACTTGCAGATGCATCTGCAAAACGCTGCAGATCCATCTGCAAGTGTGAAGCCAGCCTTAGGCAGCAGCTGAAAAGTCTCTGAGATTGCTGTGCTTCCAATCTCTAAGGTACAGGATAACTGACTGATTATGGTTACAGACCTAGCGCTTGCCTTCACACTTACTTAAGGTAGGGAAGACTCTCAACTAAATGTATAATTTCTTAAAACTATTTATTACAAATATCAAAAACATGATTTAAAAATGAGTACATAAGAGTATATTAGATTCTGAGTATCAATACATTTAGTTGACATTTCGTTTAATCTCATCACCATAGTTTCTTCATTACTAATAGTATGTCTCACTCGTTGGTATTGTGAGAATGATAGTGCCTTTTTTAAGGAAGGAGAGTGATTGCTGGAATAATGGAGAAGTGTGTTTTTATTCGTTTTTTACCGAAATAAGTCAGCGTGCAATATTCCATTTTCATCTTTACACACAAGAGTGTCTTGGAAGCTTATTTCAGATGGACTATAGATTAGTGTAAATTTTAACTCAGGCCACACTGAATTAATATTATGAACAAAATCTTCCAGGGCCCACATGTCGCTATTCCACATGCAAAATACATTGTCTATAAATCTTTTCCAAAAAATACAATTGTTTTTAAATTTTACATTTTCACAAATAAAATCATTTTAAAATTAAGACATGTATACATTTGCGTATGGAGGTGTAACATTCGAGCCCATTGCGTTCCCTATAGAATGTATCCTAAAACAAGAAATACTTTTCATGTAGGATGATGTTTAATAGATCCAGAAAAAACAGTTTGTTGGGGATTAGAGTAGTGACTATTCTCTAGCAACCAATTTACAGCACATAATCCTTTACTATGGGTAACTGAGGTGTACAAATTTACCACATCAAGAGTTACCAACAGAGAATCAGGGTTGATTTTAACTTTCTGAATTTCATTGAGGAAATGAAATGTGTCCAGACTAAATGATGGAGCCTGTTTCGTTAGGGGGGGTAATGATTTTTTCCAAGAAAATTGCTAGGGATGGTAAAATTGTTTCTGTTGCAGGAACTATGGGTCTGCCCAGTAGATTTATAAGCAATTTATGTATTTTGGGCAGTAAAAAAAACAAGGGGGTTACTGGATGCTAGTTGATAAGGAAACTGCCTGTTTTTTTGTCTATGATCCCCTCATGTAGGCTCTTATCTTCTAGTGCAGTGATGGCGAACCTATGGCACGCGTGCCAGGGGTGGCACGCAGAGCCGCCTCCGCTGGCACGCGGCCTCGCCACCACACTGCCCCTTTGATCTGCCGGCGCGCGCCGAGGCGCTGGCAGATCAAAGCTATGTCGGAGCAGAGGAGACATTTCTCCTCTCTCCGACTCACTTCCAAGCCCCGCCCTCCCGGCCAGCGTCATGTGACAGCGGCCATGTGACGCACTCGGCGTCACGTGACCGCACTCAGCGCGGGTCGAGAGGAGAAGACACAGCAGAGTGCAGAAGATGTCAGCAGAGGAAACTGCAGCAGGAAGGTGAGTATGACTTTTTTTTTTTGATAATCTATTTATAGCAACCAGCATGGGGCATTACTATGTGGGGCTGAATGGGGCATTACTATGAGGGGCTGGATGGAGCATTACTATGTGGGGCTGGATGGGGCATTACTATGTGGGGCTGGATGGGGCATTACTATGTGGGGCTGGATGGGGCATTACTATGTGGGGCTGGATGGGGCATTACTATGAGGGGCTGGATGGGGCATTACTATGAGGGGCTGGATGGGGCATTACTATGTGGGGCTGAATGGGGCATTACTATGATGGGCTGGATGGGGCATTACTATGTGGGGCTGGATGGGGCATTACTATGTGGGGCTGGATGGGGCATTACTATGAGGGGCTGGATGGGGCATTACTATGAGGGGCTGGATGGGGCATTACTATGTGGGGCTGGATGGGGCATTACTAAGAGGGGCTGGATGGGGCATTACTATGTGGGGCTGGATGGGGCATTACTATGAGGGACTGGATGGGGCATTACTATGTGGGGCTGGATGGGGCATTACTATGAGGGGCTGGATGGGGCATTACTATGTGGGGCTGGATGGGGCATTACTATGAGGGGCTGGATGGGGCATTACTATGTGGGGCTGGATGTATGTGGGACTGGATGGGGCATTACTATGTGGGGCTGGATGGGGCATTACTATGAGGGTCTGGATGGGGCATTACTGTGAGGGGCTGGATGGGGCATTACTATGTGGGGTTGGATGGGGCATTACTATGAGGGGCTGGATGGGGCATTACTGTGTGGGGCTGGATGGGGCATTACTATGAGGGGCTGGATGGGGCATTACTATGAGGGTCTGGATGGGGCATTACTATGAGGGGCTGGATGGGGCATTACTACATTATAGGGGCAGGATGGGGACATTACCACAAGGGATAAGGAAGGGACATTACCGAAGGGGACAAGGATGGGGCATACTACAAGGGGATAAGGATAAAGACATTACTACAAGAAGGGGGTCAGGATAGGAACATTACTGCCAGGAGAGGGTCAGGATGGAGCACAACTGCAAGAAGAGGGTCAGGATGGGGCCATAAATGCATGGAGATGGTCAGGATGGATCATATAGCTAGGAGAGGATCAGAATGGAGCACATAGCTAGAAGGAGAGGATTAGGATGGAGAACATAGCTACCGTAGAAGGAGAAGGTCAGGATGGAGCACATAGCTACAAGGAGAGGGTCAGGATGGAGCACATTGCTGCAAGGAGAGGGTTAGGATGGAGCACATTACTACAAGGAGAGGGTCAGGATGGAGCACGTAGCTACAGGGAGAGGGTCAGGATGGAGCACGTAGCTACAGGGAGAGGGTCAGGATGCAGCACATAGCTACAGGGAGAGGGTCAGGATGGAGCACATAGCTACAAGGAGAGGGTCAGGATGGAGCACATTACTGCAAGGAGAGGGTCAGGATGGAGCACATAGCTACAAGGAGAGGGTCAGGATGGAGCGCATTACTAGAAGGGGAAGGTCAGGATGGAGCACGTAGCTACAGGGAGAGGGTCAGGATGGAGCACGTAGCTACAGGGAGAGGGTCAGGATGGAGCACATAGCTACAAGGAGAGGGTCAGGATGGAGCACATTACTGCAAGGAGAGGGTCAGGATGGAGCACATAGCTACAAGGAGAGGGTCAGGATGGAGCGCATTACTAGAAGGGGAAGGTCAGGAAGGAGCACGTAGCTACAGGGAGAGGGTCAGGATGGAGCACGTAGCTACAGGGAGAGGGTCAGGATGGAGCATGTAGCTACAAGGAGAGGGTCAGGATGGAGCACATTACTGCAAGGAGAGGGTCAGGATGGAACACATAGCTACAAGGAGAGGTTCAGGATGGAGCACATTACTGCAAGGAAAGGGACCAGGATTTCAGTATGAAATATGCTTGCATTTCATGATAAAATCTATCTTCTGTCTAATATTCTGCATTTTTTCCATACAGATCTATCCACTTGCTGTCTCTAGAAAGGGCAGTGGCAGCGGCTCAGCTTCAATGTGCAGTACACATGAGCTGGATGACCACTGCTGAAGAGAAGAGAAGACTGCAAAGGTAAGTTTAAAATCAATTAATTGTTAAAATAATTGAATTGATCATCAGTGTTTCAGGACTACAAGCCCTGTACAGGGAAGACAGTTAGCATCTGCTGGCTCTCCCCCCTGTGCAGCGCTTGTGACTACCACTCCTGCTGTAATTTAGGTTATATTACTATATTGGCACTTCGCCATAAATAATTTAGTTTTGGGTTGCGGTTTGGGCACTCGGCCTCTGAAAGGTTCGCCATCACTGTTCTAGTGCATGTAACTTTTTTGTGATGTTAAATTGTAGATCCTCATGTACAATTTCACACGTATTATACACGGAGAGCTGTCACAGCGCTTCACTTAGGTAGTTGGCACTGTTCAGGCCACCAACTGCAGGCTTTATTATTATTATTGATTTATCTTCAATAATTCTGTCCAGAGCATCTCTATCTACAGTGGTAAGGTTTTGGTTTAGAGAGAAGTCTCCAGTTTTCATTCTGTTCAGTTTTGTCTACATTGGTTTTGACACAATCTATATACATTTGCACAGGGTTGTATTTTTTAGATGGTTTGTATTTATTTTATTCCTGAGACCCAAATTAGCAATACTTAATTTTTCTACATTATCATTGTACCCACTGTAATAACATTATCATGGGGGATACTTTCATTCATCCCCACATAGGTCAACTCTTTAAAATCAAAGATTATTACACTTGTGATAGTAACTTTGTCAGAAACAGCCACAATCTTCTAAATATAAAATCCATTCCACTGACCCCCTCTCCAACGCCCCCTCTCTCTGGAGCGCTCTAGAATGCCCATTCCATCTGTAATAAACTCCACTTCATTCACGACCTCTTTACCTCTCGCAGACTATCCTTCCTGGGCCTCACAGAAACATGGCTGACAGCCTCCGACACGGCCTTCCCTGCTGCGCTGTGTTATGGCAGTCTTAATTTCTCCCACGCACTGGCAACAAACATGGTGGAGGAGTGGGTCTTCTCCTTTCTAGCAACTGCACCTCCAACCCAATCCCCCCTCCTCCCTCCCTTATCCTCTCATCTTTTGAAGTGCACTCTTTCCGTATCTACTCTCCTTCCAACATCCAAGTGGCCGTCATTTATCGACCCCCGGACTCGACCATTGCTTACATTTGACCAATTCTCCATCTGGCTCCTATACTTTCTCTGCTGACATTCACACCATCATAATGGCCGACTTCAACAGCCTCCAAACTCCTGTCACTTGCTTCATCCTTTGGCCTTACTCAATGGTCCTCCACAGCCATACACACAGACGGACATACATTAGACCTCATCTTCACCCGCCTCTGCTCCCTAACTAAACCCACAAACTCCCCTCTTCCCCTCTCTGACCAACATCTACTCACTTTCTCAATCTTGTCCTCCTCATCTGCCACCCATGTCCACCAACTCACACACCCTCGCAGAAACCTCACACATCTTGACGCTCACACTCTCTCCAATGCCATTTTACCGCTATCATCCATATTCTCACTCCACGACACAGCTAATGCCACAGCTTTCTACAACTCTACACTCACATCAGCTATTAATGCAGCTGCACCTCTTGTTCATGGCAGAACACGACAAATCAACAGACAACCCTGGCACACAGACACTACTAAAAATCTGCGGCGAGCATCTAGGGTTGCTGAGCAGCGCTGGAAGGAAACACATTCACAAGAAGTCTACACAGCATTCAAATAAGCACTTCTCAAATTCAAGTCAGCACTCACCACCACTAAACAGAATTACTTCATTACCCTCATATCCTCTTTGCACCTCAACCCCAGGCAGTTATTCAACACATTTAACTCCCTCCTCCGCCCCCCACTGCCCCCTCCTACTTCTCGTATCTCTGCAGAAGACTTTGCAACACACTTCACCAACAAGATCAATCAGATCAGACAAATCTTTTCTACCCAACCACCACAACCCCATGTATACCAGACCACTCTCCTCCCACACTAACCCTCCTCCCCTCCATCACTGAAGAAGAACTTGCACACTTCCTCTCCAGATCGCACCTCACCACTTGTGCACTGGACCCCATCCCATCCCACTTCCTCCCCAACCTCACCACCACACTTATCCCAGCCTTATCCCACCTCTTCAACCACTGACTTCTGGTACCTTTCCTTTTGCTTTCAAACATGCATCAATTACACCTCCCACCTCTTCAACCTATCACTGACTTCTGGTACCTTTCCTTTTGCTTTCAAACATGCATCAATTACACCTATCTTAAAGAAGCCATCCCTTGACCCCACTTCTACATGTAGCTACCGGCACATATCCCTGCTCCCGTTTACTTCCAAACTTCTCGAAAAGCATATCCACACTGTACTCTCATCCCACCTCTCATCCAACTCTTTGGCAAATGTCAATCCGGCTTCCGCCCCCGCCACTCCACTAAAACTGCCCGGATCAAAATTACTAATGACTTACTCACGGCCAAAGCTAACAGACAGTTCTCTGTCTTCCTGCTTCTAGACCTGTCCTCTGCATTCGACACAGTCGACAACTGTCTCTTATTACAGATCCTCTCTTCCATTGGCATCACTGACCTTGCCCTCTACTGGATCTCTTCCTATCATTCCAACAACACATTTAGCGTCTGCCACTCCCACATGACCTTCTCCCCCCATCCCCTCTCTGTTGGGGTCCCTCAAGGCTCTGTCCTGGGGCCCCTCCTTTTTTCAATCTATACCCTTGGTCTGGGACAACTCATAAAGTCACATAGCTTCCAGTATCACCTGTATGCTGATGACACTCAGATCTATCTCTCTGGCCCCGATGTCACCTCTCTCCTGTCTAGAATTCTGGAGTGTCTATCAGCCACATCCTCCTTCTTCTCTGCTCACTTCCTAAAACTCAATGTGGACAAAACTGAACTCATCATCTTTCCTCCATCTCACACACCTTCCTTACCAGATCTATCTATCACAATAAATTACATCACACTGTGCCCTGTACCTGAAGTCCGCTGCCTTGGAGTAACCCTTAACCCTGCGCTGTCCTTCAAACCGCACATCCAAGCCCTTGCCACCTCCTGCTGCCTCCAACTCAAAAATATTTCCAGAATCCATCCCTTCCTCAACCCTCAATCTACTAAACTACTAGTGCATGCCCTCATAATCTCCCAACTCGACAACTGCAACCTCCTCCTCTGTGGTCTCCCTGTTAACACTCTTGCACCTCACTAATCTGTCCTTAACTCTGCTGCCCGACCAATCCACCTCTCTCCTCGCTATTTTTCCACTTCTCTCCTCTGCAAATCCTCCACTAGCTCCCAATTCACAGGCGTATCCAATTCAAACTACTAACATTGACTTACAAAGCCATCCACAATCTATTCCCCCATATATCTCTGAACTAATATCCTGATATCATCCAACTCGTAATCTTCGCTCCTCCCAAGACCACCTTCTTACCTCCACACTTGTACGTTCCTCATCTAGAAAGATGATGGGAGTGTAGGTGTGCCACAGTCCGTGCTGCTCCAGGGCTTGAAAAACTCACCAAAGAGACAGTCAGATTTCCATCCTTTATTCTCCTCCTCCTACGCGTTTCGGCGCCTAGCCTGGCACCTTCATCAGGGATATCTCTGATGAAGGTGCCAGGCTAGGCGCCGAAACGCGTAGGAGGAGGAGAATAAAGGACGGAAATCTGACTGTCTCTTTGGTGAGTTTTTCAAGCCCTGGAGCAGAGCGGACCGTGGCACACCTACACTCCCATCATCTTTCTGGATTAAACCACTGTTCAGTGGTCGGTGGAGGTCCTGCAGCAGCTTGGAATAATATTTCCAAAACGCCTTCAAACCAGTTGTGGGGATCACAACTGCACCAGGTGAGTGGCTTCTCGGCATCATCCCATTACCATCAGTGTCACTAGTGATAGGGCACTATTGCGCCTCTTGTCCCCCACCCTTTTATATTTTTACAGTTCCTCATCTAGACGCCTGCAAGACTTCGTCCGAGCATCCTCCATTCTCAGGAATTGTGCACCCCAAAATGTCAGACTGTCCCCTATACTCGCAACCTTCAAGCAGAACCTGAAAACCCATCTCTTCTGAACAGCCTACAGCCTGCAATGACCACAGTGCTACCTCACCACCACTGGTCCCGGCGCTCCACAACCAGTGGACCTAGCGCACCACCACCACTGGACCTGGTGCTCCACCACCACTGGACCTGACACTGCACTACCATTGGACCCGGCGCTCCACCACCACCAGAGCACCTACTGTCTCTCTCCCCATTTCCCTGTAGAATGTAAGCTCGCAAGGGCAGGGTCCTCTCTCCCCTCTGCACCAGTCTGTCACTGTTAGTTTGTTTATTGTATTTTTAACTTGCTTGTATGTAACCCCTTCTAATGTACAGCACCATTGAATCAATGGTGCTCTATAAATTAAAAAATAATAATAATAATTATATACAGTCTAAAATGCTTCTGTGGGTTGTTATACATTGGGGAGACTACTATGAAAATGAAGGATCGTCTGTCCAAACATAAATATACTATATAGCCAAAAAACAGTATTCTACCCGTACCCACGGATAGAGCAACTCTGGACAGCATTATTGAAGACATGGGGATCCAGAATTTAACATTACAAAAAAGTTACATTCACTAGTAGATAAGAGCCTACATGAGGGGATCATAGATGAAAAACAGGCAGTTTCCTTATCAACGAGCATCCAGTAACCCCTTTGTTTTATTTACTGCCCAAAATACATAATTTGCTTATAAATCCACCAGGCAGACCCATAGTTCATGCCACAGAAACAATTTTATCATCCTCAGCAATTTTCTTGGAAAAAATCTTTACCCCCTAATGAAACAGGCTCCATCATTTATTCTGGACACATCTTATTTCCTCACTGAAATTCAGCACATGCATAGATCAACATCCACGGCCATTTTCTGGAATTCTGGCCACTAGAGTCCAAGCTGCCTCTTTCATCAAAACATGCTGCCCCCACTGC
Source organism: Allobates femoralis (assembly GCA_033576535.1). Taxonomy (NCBI): domain Eukaryota; kingdom Metazoa; phylum Chordata; class Amphibia; order Anura; family Aromobatidae; genus Allobates; species Allobates femoralis. The sequence goes on from JARQOC010000006.1 coordinate 250,380,607, forward strand.
TACTCCGGTCACCGGACACCCTAGCAGCATCGGGCCCGCAGATGTGCCCCCACCCTCAATGAATCCTGCAAAACTGCCTCCGAAACCCCGCTCCATCACCGCAGCCTCCCCCGGTAAGCCATGGTGAGTTTGGAATGGGGGGGCGCTGTATACCCAGATGTGGGGACTATGATGAGCTGTCTATGTACCAGGATAAGGAAGCTATATACCCAGATGAGGGAACTACAATCCCTGTCAAAAATTATTGAATCACCTGGCTCGGAGGATGTCCATTCAGTTGTTTAATTTTGTAGAAAAAAAGCAGATCACAGACATGGCACAAAACTAAAGTCATTTCAAATGGCAACTCTCTGCCTTGAAGAAACACTAAAAGAAATCTTGAAAAAAACATATGCTAGCCAGTAATGGTTACTTTTGTAACAGGGGGAAAAATTATGGAATCACTCAATTCTGAGGAAAAAATTATGGAATTATGACAAACAAACAAACAAAACAACACTCAGATACATTGCTAGTATTTTGTTGCACCACCTCTGGCTTTTATAACAGCTTGCAGTCTCTGAGGCATGGACTTAATGAGTGACAAGCAGTACTCATCATCAATCTGGCTCCAACTTTCTCTGATGCTGTTGCCAGATCAGCTTTGCAGTTTGGAACCTTGTCATGGACCATTTTCTTCAACTTACACCAAAGATTTTCAATTAGATTGCGATCCAGACTATTTGCAGGCCATGATATTGACCTTATGTGTCTTCTTTCTAGGAATGTTTTCAGTTTTTGCTCTATAGCAGGATGCATTATCATCTTGATAAATGATTGCATCATCCCCAAACATCCTTTCAATTGATGGGATAAGAAAAGTGTCCAAAATATCAATGTAAACTTGGCCATTTATTGAAGATATAATGACAGCCATCTTCCCAGTGCCTTTACCTGACATGCAGCCCCATATCATCAATGACTGTGGAAATTTGCATGTTCTCTTCAGGCAGTCATCTTTATAAATCTCATTGGAACGACACCAAACAAAAGTTCCAGCATCATCACCTTGCCCAATGCAGATTCGCGATTCATCACTGAATATGACTTTCATCCAGTCATCCACAGTCCATGATTGCTTTTCCTTAGCCCATTGTAACCTTGTTTTTTTACTGTTTAGGTGTTAATGATGGCTTTTGTTTAGCTTTTCTGTATGTAAATTACATTTCCTTTATGCGGTTTCTTACAGTTCTGTGACAGACATTGCCTCTAGTTTCCTCCCATTAGTTTTGTTGTGCATTTCCTGTTTTGAAGACATATTGCTTTAAGTTTCTGGTCTTGACGCTTTGATGTCTTCCTTGGTCTACCAGTATGTTCCCCTTTAACAACCTTCCCATGTTGTTTGTATTTGGACAAGATTTTAGACACAGCTGACTGTGAACAACCAACTTTTGCAACATTGCATATTGATTTACCCTCTTTTAAAAGTTTGATAATCCTCTCCTTTGTTTCAATTGGCATCTCTCATGTTGGAGCCATGATTCATGTCAGTCCACTTGGTGCAACAGCTCTCCAAGGTGTGATCACTCTTTTTAGATGCAGACTAACCAGCAGATCTTATTTGATGCAAGTGTTAGTTTTGGGAATTAACATTTACAGGGTGATTCCATAATTTTTACCTCAAAATTGAGTGATTCCATAATTTTTTCCCCCTGCTTGGTCTACAAAAATAACCGTCACTGTCTAGCACATTTTTTTTTCAAGATTTCTTTTAGTGTTTCTTCAAGGCAGAGAGTTGCTATTTGAAATGACTTTAGTTTTGTGCCATGTCTGTGATCTGCTTTTTTTTCTACAAAATTAAACAGCTGAACGGACATCCTCCGAGCCAGGTGATTCCTTAATTTTTGCCAGGGGTTGTATATACCCAGATGAGGGGGCTATATACCAAGATGGGGGGAATGTACCAGGATAAGGGGGCTATATACTCAGATTGCGTGTTATATTACCCAGATTGGGGTATGTACCAGGATAAAGAGGCTATATTCCCAGATGGGGAGGGACTATATACCCAGATGGGGTATGTACCGGGATAACGATGCTATAAACCCAGATGAGGGCTATATACTTTGTTGGGGGTATGTGCCAGGATAAGGAGGCTATATACCCAGATGAGGGAGTATGTACAAGGATAAGGGGGTTATATACCCAGGTGAGGGGGCTATGTACCAGGATAAGGCTATGTTCCCAGATGTGGGGGGCTATGTACCCAGGCAAGTAGGGTATGTACCAGGATGGAGGATATATATATACCTGTATTGTGGGGCATGTACCAGAATGATGGACATATATACAGATTATAAGATGAACACTGGCATTATAAGATGGACCCCATTTAACTTAAACATTTTTTTTTCTTCCTTCACCAAATTTGTGGTGCGTCTTATAATCTGGTGCGTCTTGTAAAACTAAAAATACGGTAATTGTTTATTCTTGGGATTTTAGTATAATGTACACATTGGTGAATCTATTGAACTCAAATACAAAGTCAGAATCAGAATTATTGATAAAAATAAAAAATATTATTAAATATTATTTTCCTAAACACAAATTTCCTAGTATTTTGTTTCTGGTTTTTCTCTTTAAATAATTCTTAAATAACTCTGTGGAATGCAACAGAGAATGTGAGCAATTAGTGCAATCCACACCCATGATTGCACTCTAATGCAAATGAGGTTGTTGTTAATTAGATATATTTGGTTTGTGTGTTTAATTGAACTTGTAACATTTGAAGAAGGTTAAACTTATAAACAAAATGCGTCTTATCTTAAAGAGGACCTGTCTCCCTCCTGATGCTATGCTAACTGAATGCAGTACTGAATGCAGTGTGTCTGCTGTATTCAGGGAAGGGTCCCTCATGTCTCTAGCCCCTCTGTAAGTTGTAAAAAAGACTTTATAAATTTATGGATAAGGAGTCCAGAGGGACTTACTTAATAATGAGTCATCACTGCTGCTGGTGTCTTCCCCACCTCCAAGCCCTCTCTGGTTCACCTACAGCCCGCTCTTGTTCAGACTCCTTTATCTGTCTCCTCTCCACAGAACAAGCAATGGGTGGGATCGGTCCCAGCAGCTGAAATGCTTCCTGCCAGTGACGTCAGCGCCAGAGCCTGCCCTGCTGTACATACATAATCTGGAGCAGGGCAGGCTTCGGCGCTGATGTCACCGGCAGGAGGCGTTTCAGCTTCTGGGACTGCTCCGACCCATTGCTTGCTCTGTGGAGGAAACCAGTAGCAGAGATGATACATACAGGAGGCTGAACAAAAGAGGGCTGGAGGCGGGGAGGACACCATACAATAGCGATGACTCATTACTGAGTAAGTCCCTCTGGACTCCTTATCTATTAACTTTATAAAGTCTGTTTTACAACTTACAGGGGGCTAGATGCATGTCACACTTGAATATCCCCTGACATGCCAAAACAGCAGAAACCCCCACATGTGACCCCATTTTGGAAATGGCACACCTCAAGGAATTCATCTAGTAGATTAGTTGATATTTTTAACCCAGATTTGTATAAGATTGTGTTGAATAAATGAGAATTACTATTTTTTCCAATAAAATGTTTCTATTGTCCCAAGTTTTTAATTTTCATAGGAGAGAACAAAGGTTGCAGTCATCATATTGACAGCACAAGTGTAAGGCTGGCTTCACACCACGGTGTGATCTGGTCTGGGGCTGTCCAGTGTAAACCAGGCAGCCCCGGACCGGTTTTTGGCCCCATAGTAGCCTATGGGGCCGGGTGGAGCCGGATGGCAACTCTCTGCCATCCGGTTTCATCTCTCCGGTGGAATCTGGGAGAATTCTAATTATTCTCTCCGGACACAAAAATGATGTTTGCATTTTTTTGTCCTGGGAGAAAAATCTCCCAAATTTGCCGGATCCCGGACTCTCCCGGATTCTCTCGGAGCCGGGGCAATCCGTCGCTCCCTAACATGGGAGCCTATGGGGCCGGGAGGATCCGGGAACCGGATACCGGCGGCTGAATGCAGCTGTTGTTTCAGGACCGCGGCTAACTACATGCTAGCCGCGGTCTTGAAAAATCAGCAGCAGCTGCTGCAATTACAGCCATTTTGCTGCACACAGGACCGGAGGGCACATTTGGCCCTCCAGTTCTGTGTGCTGATCCGGTCCGGGGCTGTCAGGGTCATGCCTGACAGCCCCGGATCGGATCACACCGTGGTGTGAAGCCAGCTTAATACAGATTTTTATACCACTGGGTGGTGAAGATAAAAATAATAACATTTTTACCCCAAAACTTTTGCTTTCTCCCCATATTTTACATTTTCACATGAAGGAATGCCAAAATTTGTCACACAAATTGTGCTGAATGTGGCAATACCCTACATGGGGCTGTACACTACTTCTTAGCCACAAGGTGAGACTCAGAGGAAAGGAGCAATATTTGACTATTGGTGTACAAATTTTTATACAATAGTTTGCAGACTTCATATACAAAGCCCCTAAGTGCCAGAAGAGCAGAATCCCCCCTCAAGTGAAAGTGATCTCATTTTGGAGATTACAATCCTGTAGCAATTTATCGACAGATGTAGCAATGATTAGGACTCCATGCATGTGTTCCAGAATAAGTTAATGTTGGTGAGTAAAAATTGGAAATGTTCTAATGTAGTGCCTAGTACATTTAAGAGTCCATATATTATGCCCAGCTTGTGCTTCTGGAGATAAACACTCAGTAAATGAAGCGGGCTCCTTCACTACAGGAATCCCAAATATGTGGATGTTAAATGTGGTTAGGCACACTGTGAGACTCAAAAGGGAGGGAAAGATTTTGATTTGTGATTTTTTTCTTCTGGATTAAGTTGAAGCTTTTATTAGGCACATTTTACATAAAATTTTGGACCACATTCATCCTGTACTCTATGCTAAACACTTACATTGGGGCTGCAATCTAAATCTCAGAATAATGTGATTCAGATGACAACCCTGAGGGATCAATTCACAATAATGAGGCAGCAGAGTTACTCTGGATTCTTATCTGGCCTCTGTTACATAGTGTCCTTTTCAAAAGTGCACAAATTAGTGGTCAATCGTGCTTTTATGTACACTTAAAAAAAATGGACACCACTGGATCATAGGACAGACTGAGTCAAAAATGCTTCCCTTTGTCTCATTATTGGAAATCTTCTCTTGAGGGTTCCATCTGAATCACGTACTTCAAAAACTTACATAACAACCCCAGTGTAAGTGCTCAGCATAGAGCACAGGATAAATGTAAGCCAAACTTTACTGTGATCTTTGGGACAAAAAATGAATAAATCAATTGCAGGTCAAATATTTTTTATGCCATTAACTCAATGGTATAAGTGAATAAACGCTTTTATTGTTTGAGTCAGTGCGATTACAGCGATACCAGATTTATATAGCTTTTTTAGGTTTGCTACTATCACACACTAAGAAAATCCTTTGTTTTTTTACACAAACAAGTTTTTGCATTGCCATATTTTGAGAGCAATAATTTCTTTGTATTTCTGCTGACAGAGCCATGAAAAAGGTTGTTTTTTTGCAGAATGAGTTGATGTGTTTATTGGTACTATTTTTGGGCACATAAAGTTTTTTTGATCACTTTCTATTCTATTTTTTGGGAGACAGAATAAACATAAAACAGTAATTTTTTTTTGTCTTTCACCGTGTGGCAACATTTATAATACAGGTTTAAGTAACACTTTAGAACACTAGTTGGGTTCCTTCTTATCTCAGCTTTTATCAAGTTACAGCTAAACCAGAACCAGAGTTACTTGATTCATAGCCTATAACTCAGACAATTAGTATAGAGTGAGCTATACTCACTTTCAGACTCAAATGTTCTTTCTTTGTTTTTTTTAATTTCAGACTTTGCTAAAAACGCAATCTAACTATGTAACATTACTACTACTTACTACTTATTTGATGTTATTTGGAAATGAGACAGTATATTGATAATTTGTCTAATTGGATGTAAAGTATTGTACTTGGATATACTCACGATTAACATAATCAACTTGTTATTTCTTGTGCTATTTCAAACCAATAAAAATTATTGAAACATATAAAACAGGTTTATTCTTTGAGTTGGTACAATTACAAAGATATCAGACTTATGTTGTTTTTTATGTTTTGCCTACTTTACACAATAAAAACAATTTTATACAAAAAAATATTTTTACATTGCTATATTCTGGGAGAAAGAAAATAACAAATCTAGTCTTTGTTCCTCCGCACGTTATACTAGTCAAACCCAAAAAACATGCCCTGTCAAAGTGGAAATGTCAATAAAAATATTTTCATATGTTTCCAACTTTTTTTGTGATACACAATTCTCAAATCTTTGTTTGTGGATTATTGCTAGGTTTTTGGTCAGCTTCCTCGTTTTCAAGATGGAGACTTTGTGCTGTATCAGAGTTGCACCATCCTGCGATATCTGGCCCGTAAATATGGTAAGGCTCTATTACTATATGTAACATTATCCAGAATACCATACCACCTTCTAATATAATGTGGATAGACTGTATGGTATCTCCTTGTCAGCTTTAATTGAATTGTGTTTAAGACTAGTATTATGAGGAGATGTTTTAGGACAACTAACAAAAGATGAGCAAGTAGAATTTGTGTGCAGTTTTATGAAATTCACTGAATATAGTAAATTTCAACAATTTACAGTTCAATTTGTGCAAATTGCAATAATAAAAATGCCAGCTTACATTTTACAAATTGAGTAGATTATATCAGAAGGCTGATAAAAGCTCAGGCTTTCTCATAATGCCTGGCAAAGATCACATCACATGGTATAGCGTAGTCAATCTGGTGGTATTATTATATATTGTATAAAAACTGAGACAGGGAATGAAGCAGCCATTTAGGGTGAATTAGGATAGTGAGTAAACATCAAAATCTACAGAGCAGCAATAGAGACAGGAATAGAAAAACCTAAAACATTGGACAAATACTCCAGGTAAAATGGAGTAGTATAACTACATTACAGTGCTGAAGAAGATGAGTGTAATAGTCTGTCTATAAGGCTCACTTACAAGAGCGTATATCTCGGATGAGTGCTTTATCGGATGTTAGTACTTGAACCAATGTTATTATATAGGACAGTGGAGATGAGTGGATTTTCGTGCTTGTAAATATCAGACTAAGATTGTCTCTGCCCCTACATAATGCTGTTCTCAGAAGGAATAGCAAAACTTGGTGACAGATTCACTTTAGCCCCTTCACCATCCAACCTATTTCAATCTTCATGACCAGACCAATATCTTCAATTCAGACCAGTGTCACTTTATGAAGTAATAATTCTGTAACACTTCAACGGATCACAGTGATTCTAAGTTTGTTTTTTTGAGGCATATTGTACTTCATGTTAGCCTGGAGTCCCATTTGCAAGAGCCATGCAAGAGACTCGCGTGAATATTTCAGTGCATCGCCCAGCAATGGCTTCCGACTCTCATGACAAGAAGCGTACAGCCACATAGAAATACATGCAGCTGCACACTTCTGGAGATTCGGCAGACATGTGATGCGATATGAGACTCGTGCGAGTCTCATCTATGTCTCTCGCAAGTGGGACCCAGGCCTGAGTAATAAATTTGTGAAACTTAATTTTTTTTGTTAGAAAGCTAGAAGGTTTAAAAGTTTATCATCAATTTCTATCAAAATTTACAAAATCATTTCTTTAGGGACATTTAAAGTCACTTTGAGGGGCCTATATGACAGAAAATATCAAAAAGTGACACCATTCTAAAAACTGTACCCTTCAGACTGCTCAAAACCACATTTGAGAAGTTTATCTTCAGGTGCTTCAAAGGAACGAAATCTATGTGGAAGGAAAAAATTGAAAGTTTTTCCCATAAAAATGGTACTTTAGCGCTTAATTTTGCATTTTCAGAAAAGTGACAGGAGAAAATGCACCATACAATTAGTTGTGCAATTATTCCTGATTATATTGATATCCCATATGTGGTGGAAAACTACTGTTTGGGCACAGCAAAACGCGGAAGGGAACGAAGGGTCATTTGACATATGGACTGCAAAATTGGCTTATTTCGTTAGCAGTCACCATGTTGTGTTTGGATAGCCACTGATGTGCCTAAACATTTGATACCTTCACAAGTGATCCCATTTCGGAAACTAGACTTCTCAAGTAATTTATCTAGATGTGTGGTGAGCACCTTGAATCCCCAGGTGCCTCACAAAATTTTATAACATTTTACTGTGAAAATGAAAAAATAAAATTTTCAGACAAACATGTTACTTTTGCCACCAGTTTTTTATTTCCACAAAAGTAAGGCTGGCTTCACACCATGTTTTTTGTGATCCTGTTCTGTCCGTTTTGAAAAAGACAGAACAGGATCCTTTTTTTCCCTCCCATGTATCCCCATGGTGCCAGATTGGTCATAAATGGCCTTCTGATTCTGCCAGTTCAGTCCCGAATTCGTTTCTGTCCTGTTTTTTCCTGGCCCCAAAATCGGAGACTGCTCCGATTTTAGGCTCCGGTGAAAAAAATCAGACCAAACCAGACAGAAACAAATCTGGAGTGATCCGGCACACATAGCATGGGAGTCTATGGACGCCGAAACCGGGACAAAACAGGATAATTTCCTGGATCCGGTTTTAGTGTACTGAGCATGCTCAGGACACTAAAACCAATCGGTTTTGGTGGGTGGGCGATTTAAACCGCACTGATGCAGTCATGTGACACATCAGCTGATCGGTTGCCTCGCCACTTCCCTATCAGCTAATTAAGGTCCTTAAGCCATCACAGGTGGAAGCCGCGCATCGCAGGACAGGTGAGCATTTGTTTTTTATTTTTAACTATTCCTTTCGTTAATTTTACTTTAGCAGTGTATGTAGATACATTGCTAAAGTGAAAATAACAGCTCCAACACCACTTGTCTGGCTCGGCTCACCCCCAGCTCTTTCTGTGTCTGGATCCCTCAAAATCCTGGATCCAGACACAGAAATGGGATCCAGAGTTTACAATCCGGACCTGTCCATTCCTGTCTGTGGAGTCCTGCAAAAAACAGGATCCCACAGACAGGAACAAAACCGTGGTGTAAAGCCAGCCTAACAGGAAGAAATGGACCACATGTTTTGTGGTGCAATGTTTTCTGAGTACAATAGCCTTTGTGGTGGAAAATTACTGTTTGATTATACTGCTGTGCTCAAAAAGGAAGGATTGCCATTTGACTTTTGAAATGCTAAATTGTCTGGAATCATTAGCAAATGCAATGGCCCTTTTGGAGAGCCCTTGATGTGCCTAAACAATTGAAATCCCCCACAAGTGACCCCATTATGGAAACTGGACCTGTCAAAAAACGTATCTAGATCTGTGGTAAACATCTTGAACCCCTAGTTGCTTCACAAAATGTTATAACATTGAGCCGTGAAAAAAAAAATCTGATTTTTACCACAGAAATGTTGTTTTAGGCCCATATTTTTTATTTTCACAAAGATAACAGGAGAAGCGGCACAATACAATTTGTTTTTCTGTTTCTCCTGAGTATGCCATTAAACCATATGTGGTGGAAAACTACTGTTTGGGCACGTGGCAGGGCTTGGAATGAAAGGAATACCACATTTCGGCTCAGATTAAGATGCAGTGGTGTGGAGATGCTATATTGCTTTGGCAGAGCACCTGACATGCCAGAAAAGCAGACTGCCCCATAAGTGATCCATTTTACAAACTACACCCCTCAAAGAACTCATCTAGGGGTACAGTGATCATATTAACACCACAGGTGTGTCACTGAATTGTACACAAGTGGACAATGAAGAAAGAATAATTATATTTTTTTTCACTAAAATGTTTTTGCACCAGGTTTTTAATTTCTATAAGGCTAGGGTCAGACCAGCATCAGCCATAAGGCTGATGAATCCATTTGAAACATAGAATTTTTCAGCCTAAGCGCATAGCGTTAACTTAATGTAATGCTGTGCTGCATAATCATCTCTATGGTTACCGGTAAACAAGCACAGCCGGCCGCTTCAACCAAAAGACCGGATATGCGCTTTTGCTGAGCGCACAGGGAACGCGGTTTGCAGCGTTTTCCTGTGCACTCAGCAAAAGTGCTTATCCAGTCCTTCTGGGTGAAGCGGCCGGCTGCGCTTGTTTACTGGTAACCATAGGGATGAATATGCAGCCTGAGCACAGCGCTACATGGGATCGTAGGCCCTAGCAAGATAACTTATAACTCTAAACAGACGGTGAAGACAAAAATAAAGTCCATTGTTGGAGTTAAATGGCCGAGAGGCTTTAATAGGGGTAAATTTATTTTAAATACGTCAATAAAATATAAATACGATAATTAAAATTATCAAACAAATGTTCCCAAGATAACTTGAGAATACAACTAACTCCAGACTCGAAGGTTAAAACGACTATATTTCCCCTAGGCAAAGCCTCTCGACAACGATCCAGATCCAAACAGAAAACTGGGATGGGTGGGCGGGTGACCAAACAGCTTTGTCTCTTCAGAGACACTGAGGTAAAATCCTACAGAGGGAATAGATAACAGAGCTTCCTGCACTTTTTTAACCAATCAGTAACACAGCTGACAGACAGCAGCTCAGCCAATCACAGCGTTTACCTGCCTCTGTTACCTACCAAACAGGGACTATTAACCCTTTACCTACACATTCATGAGGATACCTCATGAATCTTTAAGGCATTAAATAAACTCACCATTTTAATTTGAAAACCTAAATAAAAAACACACTACAAAACTTCTTCTCCAGTGCCATGAGCCCATGTAGCCCCCGCTCTAAATGATGTGGGAGCTTGCCATTACATTAACGCTATGCGCTTAGGCTGAAAAATTCTATGTTTCAAACGGATTCATCAGCCTTATGGCTGATGCTCGTCTGACCCTAGCTTAAGGGTTAGTAAGAAAAAAGTGAAACACACAGTGTTGTGTCTTTTTTCAAGAATGTGCCAATAGCCTCCATGTAATCGGGAACAATTTTGAGGTAAATTGCAAAGCTGAGAAGGGAAGGAGCACCATTTTAAATTTCAGAATTTGCTACAATGCTTTGTAGGTGCTATATCACATTGGCAGAACCGCTGAAGTACCAGAATAACAGAAAGCCCACACAAGTGACCCCATATTAAAAACTGTGATCCCCCAATAAATTCATCTAGGGGTCCAGGGAGCATATTGACACCATAGATGTGTAACAAAATTACTCAGGGAATTCATTTATGGGTGTGGTGACAATTTTGTCTCTGGAAATCACCCATGCTGTCAAACGTAGTGAATATTGCAGAATTAAACATTAGAAATAAGCCCTTGTTAGTGCCCAGTACATTGTAGTGTAGCTGTTTGGTGGTAGATTTCAACAGAACACTGGACCACAGCTATCTAGTCAAACTGTATTACTACCCTAAATAGGTTTTGGTAAGTAGGTTTGGGCAGATGCAATACAAAAGTGTTTTCTGCGCTGTGTGGCGGTAGATTTCAACAGAACACTGGAGCACTGCTACCTAGTCAACACAGTGGTACTACCCTAAATAGGTTTTAGTAAGTAGTTTTGGGCAGATGCAATACAAAAGTGTTTTCTGCGCTGTGTGGCTGTAGATTTCAACAGAACACTGGACCAGCTACTGATTAAAATAGTGGTACTAGCCAAAAAGGCTAACAAAGGCAAAAAATTTGCTTGGCTAGATGCGGTAAAGAATGGCTAGTAAAGACAGGAGGTGTAGCTTTCTTCACAACAGTGCTACACCAGTGCCTTGCACACACTGTTACCAGCCAAAAAGGATTTGCTTGGCTAGATGCAGTAAAAAAGGGCTTGTAAAGACAGGAGGTGTAGCTTTCTTCACAACAGTGCTACACCAGTGCCTGGCACACACTGCTAATAGCCAAAAAGGATTTGCTTGGCTAGATACAGTTAAAAATATCTAGTAAAGATAGGTCATGTAGCTTTCTTCACAACAGTGCTACACCAGTCCCTGGCACACAGTGCTGCTAGCCAAAAAGGATTTGCTTGGCTAGATGAAGTACAAAATGGCTAGTAAAGACTGGAGGTGTTGCTTTTTTCACACCAGTGCCATACCAGTGCCTGGCACACACTGTTACTAGACAAAAAGTATTTGCTTGGTAAGATGCAGTAAAAAATGGCTAGTAAAGGTAGGAGGTGTAGCTTTCTTCACAACAGTGCTACACCAGTGCCTGGAACACACTGCTACTAGCCAAAAAGGATTTGCTTGGCTAGATGCAGTAAAAAATTTCTAGTAAAGACAGGAGGTGTAGCTTTCTTCACAACAGTATTACACCAGTGCCTGGCACACACTGCTAAAATCCAAAAAGGATTTACTTTTCTAGATTTGGGCAGATGCTGTAAAAACGCTTGCATGGAACAGACCTGCCTGGTAAACAGTGCTTTTAAGCTCTAAAAAGGGTTGTTCTTGGAAGTAGTCCCTAAACATACTATCTGTCTAACTTGGAATGGAATCACTATCAAACTAGCTTTGTAGCGCACACAGCAGCACCAGCGGCGTCTGACACTCAGCTCCAACACTGTTAAAATGGTGAGGAGGAAAAATAGCTGATTCTTACATGGCAAGGACATGTGACATACCCAGCCAATGACACAAACCCTTGTGTGCAAACAGTGCACTTTGCTCTATGCGTGCTGATAGGCTGACAGACCGGACCACCCACAGTAAGTGCAGGAAGGAAAAAAAAATGGAGAGCTGCATTATTTGACCACAGATCTCTCCCTAGCCCCCTCCCCCACCCACTATTCCTAGACACTGAATCTCATAATAACGTTGAAGAAAAGCATTACTGTGAAAAGACAGTAACCCTTTTGGTCAACGAATCGTTATTGAACATAACCTCGAATAACCTGATTTTTAGCAAATTGTTCGCATTCGCCGAATGACTTATACATAGCCCAAAACAGGTCGAATTTGAAATTGGCAAACATGTTCGATCGAACATTGCACATCTCATATCCTTTTGAATTGGCGAGTAGGAACCTGTTAACAGAGAACAATAGTGTCTAATGCTAGTGGGGGAGGGGTGCACAAAGAGAGGGCATGACCCAATAATGTAAATAAGAGAAACACTTAAGCATTCCCTAGCTAATCCAAAGAGAGGCAGTGACTCATAATGTAGGTTTCCAGTAAAGAGACACGCCTCATCATGGCTACTGTGTGGTTATGGATATCCCCATATTTCTATATATTTTCTTAGATATAATGCTAGTACATTTTCCTGTATATTCATTATTGCATAGCTTTATCTATAATATAAATGTCTTGCGGGGACTTCCGTCTGAGGCTGAAATCACGTGCCAGCGCTGATTGGTCACCGCCAGCCGCGGCAACCAATGAGTGCAGCGTCTGAAAAACAGCCGCGCGTCGTGGCCGCGATCCAATCAGCGACGCTCGATATCGACCTCACAGACACCGCACTGTCAGCCTCCTCCTGGCCGCACCCACCTGCTGGAGCGGGTGCGTCTACCTCCGGCCCCCCTTGCCTGCCGCTGCCACCCGCCGCTCCATCCCCCCTCACTCCGTCACCCCCTTCTCCATTCCCCATCCGCTCCATCTCCCCCCCTCGCTCCATCTCCCCCCCTTGCTCCATCTCTCCCCCCTCACTCCATCTCCCCTCCCCGCGCCATTCCCCCCGCCGCTCCGATCTCACCCGCACCCGATGTTTACATCACCGCCGGAAGCTACAGCAGGTAATGAGCGGTCATGTGACAGGCTCTGTGCACATCACTTCAACCCGCCTATCACATGACCGCTCATTACCTGCTGTAGCTTCCGGCGGCGATGTAAACACCGGGTGTGGGTGAGACCGAAGCGGATGAGAGGGGGGATGGACGTGTGCTGACCACTGGCCCTCCATCCTGCGCTGACCACTGAGCCTCCATCCTCTGCTGACCACTGGGCCTCCATCCTCTGCTGACCACTCTGCCTCCATCCTGCGCTGACCACTATCCCTCAATCCTCTGCTGACCACTGGCCCTCCATCCTGTGCTGACAACTCTGCCTCCATCCTGTGCTGACCACTGAGCCTCCATCCTCTGCTGACCACTCTGCCTCCATCCTGTGCTGACCACTGAGCCTCCATCCTGTGCTGACCACCGAGCCTCCATCCTGCGCTGACCACTCTGCCTCCATCCTGCGCTGACCACTCTGCATCCATCCTGCGCTGACCACTCTGCCTCCATCCTGCGCTGACCACTCTGCCTTCATCCTGCGCTGACCACTCTGCCTCCATCCTGTGCTGACCACTGAGCCACCACGCAGTGCTAACCACTGAACTATAGTACTGTGCTAACCAGTGACCACCGTATAGTGCTAACCACTGAGCCACTGTACTGTGCTAACCACTGAGCCACCATACTGTGCTAACCACTGAGCCACTGTACTGTGCTAACCACTGAGCCACCGTACTGTGCAAACCACTGAGCCACCGTACTGTGCTAAACACTCAGCCACTGTACTGTGCTAACCACTGAGCCACCGTACAGTGCTAACCACTGAGCCACTGTACAGTGCTAACCACTGAGCAACTGTACAGTGCTAACCACTGAGACACCATATACACTGCTAACCAGTGAGCCACCATACTGTGCTAACCACTGAGCCACTGTATACAGTGCTAACTACTGAGCCAGCATATACTGTGCTAACCACTGAGCCCCCGTATACTCTGCTAACCACTCATCCACCATATACAGTGCTAACCACTCAGTCACCATAGAGTGCTAATCACTGAATCACCGTGTACAGTGCTAACCACTGAGCCACCTTATACAGTGCTAACCACTGACCCACCATACTGTGCTAACCACTGAGCCACCATACTGTGCTAACCACAGAGCCACCGTACAGTGCTATTCACTGAGCCACCATACTGTGCTAACCACTGAGCCACCATATACAGTGCTAACCACTGAGCCACCAATACAGTGATAACCACTGAGCCACCATACTGTGCTAACCACTGAGCCACTATACTGTGCTAACCACTGAGCCACCATATACAGTGTCAACCACTGAGCCACCATACTGTGCTAAACACAGAGCCACCGTACAGTGCTAGCCACTGAGCCACTATACTGTGATAACCACTGAGCCACCAAATACAGTGCTGACCACTGAGCCACCATATACAGTGCTAACCACTAAGCCACCATACTGTGCTAACCACTGAGCCACCATATACAGTGCTAACCACTAAGCCACCATACTGTGCTAACCACTGAGCCACCATACTGTGCTAACCACTGAGCCACCATATACAGTGCCAACCACTGAGCCACCATAGAGTGCTAATCACTGAGTCACCGTATACAGTGCTAACCACTGAGCCACATTACTGTTCTAATTATTGAGCCACCATATACAGTGCCAACCACTGAGCCACCATAGAGTGATAACCGCTGAGGCTCTGTATACAGTGCTAACTACTGAGCCAGTGTATACTGTGCTAACCACTGAGCCCCGTATACTCTGCTAACCACTGAGCCCCTGTATACTCTGCTAACCACTGAGCCGCCGTATACTCTGCTAACCACTGAGCCACTGTAAAGTCTGCTAACCACTGAGCCCCCATATACTCTGCTAGCCATTGAGCCACTGTAAACTCTGCTAACCACTGAGCCGCCGTATGCTCTGCTAAGCACTCTGCTGCGGGCAGGAGGGGGCCGAGGAACAGTGGCTGGGTGCGGGCAGGAGGGGCCCCCTCCTGCCCGCACCCGCCCACTGTCCCATCCTGGACTCCGACACCGCTGCACACTGGCACCGCTGCACACCGGAACTGCTGTAGGTATCTACTATATAATTGTCTACTTCTGTCTGTTTGTCTGTAACGCAAATCCTGTGTTGCTGATTGGTCAGGCCAGCTGCCCACGACCAATCAGCAATTGGGACAGTCCGCCCGCAAAGTGGCGCGGGATTTCAACCACGCTTCTAAGATTGGTTGCGCCCGGCCGGTTGCCAGCAATCAGCGATATTGGCGCAGGATTTAAACCCAGCTTCGCTTTGCATTATTCTTAAATCTTCATAAATAATCTACATACATACTCTAGAATACCCGATGCATTAGAATCAGGCCACCATCTAGTAGCATATAAATCGTTGGTGTCTCTTCGAGTTGGAGGAATCGGCGAAGGGAAGAGACACAGTCAGGGGCGGACTGGCCCAGGTGGCAGGGGGGCAAGTGCCCCTGGGCTGTTGGTATAATCCACATCTAGAGCCGCCCCCCCACAGGAATGACCCGGCGGCGCTTTGATAAGTGAGCTGCGGTCCGATCATCCTGACAGCTCCTGTCCATCCACCCAGACCAGCCACCATGCTGCTGCACTGACACAAAGGACGGAGTCATATGCTGAGTACCTCAAACAGGGTACTGGCCTGAGCAGTTGCTCATGTGGGAACTGAACCACAAACCCCCTTTCTATATATACAGAAGACTCACTTGAGAAAGGCTCAACTGGAGTCGAAACGTTGTGTGATACAACCTGTTTTTCACCTTCAAAAATAAAAAACACAAAAAGGATAATCATCTCTCTTCTTTTATTGTGTGCCGGGGATATATTTAAAGACTTTGTGGCCTATTTTTCCCTTGTGCACCTAAACGGTGGTCGAGCTATACTATATGCTCTCTGACTCAAAGCAGGGCTGGCATACCAAACCTGCCACCTGGGGCCAGAGGCACCAGCCAGCCCTGGACACAGTCATTACAGCAGGACTATGGCCAGGGTCACATCTACGTTTTTTTTGTAGAATCCTGATCCGGTTGTGAGCTTTCAAAAAGCTCAAAACCGGACCAGGAAACGCTCCTCATAGGAGCCAATGCAAAACACCGGATGGCTTCACAAGCCATCCGGTGTCCGTGTCCGGCACTGCTGCCTGCGTTAAAAATCATGCAGGCAGCAGTCTTCGCAGCGGTTCTCTGAACCGCTGTGCAGTAACCGGATGGCTCAGGATGTGTAATCCTGAGCCATCCGGCAACTGCATAGTTTGCTGATCCAGGCTATTGCCGGGATAAGCAAACTGTCCTATGCCTATTAAAGAGTTAAATTCACTAACTAAAGTAATGTTTGGGGTCTGTAGGGGGGGCTTAGACCCCCTACAGACCGGCCACCCACTCTGGTGGGCTTCTTCTACAATTTCCCCCATGGCACGGGCTCCTCCGAGCTCCGTGCAAGTCCCCAAAACTCCCGCCCCCCCGTATTACTATACAGGGGTGCCTGCACCCATCTTGTATAGTGATTCCTGTATGTGCCCTTAACGAATGAATACAGTATACATGTAAGCTCATACTTACATGTTCTCGTAGGCTGTGTTATTGTAAATCCATGGGCGGGGCTGTTTGCTGCAGCCTCCGCCCCCTCATTCATTATGGCCGCCCCCTCCAGCCTTCATCCAGTGTTGTGAGGGCGGCCGTGTCATGAAAGGGGTGGGGCTAACGGTGTGCCGCGGTTAGCCCCGCCCCTTTCATGACGCGGCCGCCCTCACAACACTGGATGAAGGCCGGAGGGGGCGGCCATAATGAATGAGGGGGCGGAGGCTGCAGCAAACAGCCCCGCCCATGGAATTACAATAACACAGCCTACGAGAACATGTAAGTATGAGCTTACATGTATACTGTATTCATTCGTTAAGGGCACATACAGGAATCACTATACAAGAGGGGTGCAGGCACCCCTGTATAGTAATACGGGGGGGCGGGAGTTTTGGGGACTTGCATGGAGCTCGGAGGAGCCCGTGCCATGGGGCAAATTGTAGAAGAAGCCCACCAGAGTGGGCGGCCGGTCTGTAGGGGGGTCTAAGCCCCCCTACAGACCTCAAACATTACTTTAGTTAGTGAATTTAACTCTTTAATAGGCAATAGCCGGGATCAGCAAACTATGCAGTTGCCGGATGGCTCAGGATTACACATCCTGAGCCATCCGGTTACTGCAGTCTGGTATTCAGCACACATTTTTGTAAAAAAATGTGTGTGCCCGGCATTGCGTTCACCGCATCCGGATCTGGATGCGGTGAATGCAATTCTTGTTTTAAATGTGACCCTAGCCTATGTGTAGGCCATATTGCAGTTTGCATGGCCTTATGGGGGCCATTATACAGTTTTCAGAGCTCTCTGTGGAACATTATACAGTTTTCAGAGTTAGGTGGGAGCAATTATACAGTGTGGGGCTATTATACTGTTTGCAGGGCTTTGTGTGGACAATTGTACTGCTGGAAAGCTTTGTTGGTGCCATTATACTGTTTGGAGGGATAGTGGAGGCTACTATAATGTGTGAGGACCATTAAGGGTCATCATTTCTTATGTAAAGCGCCATGGAACCAATGGCGCTATATAAATAAATAATAATAATAAAAATAATAATAATAATACTCTGTGGAGGGGTGTAATGGTGGGTTTACACGTTGCGATATCGGCGTCCAACTCCGACCAAAAGTCACGTGGTTCGTGCGTTGGACCCGATATCGTTTGTGTGTTGTATGGTGTGAATGTCCAATATGATGCACGAAAGATGTCAATCCGATATCGGGGGTCGAATGAGCGTGCTATTCAACGGCCCGATATCGGATGCCGGTTGGAGCCGGATCGTCCTGTGTGACAGCCCAACTCCGATGTGCAGTACAACGTCACCCATTCACTCCCATGTTAAATGGTCGTTCCTGAGTCGGGGGTGTACACATCGTAGGGACGTTGTATCCCGATATCGCAACGTGTAAACCGCCGATGCGATTCTGGGAAAACCGGGCACAAAAAGCGCGCTCCCGCGCCGTCGGATCCAATATCGGACAGAAGTTGGAGCATGTAAACCCACCATAAGGGCTATTATAGTGTTTGGAGGGCAATTATACTGCGGGTGTTGTTGGGGTCATTATACTGTGTTAGGGTCACTGTGGAGGGTACTGTAAAAGAGTTCACTTTAAGGTACCTTCACACACAGCAATTTTGCAAGGCAATTTCACTGGCAATTTGCTGGTTGCAGTGAAATCATGGACACATTGTTCCATTTTGTTGCCGTGTACAAATGGAACAAGGTGTCCATGATTTTACAGCAACCAGCAAATTGCTAGTGAAATTGCCTAGCAAAATTGCTGTGTGTGAAGGTACCTGTAGGGGTATCATACTGTGTTTGGAGGTCACTTTTGTTGGCATCATACTTTGTGGCAGGCATGAAAGGGTTATCTTAATGCATGAGAACAATAAGGAGCTTCAATAGGAGAAAGATTACTTTGTAAGGACTGCACAATTGATAATGCTCTTCTGTGACCCTGTCATATATTATTTTTTTGTGGGAAAGGGAGCTAATTAGGACTTTGTATATGGTGCCCCATGATTCCTATGTTTGTATTCTTCAAAACTTAACCTGTGTATTGTGTCTTACAGGTCTCAGTGGCAGCAATCAACAGGAAATAGCAATCATTGAAATGATAAATGATGGGGTAGAAGATCTAAGAATGAAATACTACATATTTAACTTTTGGGAAAAAGTATGTACTACAAAATGTACCATTTTCATAAGCCCAGGCACATGACTGTCTTACCATATCTTATTATCAGCCAATATTGTACGATAAGATGACTATACTGTTATACTGAGGCCAATAAAGGTTTGTTATCATGGATTCAGTTTTAAAAAGGAGCCTTTTCATATCATATTGCAAAGGTATTTACTGCTATATTCATTGTCAACACTACATGGAGGAACACAAACACAAAGTGCATGTTATACAGTTAGGGCCAGAAATATTTGGACAGTGACACAAGTTTTGTTATTTTAGCTGTTTACAAAAACATGTTCAGAAATACAATTATATATATAATATGGGCTGAAAGTGCACACTCCCAGCTGCAATATGAGAGTTTCCACATCCAAATCGGAGAAAGGGTTTAGGAATTATAGCTCTGTAATGCATAGCCTCCTCTTTTTCAAGGGACCAAAAGTAATTGGACAATGGACTCTAAGGGCTGCAATTAACTCTGAAGGCGTCTCCCTCGTTAACCTGTAATCAATGAGGTAGTTAAAAGGTCAGGGGTGGATTCCAGGTGTGTGGTTTTGCATTTGGAAGGTGTTGCTGTGACCACACAACATGCGGTCAAAGGAACTCTCAATTGAGGTGAAGCAGAACATCCTGAGGTTGAAAAAAAGAAAAAATCTATCAGAGAGATAGCAGACATGCTTGGAGTAGCAAAATCAACAGTTGGGTACATTCTGAGAAAAAAGGAATTGACTGGTGAGCTTGGGAACCCTAAAAGGCCTGGGCGTCCACGGATGACAACAGTGGTGGATGATCGCCGCATACTTTATTTGGTGAAGAAGAACCCGTTCACAACATCAACTGAAGTCCAGAACACTCTCAGTGAAGTAGGTGTATCTGTCTCTAAGTCAACAGTAAAGAGAAGACTCCATGACAGTAAATACAAAGGGTTCACATCTAGATGCAAACCATTCATCACTTCCAAAAATAGACAGGCCAGAGTTAAATTTGCTGAAAAACACCTCAAGAAGCCAGCTCAGTTCTGGAAAAGTATTCTATGGACAGATGAGACAAAGATCAACCTGTACCAGAATGATGGGAAGAAAAAAGTTTGGAGAAGAAAGGGAACGGCACATGATCCAAGGCACACCACATCCTCTGTAAAACATGGTGGAGGCAACATGATGGCATGGGCATGCATGGCTTTTAATGGCACTGGGTCACTTGTGTTTATTGATGACATAACAGCAGACAAGAGTAGCCGGATGAATTCTGAAGTGTACCGGGATATACTTTCAGCCCAGATTCAGCCAAATGCTGCAAAGTTGATTGGACGGCGCTTCATAGTACAGATGAACAATGACCCCAAGCATACAGCCAAAGCTACCCAGGAGTTCATGAGTGCAAAAAAGTGGAACATTCTGCAATGGCCAAGTCAATCACCAGATCTTAACCCAATTGAGCATGCATTTCACTTGCTCAAATCCAGACTTAAGATGGAAAGACCCACAAACAAGCAAGGCCTGAAGGCTGCGGCTGTAAAGGCCTGGCAAAGCATTAAGAAGGAGGAAACCCAGCGTTTGGTGATGTCCATGGGTTCCAGACCTAAGGCAGTGATTGCCTCCAAAGGATTCGCAACAAAATATTGAAAATAAAAATATTTTGTTTGGGTTATGTTTATTTGTCCAATTACTTTTGACCTCCTAAAATGTGGAGTGTTTGTAAAGAAATGTGTACAATTCCTACATTTTCTATCAGATATTTTTGTTCAACCCTTCAAATTAAACGTTACAATCTGCACTTGAATTCTGTTGTAGAGGTTTCATTTCAAATCCAATGTGGTGGCATGCAGAGCCCAACTCGCGAAAATTGTGTCACTGTCCAAATATTTCTGGCCCTAACTGTATTTACATGCTTTTCCATATGTATGAGCCCTTGGTGTGATCAGACCATTCAATACACTCTAATTTCAAAATCTCCTGTGATGATTAAAATGTAAAGTCATTGGGTGCATACAACACGAAAAGTAGTTGCAATAAACCAAAACACAATTACATCCCCTTCCAAAACGCCCTCTAGAGTATATGCAAATGGAGTCCGTAGAGCCTCGATTAAGAGTCTCAAAGGCGGCTGCCCGCAGTGTTTTCCTTGACTGGTCTCCCTGAGATCAGTGAGTGCTTTGTGATGTTGGTCTACCAGGCATTGCTCCCACCTAGCCAGAATCCTACTCCACACTGATCAGGGGCAATACCCCAAAACAGCCATCTGTGGATGGATACCTGGCTCTGTTAATTCCCTTGTCATATCCTTAACTCATAACTGAGTAATATATTGACTAAAAGGGCCACTTAATATGGTGGTTATGGTGGTCTTTGCAAGGATTCCTCCCCAGGGCTAGGTCCTTCCCTGGAGGGATATCTGGCTAGTCCCGTGTTTGAGACTCTTAATCGAGGATCCACGGACTCCATTTGTATATTCAAATTTCCGGGGGGTACTGCATCATGGAAGCATCATGGAATGGGACCATGCGCTCCCATTCACTGCCATATGTGATTTGTGCTCAGGTGTATGCCTGCGCACAAATCACACACTCTCGTCTGCACCCTGAACGCGACATGTCGCGTTCCTGGTGTGGACGAGAGTGTGTGATTTGTGTGCAGGCATTCGCCTGCGCACAAATCACATATGGCAGTGAATGGGAGCGCACGGTCATGCGCAGTTAAGCACAGCACCGTGCGCTCCCATTATAAATATAGGGACTTGCGGTGGCTGCACTCACATTGCGGATCCCCTCTGCAGAACGCTGCAGAGGGGAACGCAAACGTCAACCCAGCCTTAATGTGCTTCTTTTTGAGCCACACCTTTGTTGCCTTGGCTGTATGTTTTGAGTCATTGTCTTGCTGGAAGACCCAGTCACGACCCATTTTTAATGTCCTGGTGGACGGAAGGAGGTTGTCACTTAGGATTTTAATGAAAGAAAGAGAGGGGGCGCACTGCTACCAATAATGGTGATAAATTGTAAGGGGTGCTACAAGCCAATTGATAAGTAACGAACAACAGAGAAAAGAATTGGCCAAACAAGCAGCACACCGCACAATATTTTCCAAATATGATATATCAAACCTTATTAAGGCACATGACAAACAATGGTAAAATCATTTAAAATACATGACCACAACTCAGACAAAGTGAGGCCCCCATTCCCGACACAACCAAAGGCATTGTAGTCATATGTAAATAGATAAATACAGATTGACACCAGCCACCAGCCCTCCAGCATGACTGCATGATGCACAAAACTTCAACACAAGGACAGGAGCCATAAACTACCTTTCTGCTAACCATGTGATGGACCTTGATGTATGGACCCCCATACGCTCAGCCAGACCACGTCTGTGTATCCACTAATTTGGATCTCGGACTGCATTCCCTATCAAACAGAGGCCTCCAAGGGCAGCATACACCTATCTAACTGAGCTAAAAAGTGGAGTAACACTCCCACTACTGCATATAAGAATCACTTGATGAAGGCTCTTGCATGAGCCGAAACGTTTGATGATTGATGAACTTTCACAAACTCCACAAATAAAAAACACCAAAAGGATCAACCCTCTCTTGCTTTTTTAAGTAGAGTGCCAGGTTAAGCTTTATATATAGTTATACCCCCTGAAAATAAGACGTACTTGGGGTTTTGGCCAGGCTGCTAAATATAAGGCACCCCCCGAAAATAAGCCGTAGCGAAAAAAAAAAAAAATTGATACTCACGGTACCGCTATTGCCAGAGCCTGCTTGCCTGCCTCTGCCTGCCTCTGCCACTCCTGCTGCTTGCCGCCGCTTTATTTATTCCTCCACGTTTTCCTGTATGCACTGTATGCATCCGGGCACCGCTCAATGTAGATCTATGGTAGTAAGCCGTCAGTCAATCAGGCAGCTGCTGCTGGTGTCTGATTGGCCGCAGCATTACCGTACATCTACTGTATGGACGTCATCCAGGCATCGCTCAGCGTAGATGTACGATAATTCAGTGTCCAATCAGATGCCAGCAGCTGCCCGGAGCCTGGTGTCCAGATACATACGGTGCATACAGGAGGACCTGGAGGAATGAAACAGGCTCCGGTAACAGTGGTACCGTATGTGTGTGTGGCTGGCTGAGTGTGTGGCAGGAGATGTGTGATGGGGTTGCAGAGGGATATTGGGGTTGATGGGGGCTACAGAAGGATATTGGGGGATGATGAGGGCTGATGATGGATGAGATGGATGATGGGGGCTGCAGATGGTTGATAGGTCCTGCAGATGGATGATGGGGATATTGGGAGATGATGGGGGCTGCTGATGGATGATGGGGATATTGGGGAATGGTGGATGCTGCAAATGGATGATGGGGATATTGGGGGATGATGGGTATATTGGGGAATGATTGACTCTGCAGATGGATGATGGGGCTGCAGATGGTTGATGGTAATATTGGTAGATGATGGGGGCTGCAGATGAGTGATGGATGGATGACACAGTTTGGTTATGCTGGTTTGTGATGACAACTAATGTATAGTATACTGTATAATAAATCTTCATTTTTGTTCATCAATAAATGTGAATTCTTCTTCATGGATATAAGACACCCCTTGAAAATAAGACATGGTGCATCTGTGAGAGCTAAAATTTAATATAAGATGTGGTCTCATTTTTGAGGAAACAGGGTAGGCAGCATTTCTCTTCCTCCAAACATGGTGAGTTGAGTTAATGCCAAAGAGATCAATTTTTGTCTCATTTGACCACAGCACTTTCTCTCAATCACTCTCAGATTCACCAAGGTGTTCATTGGTAAACTTCAGACCTGCCAGCACATGTGTTTTCTTGAGCAGTGGGACTTTGTGGACACTACAGGATTTTAATCCATTACAATGCAATGTGTTACCAGTGGTTTTCTTGGTGAGAGTAGTTTCAGCTGCCTTGAAATCATTAAAAAGTCCCCCCCATGTAGATTTAGACTGATCTCTCACCTTCCTCATGATCCTGGATACCCCACGAGGTGAGATTTTGCATGGAGCCCCAGATCGATGTCGATTGACACTTACTCTTTCTTCCATGTTCTTACTATTGAACCAACAGTTGTCTCCTTCTCACCTAGCGTCTTTCTTATGGTTTTGTAGCCCATTCCAGCCTTGTGCAGGTCTAGGATCATTTCCCTGACATCCTTAGAAAGCTCTTTGGTCTTGCCCATGTTGTAGAGGTTAGAGTCTGACTGACTAATTGAGTGTGTAGACAGGAGTCTTTTAAATAGATGACATTTTAAGACAGTTGTCTTTGATGCAGGTAACGTGTTGATTAGGAGAGTCTAAGGCCGGTTTCACATCACGATTTTGGAGCTTCCAAGTGTATCCGTTTCAAAACGGATACACTCGGATCCAAAATCGGATCCCATGTATCCCTATGGGGCTCGGATCGGATGTGTGCCTTTTGCCATCTGATTTTGACACCATCCGATCCTGTCCGACTTAAGCACGGGCACAAAAACGCAGCCTGCTGCGTTTTTGCGTCTGAGAATGAAATCAGACAGCCTCGGATCCGAGCAGATTCGAGCCCTGATGACATGGGAGCCTATTGACATCGGATTCGAGTTGAACTTGGATCCGATGTCGGCTCAGTGTCCTCCCTGCTCCTGCCTCCCTGCATCTTCCTCCCCTCCACTTCTCTATCCCGTCTCCCGCTATTCTATGCTGTCCCCCCCACTATTCTAACCTCTTCCCTGTCTTATTCCCTATCCTTTTCCCTATTCTATTCCCTCTTCTTATTTAAAAAAAAAAAAAAAAAACCCTCCCTGAGGATACATTACCTTCCAGCACCTTCAGGGACTGTCACCATCTATGCAGAAGATCCTGTGGTGATGTCAGAGAGCCGGTCAGCTGACGTGTCAGGTGACCAGCTCTGTGACATCATCACAGGTCCTTCAGCCACCAGATGGAGACTGTTGCATGAAGCCGTCGTAAGATAATGTATCCTCAGGGAGGATTTTTTTTATTTTTAACATACTGGAGGGGGAGAGGACAGTGGGGATGACAGGGGGGAGGATAGAGGAGAGGGACAGCAGAGATAGATAGAGACAGATAGAGAATAAGCAGGGACAGACAGGGACAGGCAGGGAGAACAGGATCCACACGGATCCTGCATAGAATCGGATCGGATGGCTATTTGCCATCCGAGTGCAGGGATCCGTGTGGATCTGTGCCTGTCCTTGGGATCCTCCTTTAAACTCGGATCCCACCGACAGGCACTGAATCGTGATGTGAAACCGGCCTAACTGGTCTGTAGTAGCCAGAACTAACGATTGTTAAGGAATCAAATACTTATTTCCCTCTGCAAGATGCAAATACATTTATATAATTTAGACAACATGATTTTCTTTATTTTATTCTTGAAATTCTATCTCTTACTGTTAAAATTAATCTACCTTTAACATTATAAACTGTTCATGTCTTCGTCAGTAGCCAAATTTACAAAATCAGCAAGGGATCAAATACTTATTTTCCCCATTGTAGCTTGGTTAAACATTCATGTATTTTCAATTGGGAGAGAGGAGAAGACATCTACCAGGCATCTCTTATGGTACCTTTACACGCCGCTACTGGATGGTGGCAACAACCGGGTACATGAGAGAAATGTATCTTGCACCGCCAATTCAACCCGAGGTAGCGGCGTGTGAAGACGGTTGTAGCCACCCGCCAGTGGCGGCACCTGTTTCCGAGCACTGCCCTAAAACAGGTGGTTACCCAGCCGATGGTAGCGAGCTGTATCGGCGTGTAAAGAAGGAACAGAAGGGTTGTTTCGACACCATGCTATGTACCTGGTATGTACCTGGGGCGTGACACAGGCTCCAGGAAACCGCCCCCCTACAGCGATTATTGGAGGGAGCTCCTGCGTTACGATTGGTAGTCGCTGCATAGGGAGGCATATTTAAGGAGCTGACCAGTCACACTACACAATTGCTCGAGCGTCATGTATTAGTCAGTCTCCTGCGCTACCTGGCCAATCATGATGCTATTGCTTTGTCCTATCAGCGTACGAATGTCTCGTAATCCACAATTGTGGCACGCCTATGTGATGTCCATGCTGCACCAGGACCACCCATATTATCTTGTTGTAGCGGTGTGTAAATGAGGTAAGGTGCTCTGCAGAAGGTAACTTGAGACACCCGGCGGTGTATCCAGAGATAGATGTAACCTACCGTAGCGCACCTTGTTGCGGCGTGTAAAGGTGGTGCGTTTACCGTTGGCAACCGTTTGTGCGTGCTCGTGCACGTGAAGCACCCGGTTGTTGCCACCATCTAGTAGCGGCATGTAAAGGTACCATTACTGTATCTTATATCCCAGAGAACGATATGATCAGGATTTTAATTAGATATTGGTCAATGTGTAGTGCATATGGACCAAAAAGTGCCAATACTAATAGACAAAGGCTCCCATACACATTAGACTCAATTTGGAATGATCAGACAACAGTCTACTGTGCATGGAAGCCACCCAACTTCCAGTACGTCACATAAAAATCTAAAAACATTCTATTATGTCTTCCAGGAGCCAAATAAGGAACAATTTCTGGCAGAACTTGCAACTCAGTTAGGTTATTTTGAAAGAATCCTTTCCAATAATTCCAATGGCTCCAAATTTGTTGTGGGAGATAAGGTATGTATAAGCATATAGCCATGAAACATGTACATTTTGTATGGTGGTGCTTGTTCAGATCTTATATTTTTACTACAGATCTCATATGCCGACTACAATCTTCTGGACACTCTACAATGCACCCTGGACCTTTCCCCAACATGCCTGTCTGCCTACCCACTTCTATCAGGCTATGTTGAGCGGTTGCTGAAAAGACCAAATATGATTGAATACCTGAAAACTGAAGGCCGTAAGAGACGTCCTATAATCTCCAAGAAATAATGACCATGGGATGCCATCAAATCCTTTGTTTTCACAAATAAACCTTTTTATAATGCATTTTTAGTCTGGTTTAGTATTTAATTTTTTTTTTCCACAGACAATTGGATAAATGGGTTGCATAGTTGACAAGCCGCATGTGGGACAAGATGTTTTCTGTTATAGTTATCAATTTTTTTATGGTGTTCATCGAATGGGTTATGGTAGTTTCACAGCTTAGGTAGTTCCAGACGCAGTGACACCCAAGGTGTACTTTTTTAAACATTAATGTTTGTTTTCACATAAAAAAGCATTTTAGAGGTGAAATATTTTTCCTTTGTTTTCATTCTTTATTATTAATTTTCTTTTTAGTTTTCCTTTCTTGATTTGTCACTATATGGGACTATAGCTTTTACTTTGGAGTATAAATTTTACTTGCCTTCTTGCTATTCTGATATAGTGCAATACATCTATTCTTCAAGAGATTAAATCTGTCAGTTTTACACTGACACTGCCTGACACACTACTGTAGCTGGCTGACTCATTACTTGCCATTGCAACCACGATACACCGCAACTGCCTGGTGCCGATAGGCTTAAAGGTGGAGTTCTCTCTTTTAAATAACCCTGTCAATACTGCTGTCACTTATCAATGGTATCTAAGTTGTTAAATAGCCGGAATTGGTACTAATACTGATTGTGACTATTACTGCAGGTTGTTGGCTCTGATATAGTGAAGTAAATTACGGTAGTATTTGATCCCTTGCTGATTTTGTAGGTTTGCCCACTGACAAAGACATGAACAGTCTATAATTTTAAGGGTAGATTAATTTTAACAGTGAGAGATAGAATATCAAAAATAAGATCCAGAATATCATTATTTAAATTGTATAAATGTATTTGCATTTTGAAGAAAGAAATAAGTATATCATCCCTCTGGCAAACCAAAAATGTAATACTAGGTGGTAAAATCCCTGTTGGCAAGCACAGCAGTCAGGCATTTTTTGAAGTTGATGATGAGGTTTGTGCACATGTCAGGAGGAAATTTGGTTTTGCAGATCATCTCTAAATCATTAAGATTTTGAGGCTGTAGCTTGGCAACTTGGAGCTTCAGCTCCTTCCATACGTTTTCTATGGGATTAAGGTCTGGAAACTGGCTACCTTAATGTGCTTCTTTTTGAACCTCACCGTTTGTGGCCTTGGCTGTATTTTTTGGGTCATTGTCATGTTGTAAGACTCAGCCACAACACATTTTTAATGTTCTGGTGGAAGGAAAGAGGTTGTCATTCAGGATTTTGTGGCACATGGTTCCATCCATTGTCCCATTGATGCGATAAAGTAGTCCTGTGCCCTTGGTAGAGAAATAACCCCAAAAGATAATGTTTGCTTGACTGTGGGGACAGTGTTCTTTGAGTCATAGGCAGCATTTCTTTTCCTCCAAACACGGCGAGTTGAGTTAATGAAGGGCCCGATAAACGAATAGTGTGAGGGGCCCATGGGTACACAGCCTGCAAGTGGTATTGTTTATGGAGCTATTGTCATGAAGTATGTGGTGTTTTTAAGTTGGTGGTTATTAGTTTTTTATTGAGATTAAAAGTTTGCCTTAGTCATACTAAGGCTTGGTTTCTGCAGACTTGTTTTGCAGTTTATGCAGGACCTGGGGACTGGCTGTTAGTGGCATTTCCCTGTGTTGCTGGTGTGAGTCACGAGCTGTTATCTGATTGGACAGTGGGTGAGCGCGAATTTCATTTACCTCACAGTCGGAAGCTTCAGTGGAAGGTCACACAGCTGGAAGCTCTCTGCAAGAAGAGGAAGTGCTGCTTGAGCTGAGAGATAAGATTAACCAAGAAGGAGGCTTAGAGTGGCTAAGAACATGCCTGTCTTCTCCATGTGCTGTTTCACAGACATTGGCAGAGATTCCTTCAGCAGACAAGACAAGTGATGAAGTACCTCAGACTTTATTCCAGCCGGCTGCTGAGGTAATTACACACAGCAGACCCTTGTTAGATGTTATGGAACTGAGCCCTCAAGGGTCCCAGACTGATGGTGGGTTTACACACACCAATCATTGTATCCAATCTCTGAACCAATCTCTGGTTGCAGTGAAATCATGGACAGATTGCTCCATGTTGTACACAGCCACAAAATGGAACTATGTGTCCATGATTTCACTGCAACCAGAGATTGGTTCAGAGATTGGATACAATGATTGGTGTGTGTAAACCCACCATGAAGGAGGGAGGAGGAAGGAGGTCACCACCCACAGAAAATGCAAGGCTAGGCAGAGATATTCTCCACACACTTCACCTGTCAGGAGAAGTAAGGAGAAAAAGCAATGCTGCAGCCAGACGAAATTTAAAGGAACAGTGCCTGTTTCTGCAAAGCACAGGCTTGAGGGTCGGGGCCAAAGAATGACGAAGAAGAAGCAGGAAACAAGAAGAGACAGCAGTCTAGGGGATCTGGTAAGATCACTGGGCAGGCAGGGTTGGAGGAGATGATTATAGAGCAACACAGTATGAGTGCTGTGTATGCAGTTAATGATGTACCATTGCACTTGAATGCTGATGCTGCACGAATGTCTTGTGAGGGCACAGCGGTAAATGCCACGGCTGTTGATTCGACAATCGCATCGCAGGTGTGGGCTAAGGCACCCTCTTTCTCAGATGAGGAGTCAGAGCATTCATTCAGATCAGTATCAGTGGCTAACCAGAGACCTACTATGGTTAATGAACATAGGGGTCGATCGGCACCATCTATCCTTGAGTTTGGGGATGTTTCTGCCCCCTTTGTTTTGGATCGTGCTTCGATTCAAACATGGATTAATCAAGCGGTTTTGTCGGCATTAGCCTTGGGTAAAGATAATCAACGTTCAGGAGCTGTGAGTGGCTCTGCACCTAAACCCTCTGGGGTTGCAGATTGTTTTCTGAAGGATGCTCTAACATGTAGTATGTCCCCTTTAGGCTTTCATCTTAACAGCGTAGTGAAAGAAGAAATTTGGCAGCATAATTACATTGATTTGTTTTCTTTGCTGCCATCCAACGAATCTACTTCTAGCTTTGTACAGGAAAAGAGAGAGGATAGACATGACACAGATAATGAGAATAAGCGTCCATACCAGTCGTTCCCTTTTTCAATCTATTCAGCAGTCCTAGGGGAAAAGGAATCGCAGCTCTGCTCCAGCCTTTTCTAGTACCTAGATATTGTGCTGGAAGCTTTAGAAATTTTGGTGGAATTGCGTGGCTGCAATATGACGCAGCCTTCCGCCTGAAGTTATCTGTGCATCCGTCAGTTCATTGGGGTGCTAAGGATGTAGGTTTGTGGGTGAGCCTGATGCTCCTGCAGAGAATGACATCAGTTAAACCTTCCGGATCATCCGTGTCAAAAAGGGCGTCTGTTTCGCCTTTAATGACGCAGGGTGTAAGTGGCCTCAGACTTGCCGTTTTCGTCACGAATGTTCCTTTTGTGGCGGAGCTCACACTGCCGTCAAGTGCTTCAAAAAGCAGAATTCTGCTGCAGGAGCTGGAGCAGTTAGGGATTCAGGGTCAAAAGGGCAGAACTCCGGTGAGGTTAGCCGCCCTCAAGCCTTATCTCGATTTGTACCCAGATCGGGAGAAAGCGCTTCTCATCAATAATGGTTTTAAATTCGTTTTTTGGGTTCCTTCATTTCAAGGCCCCGGTTGCATTCCTCATAAAAACCTAACATCCATTAACCTTCATTTTGATTCGGTAAGGGAATATATTACAAAAGAATTATCTCTGGGACGCATCTCAGGTCCATTTCATTCCCCCCGTTCAAGGATTTTTGTATTTCCCCCTTAGGGATTTTTCCGAAGAAGGAATTAGGAGCATTTAGAGTGATACATCATCTATCGTTCCCTTTTGTCTCGTCTCTAAATGATGACGTGGCAAATATCCTACCTAATGTGTCTTACACGTCTTTGACGATGCAGTTTATCAACTACAACGTTTTGGAAAAACAGCATTGTTAGCTAAAACGGACATTAAGTCTGCTTTTAGACTCCTCCCAGTTCACCCTGAAGGTTTCAATTCTTTGGTCTTCCAGTTTGAGGGTTGTTTCTTTTTTGACAGGTGCCTCCCCATGGGGTTTTCTTTTTCTTGTTTTTATTTTTAAGCTTTTTCTTCCTTTTTGGAATGGGTTACTGTTTTTAGTTTTCCGCACGGTCATGTTTTGCACTATTTAGACGACTTCCTTTTCATTGGCCCCCATGATAATGACGTTTGTTTTTCCTTGGTCTCTGGTTTTTGTCAATTGATGGAATCTTTTGTGATTCCTTTAGCAGCCGACAAGACAGTCATGCCATGCAGATCTTTGGATTTTTTTGGGCATTAGTATTGATTCAGCAAACATGATTTTTGCGCCTCCCAGTGGAAAAGCAAAAGAGTATCAGAGTTAAGATTCCCGAGATTTTAAGGAAGGATAAGGTGACACTGAAAGTGTTGCAATCCTTACTCGGGAGTTTAAATTTTGCTTTAATAATAATAATAATAATAAAGCTTTATTTATATAGCGCCAACATATTCCGCAGCGCTTTACAATGTAGGGTACAGAAAATATACAGTAAGCAATTACAGTAGAGAACAAATACAGTACAATAATTGGATACAAAACAATAGGCATAGAATCAATGTAATAAAGAAAATACAATAAATAAAGCAAGAAATGAAGGTGACCCTGCTCAAAAGAGCTTACAATCTACAACGGGATAGGGGTTGCACAAGGTACAGGGGCTTATTGCACTGATGGTCCAGGCATCTTGAGGAAATGGGGCATAGAACTAAGCTTACATGGATAGTCATTATACAGTCTGTGTAGAGCTTTTTGGTTTGGTGGAGTTTGTAGAAGAGTAATGTCCAGAGGGATAGCCCATTCACTGTCTACAGTACAAAGGACTTCTATTAGGGAGTATGATAGGCTGCCTTAAAAAGATGTGTTTTTAGGGATCGTCTGAAGCCATGCAAGTTGTGGATAGTCCTGATTTCTTGGGGTAAAGCATTCCAGAGGTTTGGTGCAGCTCTGGAGAAATCTTGGAGCCGGGAGTGGGAGGATCGGATTAGTGCAGATGTTAGTCGAAGGTCATTTGATGAACGTAGAGAACGGGTGGGGTGATAGACAGAGA
This sequence comes from Allobates femoralis, assembly GCA_033576535.1. Taxonomy (NCBI): domain Eukaryota; kingdom Metazoa; phylum Chordata; class Amphibia; order Anura; family Aromobatidae; genus Allobates; species Allobates femoralis. Next base: position 250,413,152 of record JARQOC010000006.1, read on the forward strand.
TGAGGGAGGAGAGGTAGGGGGGTGCTGCACTGTGAAGAGCTTTGTGGGTGAGAACAAGCAATTTGAATTTGATCCTGTAGTATACGTGCAGCCAGTGCAACGACTGGCACAGAGCAGAGACATCTGAGTAACGATTGGCCAGATGGGTGATCTTGGCTGCTGCATTAAGGATAGACTGGAGAGGAGAAAGTCTGCTGAGGGGGAGGCTGCTTAATAGAGAATTGCAATAGTCAAGGCGGGAATGGATTAGGGCCACGGTGAGGGTTTTTGTTGTTTCCATGGTGAGAAAGGGGCGGACTCTAGAGATATTCTTCAGGTGTAAGCGACAGGAGTGGACGAGAGATTGTGTGTGGTAGGAGAAGGAGAGATCTGTGTCAAACATAACACCCAGACAGCGAGCCTGCTGCCTAGGCGTTATCGTGGTGCCACAAACTGAGAGAGAGATGTCCGATTTAGGGAGGTTGGTGGATGGGGGGAGCAGAAGTAGTTCAGTTTTGGAAAGGTTTAGTTTCAAATAGAGAGTGGACATGATATTGGAAACTGCAGCTATACAGTCATTGGTGTTCTTTAATACCGCAGGGGTAAGGTCAGGGGCTGAAGTGTATAGTTGTGTGTCATCAGCATAAAGATGGTACTGAAAGCCAAATCTGCTGATGGTGCTTCCAATCGGGGCTGTGTAGAGAGAAAAGAGGAGAGGGCCAAGGACTGAACCCTGAGGGACTCCAATAGTGAGAGGAAGAGGGGAAGAAGTGGAGCCAGCAAAAGATACACTGAAAGAGCGGTCAGAAAGATAGGAGGAGAGCCAGGAGAGAGCAGTGTCCTTTATGCCAATGGAGAGCAGCATAGAGAGTAGGAGATGATGGTCGACAGTGTCAAAAGCTGCAGAGAGGTCAAGAAGAATAAGCAGAGAGTGGTCACCATTACTTTTTGCTGTCAGAAGGTCATTGGTCACTTTGATGATGGCAGTTTCTGTAGAGTGAAGGGGGCGGAAACCAGACTGTAATGGATCTAGAAGAGAGTGAGCGGTGAGGTAACTGGTGAGGCGGGAATAGACCAGGCGCTCCAAGAGTTTAGAGATGAAGGGGAGATTGGAGACTGGTCTGTAGTTATTTGTGCAGGTTGGGCCGAGAGTGGTTTTCTTTAATAATGGGGTAATGATCGAGTGTTTGAAGGAGGAGGGGAAGATGCCAGAAGAGAGGGAGAGATTGAAGATTTTTGGTTAGATGAGTGGTGACGACTGGAGAGAGGGACTGGAGCAGGTGTGAGGGAATGGGGTCAGTAGTGCATGTGGTGGGTCGAGAGGAAGAAAGGAGCCTGGAGACTTCTTCTTCTGTGACTGGGTCAAATGTGGAGAGTGAACCGGAGGAGCTGTGGGGAAGAATGGGGCTGGCAGCGCTTGGAGGCTGAGAGCTGATTTCCTGGCGGATGTTGTCTATTTTCTCCATGAAGTAGGAAGCCAGGTCAACAGCACAGAGGTCAGTGATGGGGGCCTGCACTTTAGGACTGAGGAGAGAGTGAAAGGTGTCAAAGAGTTTTTTTGGATTGTTGGATAGTGAGGAGACCAGGGTGGTGAAGTAGGTCTGTTTGGCAAGGTGAAGGGCAGAGTTGTAAGTTTTGAGCATGAATTTATAGTGGATAAAGTCTCCTGGTGAGCGAGTTTTCCTCCATAGACGTTCGGCACTCCTAGAGCATTGCTGGAGGCATCGAGTTTGTGGTGTGAGCCAGGGCTGTTTTGTTCTATGTGACTCACCATAGCCGGGGGTACACATAGCGGGCGTTGCTTCTCCTCCAGTCACGGAACCGCGCCTGCGGTGGTGTAGGCCCGGTGGTCCAGATCAATAGGGGAATGGCGGAACAGTAGGGGTGATTTGTCTCGTGACGCCACCTGCGGGTGTTCTGGTAACTTTACCAGCGCTGTTCGGGTCTCCGAGGGATGTTATACAGCGAGATGGAACGCTTCCCACAGGACGAGCGGGAGTTCCCGGACCCAGGAGCTGCGCAAGATGTTGTGAGGCAGCTGCGGGGTGCTGCGCGCTGAATCCAGGAGTAACGTACAACCACACAAAGTCTCTTTTAGGTACCTTTACTGGGTGGTAATCAGGTACACTCGGACCGGGATAGTGAAGTTGGCACTTCTGGAGGTTCACAGCAAGCAGTGTTAGGCTTCCTTTCTCTAGCTCTGGTGCTAAGGTTGGGTGGATGTGGAATCCAGCCGGACCGGGCAGTGTGTTCAATGGAACTTGCTTCACCTGGTTATCAGCACTGAGGGCACTGTAAAAGGGTCTGAGCAGGATCGGTACTCTTCCCTGGGCTCTCGTGTATGGGTGCATCAGGTGGAACAGGTGGCTAAACCTCCTGTTGATGGTGCTGGTTCTCTGTGGTGGCTGGGTAGCTCTCACAGCTTCGGTTCCAGTAACCGGTTATTAAGGAAAGAGTCAGAATAACTCTGTGTTCCTGAGAGGTGTTCTCCTTCTTCCTCTTATCCCAATTACAGGGATTTCCTCACTTGCTAGCAGGCTGGTTGGGCCTAGTGTGTTCCTCATAGGGTGGAGGTTTCACACAGGCTGGCAGCTCTTGTAGCGACTACCACACTCTCTGCCTGGCAGCTCTTGTAGTGTCTGCCACACTCTGAAGTTTCTCCCTCCAAGACTCTATTTATAGGGGGAACTGGTTCAAAGTGACCAGTGGAGCTCCCCCTAGAGGCTCGGGGTGAAACCAGGTGTTCTAAGGTGTTGTTGTGTTGTTTGGTGTTTGTGGGTTTTGCTTTGCTGTTACTTACTCCATTTGTGCCTAAGGATTTCTGTGGTTCCCAACAGGTGCCAGGGTGCCACATTCCCCCTTAGTTAACCTCAGTTCTCCCGGCCGAGCAAAAAAGTTCTTTTTACAACTTTACACTACGCATTTTATAACAGTTAATTTACAGAGTCTTAAAGAAAACACAAAAATCACTGAAAAGGAAGTGAAAAATGTGAAAAAGTGTGAAAAGCAGTCCGTACGGCAGTAGTCCATCTGCCGCAGGCTGGAAAAAGGTAAGTTCTGGTCACACAAGTCCTGTGACAATTGTCCAGAGTTTAGGAAAAGGGGAAAAAGGTAAAGTCCAGGGATACACGGTAAACTTTATACATTCCCTACGGGTGTCTCTGCTTGGGAGGCCGGTACTAACCTTCTATACCTTACCAGGCGCTTTCTGTCCCCAACTTAGTATACTTGGGACAGAGCCTAGTTCCTCCACCCTTCTGTACACTACTTTTTACAGGTTTTGAAAACAGGGTAACTATTTACAAACACTTACAGGTTACATTTTCCACTACATTTTAAACCCATTCTCCAAGTTTGTGTGGGGGTTGACCTAATGTACTACGTGTGGATCTGCGTAGTGTGGGTGTTTCCAAAGCTATTGGTGTAGTGTACGAAGTGGTTGGTATCTCTATGTCTGCTTTGTGGTAGACCATAGTAAGTGCGGAGTCTATCAACTGGACTAACCTCTGTAGGTAGTTGATTAGGAATGGCTTCTCTTACTGTGGGACTAGCAGGTTGACCGATTACAGGAATCTCAGGTTCCAATATAACAGGCTGCAATTCTTGCACTTGGACTTCTTCTTGTTGGACTTGTGGAATTGGATTTGGTTGCTGATCTTCAACAGGTTGGTAGAAATGCATAACTGATATGAGGAATGCTTCACCTAATTGTGGCCAATCAGCTGGTAAGTATCCAATGTCTGTAAGGACTAGATTTTCTTCATCTATAGTTACAGTAGGGTAACTGGTTGCTTGTGGGATTAACTGTGGCGGACATTTCTTCAAATGATCCCTTGAAACAGTCGCAATAGTATTCCCATTGTCTTTACTAATAACACAAGTTTTTGAGTTGTCATAGTGTGATGGCATAACGGTGTAGGGTACGGATTCCCAACTGTTATCCAATTTGTTGGTTTTTCGCTTTCTTTTTAGCACTACATCACCTATAGCTAGCGGTTCAGCTGAGGCGTGCTTGTTAAAGTCTTTTTCTTGTTTGGTTCTACTAATTTCTAGGTTTCTCTCAACACTTTCTTGTACTTTCCTGTACTTTTCTTGGCGTTGGCTGACCCAGTCTTCATCAGAAGAGTCTTCTGTGGGTTCGATGGTTCCCATCTGCAAATCAATAGGCAGTTTACCTGGTCTTGCTCTCATCAAGTAAGCAGGTGTGTAATTTGTCGAACTGACAGGTATGTGGTTGTAGATGTCCACGAGATCTGGAAGTTTCTCTGGCCATTGATTTCTCTCTTCAACTGGTAAGGTCTTGAGCATGTCAATGACTATGTGGTTCATCTTCTCACATAAACCGTTCGTCTGAGGATGATAAGGTGTGGTGCGGATTTTCTTACACCCATACAGCCCTAAGAATTCTTGGAACAGAGCTGATTCGAAGGCTGGCCCTTGGTCAGTTAAGACTTGGTCTGGATACCCATGGGGGCGACAGAAGTAACTCTGGAACGCTTTGGCTGCTACCTCAGCAGTTAAATCCTTAACTGGAACGACTACCAGGAATCTTGAGTAGTGATCAACGATGGTGAGAGCGTATGTGTACCCGGTTCGACTTGGGGTAAGCTTCACGTGGTCGAGAGCAACTATTTCAAGATGTTTGGTGGTAACAATCAGCTGCAGCGGAGCTTTCTGAGTTAGATGGTCTTTCCTCCGAAGGTGACATGGTCCACAGTTTTTACACCATTTGTCAATGGAGCCTCGCATACCGACCCAGTAGAACCGATCCTTCAGGAGTCTCTCCAGCTTCTTCCATCCAAAGTGTCCAGCATCATCATGGTATGCTTCAAGGATCATCTGGACTTCAGTCTTGGGAGCTACAATCTGCCAGATTAGTTCATGGGTTCTCGGATTGAGGTATCTTCTGCATAGTTTACCTTGGTAGACGAACAACCTCCCTTTCTCCTTCCACAGGCGCTTAGCATTTGGTGAGGCATCAGAGTCCATGTTGGCGTGTTCTTGAGTGATGAGATCCCTTACCAGGCTGACATCTAGGTCGTTGGCCTGAGCCTCCGTCCAGTCATGGTGAGGTGACGGGTTCACGGTCCTCTCTACACGGGTCTGGTTTCTCTGATGACATGTTGCTGTACCCGAATGGTGGAAAGCAGGTAGTTCAATCTCTTCCAGGTCATCTATGTCTTCTCCCTCTTCAGGAAGATCAGGCATTCTGGACAGGGCATCAGCATTGCCGTTCTTGAGACCTGCCCGGTACTTTACAGTGAAGTCGTAGTTAGCGAGTCTTGCTACCCAACGCTGTTCTAGGGCTCCCAGCTTTGCAGTCTCTAAATGTGTTAGAGGGTTGTTATCTGTGAAAGCTGTGAACGGGGCGGATGCCAGGTAATGCTTGAAACGCTCTGTGATCGCCCAGACCAGGGCCAGGAACTCCAGCTTGAAGGAGCTGTATTTCTCCGGGTTCCTCTCGGTGGGACGGAGCTTTCTGCTGGCGTAGGCTATCACCTTCTCTTTGCCCTGCTGACGTTGAGATAGGACTGCTCCTAAACCTTCATTGCTTGCATCAGTGTACAATAAAAACGGTAGATTGTAGTCAGGGTAGGCCAGGATTTCTTCTCCACTTAAAGCATCTTTCAGCGTTTTGAAGGATGGTTCCTGTTCTGGGCCCCAGTGGAACGGGGGTCCCCTGATCTTGCCGTTTTTGGATTGATCTACTAAGAGATCTTGCATGGGTGCGGCTATCTTGGTATAGCCTTTGATGAAGCGTCGGTAGTACCCGACCAGTACTAGAAATTGACGTACCTCTTTATGGTTGATTGGTGCTGGCCAGTCCTTGATGACGGTGACCTTATCCGGATCCGGTGCTACGCCTTCAGCGCTGACCACATGTCCTAGGTATTGGACCTTGGGTTTCAGCAGGTGGCACTTGGACGGTTTCAGTTTCATCCCGTACTTGGACAGTGACTCGAACACTTCACTCAGGTGTTGGAGGTGATCTTCATAGGTCTGAGAGTAGACAATGACATCATCAAGGTATAACAAGACAGTCTCAAAGTTCTTGTGGCCCAAACAACACTTCATAAGTCTCTGAAATGTTCCTGGGGCATTGCACAACCCGAATGGCATACTGTTAAATTCGCACAGTCCCATAGGAGTAGTGAAGGCTGTCTTCTCACGATCCTCCTCTGCAACAGCAACCTGCCAGTACCCACTAGTAAGATCTAATGTGGAGAAGTAGTTGGCAGATTTGAGTGCAGCTAGTGACTCTTCTATGCGTGGTAACGGGTATGCATCCTTGTGTGTGACTTTGTTGATTTGCCTATAGTCTACGCACATCCTCATACTACCATCTTTCTTTTTAACCAGGACTAGTGGTGCAGCCCAGGGACTACAGCTATCCCTAATGACTCCTGCATTTTTCATGTCCTGAAGCATCTCTTTTGCTTTCTGGTAGTGAGTGGGTGGTATAGGCCTGTACCTTTCTTTGATAGGTGCATGGTTGTTTGTTGGGATATGATGTTGTACCCCTTTAATTCTCCCAAAGTCAAGTGGGTGTTTCCGGAACACTTGCTCATACTCCCGAACCACGCGGTATACTCCATTTTTCTGGTGAGAGGGTGTATTGTCAGTTCCTACACTGAGGTCTTGACACCATTTCTCTAACTGATCTTTGGAGTGAGGGGGTTCATCAGTGACTGTTTGGTTTGAGGATTTTACATCAATCACAGCATCATCTTTTACTTGGTACAATTTTGCGACAGTTGCATATCTTGGCAGTCTGACTTCGTCATCACCATAATTTAATATGCGTACGGGGACTCTCCCCTTTCTTACGTCGACTAACCCTCTGGCTGTCAAGAGCGTAGGACTACTATCGGATATTACAGGTTCTACTACAGCTTCGTAGTCCTGCCCTCTGAGGCCTATGGCTGCTCGACACCAGATCATCATTTCACTTCTGGGTGGTACCACAATTGGAATGGGATCTGTGACCCTTACTCTGCCAATTTCACCATTTGACAATGTTACCTGTTGTTGATACACCAGAGCTCTGATCTGCTTTTGGATAGCCCTCTTTTCTCTGGGTTTACCGGCTTCAGCACTCTGTTGGAGTAAAAACAACACTTCATCGAGGCATTTGATCATGACATTGGTACCCAAAATGACATATGGATCCTTGTGGTTAGGCTTATCCTGGACCACTAAGATACCCTGGTTTTTCAACTGCACCCTCCCCACCTTTACTGTAGCTTCCCACTGTCCCTCTATGGTAACCGGTATACCATTAGTGGCTTCAAGGTTCATCTCGGGGTTAGGGGGTTCTAGCTTAACATCTGGCCAGAACTGCTTGTAAAGGGTACTGGGGATGGATGTCACCTGGGATCCAGTGTCTATCAAGGCGGATATAGCGATGCCATCGATGACGATTGGTAAGTATGGACAGTCTCCCACATACTTGTGTTCCCAGCTGGACGTAGGGCCTGGACAGTCTACTCCTGGGGTTGGCCCTTCTCGCCCAGGGGTCGCTCGTTTAAAGGACGGGATTGCAGGTTGCGTCCTCCTAGGTCGTTCTGCTGACTGTTGCGGCGTCTGTCAGGACTGCGGCGGTCTGCAGGTTTTCCTCGCGACGGCTGTGTCTTTCTCCTCATCCACGGGACGTCATCAGGGCTGTCGGCGAGTTGAATCTTGTCCGATGGCCTTGCATCTGTCTTGGGTCTTCTCCGAGCTTGTAGCTTGGCCACGTCTTTCATCAGCTGCTCGACATTAGCACACAGTTGATCAAACCGGTCAGGTGCACTGGACAGTCTGTGCACTGGACTGAATCGCAGGGATTGGAGATGCTGCTGCCGGCACGGAAGGGGTGTCAGCATACTGCTGCTGCTGTGAAGCGGGATCAGGTACTTCAGCGAGTCGTTGTCCCCAAACTGTTAAGTCTCTCAAGGTGTCAAACTCTGCGCCTGGATTCTGTATGGACCACCAGCTTGCTTGCTTTCTATCCTCAGACAGTTTAAGGCCCACAATAAATTGTCCAATTAACGCTTTGTTCTCATCTCGGACACCATCAGGATCAACTTGTTTTAACAGTCTGTATGCTTCTTGCAAGCGCAGTGAATAGTCAAGGACACTTTCTTGTGCCCCTTGGTTACAACGATAGAATGACAGTCTTAATTCAGCTTCAGTATGGCGCTCAAAGACCCGGGTTAATTTAGCGAATATCTGCTCCACAGATTCCTGAGTTTCTATAGGCCAGCTGCGGCTCTGCAGTTCGGCTGCGCCGGTTAACTGTCCCATAACAACTGAAGCTCTTTGCTTACCGGTCATCGGGTACATGTCCAGCGCTTGGCATATCTTCCTCTGGAAGTTCTCCAAGGTGCTGGGTACACTGCTGTACTTGGGTAACCAGGTCGCACTAGGAACGTAGGGTAGAGACATCGGCATAATCGGAGCGGGTTGCGGTGGCATACCGCCGACTGGTTGCTGTCCATCAAGAGGTAGGTTTTGGGGTGCCGCTTGGTCTAGCTGGGGCACCGCGTGATCGGGAGCCGGGTTACTCATGGTCGCTCTCCCTTAGTTAAGCGTAGCCTTTCCCTCGGTTTCAAACGGAAGTGTCGGCCTCGCGGTGAGGAGTGAGGCACAACGGGAGTTTCCGGTTCCTGCTGCGTACGGAGGAAGTCGTCAGAGCGTGGGGGCGGGGCCAATCTTCGCGCCCTCTGCACAGTCACGCCCCTTCTTTTCCCGCCATTTCGTGCAGCAATGGCGGACCAAATGTACAGTTCGATATTTACAGTCAATAAATAGCACACAATACCTGTGATAACGGGCCTGCTCGTATCCTGTTCGTGACGCCAAATTCTGACTCACCGTAGCCGGGGGTACACATAGCGGGCGTTGCTTCTCCTCCAGCCACGGAACCGCGCCTGCGGTGGTGTAGGCCCGGTGGTCCAGATCAATAGGGGAATGGCGGAACAGTAGGGGTGATTTGTCTCGTGACGCCACCTGCGAGTGTTCTGGTAACTTTACCAGCGCTGTTCGGGTCTCCGGGGGATGTTATACAGCGAGATGGAACGCTCCCCACAGGAGTCCCCGGAGCCAGGAGCTGCGCAAGATGTTGTGAGGCAGCTGCGGGGTGCTGCGCGCTGAATCCAGGAGTAACGTACAACCACACAAAGTCTCTTTTAGGTACCTTTACTGGGTGGTAATCAGGTACACTCGGACCGGGATAGTGAAGTTGGCACTTCTGGAGGTTCACAGCAAGCAGTGTTAGGCTTCCTTTCTCTAGTTCTGGTGCTAAGGTCGGGTGGATGTGGAATCCAGCCGGACCGGGCAGTGTGTTCAATGGAACTTGCTTCACCTGGTTATCAGCACTGAGGGCACTGTAAAAGGGTCTGAGCAGGATCAGTACTCTTCCCTGGGCTCTCGTGTATGGGTGCATCAGGTGGAACAGGTGGCTAAACCTCCTGTTGATGGTGCTGGTTCTCTGTGGTGGCTGGGTAGCTCTCACAGCTTCGGTTCCAGTAACCGGTTATTAAGGAAAGAGTCGGAATAACTCTGTGTTCCTGAGAGGTGTTCTCCTTCTTCCTCTTATCCCAATTACAGGGATTTCCTCACTTGCTAGCAGGCTGGTTGGGCCTAGTGTGTTCCTCATAGGGTGGAGGTTTCACACAGGCTGGCAGCTCTTGTAGCGACTACCACACTCTCTGCCTGGCAGCTCTTGTAGTGTCTGCCACACTCTGAAGTTTCTCCCTCCAAGACTCTATTTATAGGGGGAACTGGTTCAAAGTGACCAGTGGAGCTCCCCCTAGAGGCTCGGGGTGAAACCAGGTGTTCTAAGGTGTTGTTGTGTTGTTTGGTGTTTGTGGGTTTTGCTTTGCTGTTACTTACTCCATTTGTGCCTAAGGATTTCTGTGGTGCCCAACAAGTGCCAGGGTGCCACATATGTTTGATGGTTCTGAGGGTGAGGGGCGCTACTTGGTCCAGGGTGCTTCTGAGAGTGTCGTTGTAGTGATTTACTGCCTGATCTGGACAGGAGATTGAAGAGATTGGGGACAGTGATGAGATGAGGGAATCTGTGAGTGCATGAGGGTTAATGGCCTGTAGATTTCTGGATGTGTGATAGGTAGGATTGGGCTGTGGTGGCTGAGGGTTAGTGAGTGAGAAGGAGAGAATGTTGTGGTCAGAGAGAAGAGTTGAGTTATCCAAGGGGGAGGATGAGCAGAGCCGGGTAAAGACCAGGTCAAGGGTGTTACCGTCTTCGTGCGTCTCAGAGTTTGAGAGCTGTGAGAGGCCGAGAGAAGTAGTAAAAGATAGGAGCTGGGATGCAGATGGGGAGATGGGGCTGTTTATAGGAATGTTAAAGTCTCCCAGAATAAGGGTTGGTAAATCTGAGGACATGAAATGCGGGAAGTGGTCGAGGAACTGGGTGGGTGACCCTGGGAGGCGGTATACCACTGCTACTTTGAGGGGCAGGGGATGGAATAGCCTAATGGTATGGACCTCAAAAGAATTTTACCCATGGGAAGGGCATTATGCAGGAGATTATATGACGCAACCAAGGGAATTCATTCCCCTAATGATCATATTAGAGTGTCTAAAGTGATGAAAGAGGATCTTTTGGTCTGGTCTAAATTTTTGGACCAATTCAATGGAAAATGTTGTATCCATAATGTCTTTGTTTCCTCTCAGTCATTGTTTTTCTTTTTTGACAAGACGGATGGTTTTTTCCTCCGGATTTCTTTTAGTCGAAATTTAATTGTGCAAGAATGGCCTTCTTGGTGGAACAGTTCCACCCTGGTTTCAGCCTATCGGCTTGTAAGATTTTTTCTGTTTTTAGCCGGGTTGACAGTTTGGGTCAACCGTTTTCGGAATCGGCGTATTATGTTACAGTTTACAGATGCCGGTGCGGTTATGGCGTTAAACTGCCTATCATCAAAGAATGGGCTTATTAATTCTTTGTTATGACAAATTGTTTTCATTTGCCTTTCTCATAACATTTGGCTGAAGGGGGAATTATGTCCATTATTGGATACTAATACTGATCTATTTCTTTCTCTCCAGAATTCAGAGGGAATAACAGTAGCAGATCAGGGGAAAGTACAAGACAATCCCTTCATCCCTTTTCACCTTTGGGAATTTTTACGACAGACATAGCTGATCTGATTAAGAATTCACTAGCCAGTTCTACTTGGGACGCATATGCGGCCGCCTGGGAGAAGTGGTGTCTTCACTGCTTTGCTCTAGGTGTAGATCACTGTAAAGCGGAGATGAATAGCTTTTTACAATTCATTAATGGATTTATCTCCAAGAAATTTACTTTTACCAATGTTCATAGAATTCTTTCAGGCGTCTCTTTTGTTTTGAAGTTATTCGGTAACCCTTTAATTTTTAGTTTTTTCCTTTTTCAGCAAGCTTTAAAAGGGTTGAAGAAACAACATTTCCGTCCAGATGCTAGGAGAGCTATATTCGCAGAGCTCTTGACAAAAATTTGAACGTTTTACCATCCATTTCTTTTAATGACTTTGAGGTTACCTTGTTCAGAGCCTGTTTCAGCCTTACTTTTTTCGGAGCATTTAGAGTAAGCGAAATTGTCAGCAAAAACAAGGCTTTTCCATCCGGCCTAGCATTTTCCGACCTTACACTCAATATCGACTCTTGTGATGTCTTCCTTAGAAGGTCAAAAACCGATCAATTGGGAAAGGGTGTATCTATCCACCTCAACTCAATTAATGATAGTAGCATTTGTCCTATCCTTAACCTATGGGCCTGGGTGAATACCAGACCACCAGGTGGATTTAGCCTTTTCCTACATATGGATAGGTCGCCTTTGACCATATTTCAATTTAATTCAGTTTTAAAAAAATGCCTTCATTCTCTAGGCTTAGCGGATGCTAGAATTTCCGCGCATTCATTCAGGGTTGGTGCGGCTACCTTGGAATCTTCCGCTGGTTTGTCTGACGAAAGAATCAAAAAGATTGGGAGATGGTCATCAAGTAGAATGAAGAGTTATATTAGACCCAATGCTGTAGTTTAACTGTCAGTCTATGTTCTTCCAGGTCAGAAATCTGTCTGGATTATAGGCGATTCCCTCATCTTTTGGGCGAAGAAAAGAGAAGAAAGGAGAAGCTATTCTTGCAACCTTACATTTAGCTATGAGCAGTTATTCATTACCTGGTTTGGGAGAAGAGGGATGTCTTGGGATGATGTTATACCAACGTTTTTTCCAATTATGTGCTAATTGGTGTCCTCCTGACTTAGTTATTATACATGTAGCAGGTAACAATATTGGGAAAGATAAGACTTTAGATTTGATCTGGAGAATGAAACAGGACTTCCGGGTATTAAGGGATAATTTTACTGATATGGATATTGTATTTTCAGAAATCGTCCCTTGCCTAATTTAGCGTGACCCTAGCGTAAAATATTTAGACAATATGAGGAAACGTATTAATAAAGCCATGGAAAAATTCTTACCTTCCATATATGGGAGTTCTTTTCGTCACAGGGAGCTAGAAGGTTTTTTTTACCTGATTTTTATCGAAGTGATGGTATCCATTTAAGTGAAGTTGGGGCTGATTTGTTGAATTTGAACTTGCAGGGAGTGTTTGAAAATTGGTTGTTTGGTTTGGGGGGCTTAACGTGTCGCGGTTAAGCCCGTTTGGGGAATTTTATTAGCCCAAAAGTAAGCGGGCTCAGCAATTTTTTCGTTGGAATTTTTATTTATAAGTTTTACGATGGAGCTTTACCCATCTTTTTGTTTTATTAAGTTTTATGTTATAATTTTGTAAGCCTTTAGTAAATGCCTTACGGCCAATTTCAACCACGGTTAAGTTGTATGGTATTCATTTATATTTACTCTTTATGATAGCATAAGTCAGGTTTGTGTCCCCATGCCAAAGAGCTCAAATTTTGTCTCATCTCAACACATCAAATTCTCTCAATCACTCTCAGAATCACCAAGGTGTTTATTGGCTTACTTTAGATGGGCTGGCACATGTGCCTTCTTGAGTAGTGCTGGGCAAACCCCATGATGTTTGGGATCGGCTAGTTCACCCAGACCTTTTTGTAAAGTTTGAGTTTGGCGCTGGATATAACTTGAACTTGCTTCTGAACCCCGAGCTTGGACTTTACAGTTATGGGATGGGGCAGTGGGAAAAACTGTAAAACAATGCATGTGGTTAATAGACATTGTCAATATACTTACCGGGTCCTGCAGCGTGTGTCCTGCAGTCCCACTGTCCCGGCCAAATCCAGTTCCGGGGCCACTCATTAACTTTCAGGGATATTCACTTCACTGCTGAGAAGTCAGCAGTTTTCGTCAGTGTTCACAGTGACATCAGGGGTCACCCGAGTTTGACTCAGCTATGAACTTGATTGAATTCTGACTGTCACTTTCAGTCTCAGCCTGCTTGTCGCTCTGGACAGATGGGAAATCCCTGTTCGGGATATGTGCACAAACACTAGGTGTTCGGTAGAGACCCCGAATTTTACAGTTCTGGTTCGCCCATCATTATTTTTGAGCAGTTGGACTTTGTGGGCAATGCAGGATTTTAATCCATTATGGCGTAATGTGTTACCAACGGTTATCTCGGTGACAGTGGTCCCAGATGCCTTGAGATCATTAACAAGTTCCCTTCGTGCAGTTTTAGGCTGATCTCTCACCTTCCTCATGATCTGGGATACACCACGAGGTAAGATTTTGAATGGAGCTTCAAATCGATGTCATTTGACACTCATTTTGTATTTCTTCCATTTTCTTACTATTGCCCCAACAGTTGTCTCCTTCTCACCCAGTATCTTACTTATGGTTTTGTAGCCCATTCCAGCCTTTTGCAGGTCTACGATCTTTTCCCTGTCATCCTTACAAAACTCTTTGGTCTTCCCCTTTTGTAGAGGTTAGAGTCTGACTGATTGAGTGTGTGGAAAGGAGTCTTTCATACAGGTGACAATTTACAACCGCTATCTTTAATGCAGGTAACAAGTTGATTAGGAGCATCTAACTGGTCTGTAGGAGATAGAACTCTTAATGGTTGGTAGGGGATCAAATACTTATTTCTCTCTTCAAAATGCAAATACATTTATATAATTTGGCCAATGTGATTTTCTGGATTTTATTTTTGATATTCTATCTCTCACTGTTAAAATTAACTTACTCTTTAAATTACAGACTGTTTATGTCTTTATCAGGGCAAACTTACAAAGTCAGCAAGGGATCAAATAATTATTTCCTTCACTGTATGGCTCCATCAGCCTGCTCACTACTGTCCCATGCTCTGCGAGCTCCCAATGACAGCCTCTGGAGCTGCCGATGACAGATACTGTACTCAAAAACCTATCTACAATGACTTAGTTCATGATGTCTCCTCTATTCAGAAATGATGGACTACGAGAGCTGTTTGTACAAAATGAGCATATGGAGGAATAAATATTTTAAATTTGAGGGGATATTAAAGCACTAGCTCACTATTATACTAGTTTGCAACACCAGTATATTTTAGTCTCCAGTTATATAGAAAACCGGGCACCAACAGGTTATCTGGGTACAAGTGTGAAGTAACCTGGAAGTTCCTCCTGGCAGCGGGCGTTGCACGCTTCAATAAGGCACACAATACTAAGTCCAATATAGGAAAACAGAGAAGCGGCACTCACCCTTTTAGATGCCAAATCCTTTATTTCGTCTTGCTCATCCTAGCATAGACAAACCAGCGGGGAGAGGGAGTGGGGTCGGCGGACGACGGCTTGCTGGACCCGTTGAAGCAGCAAGAGCTGCGAAACAGCAAGCCGTCGTTCGCCGACCCCCACTCCCTCTCCCCGCTGATTTGTCTATGCTAGGACGAGCAAGACGAAATAAAGGATATGGCAGAGCTCAAGTTGCAGTTCAAGTGAAGGTCTGGGGTGCTGGATATCTTTATAGACACACCCTCTAATTAACCGATCATTTACTGAGCACAGGTGAGGATGTAAACTAGGATTGGGTGCATTATATGACCAGGCCACAAAACTTTTGTCTTGCCAAAATCTGACCATTCTGTGTTCATTACATGATCAATATTTCAGCATTGATGCCAATTTATTTTCTTAACCTAAATCACATTTTGGAGAGTTTCAGCTTTCAAAAGAGTAATTTATACAACCAATGGATGAATTTAACATCGGGTTATAAGCTTTATTTACATAACATGAATAAGTGACATAACTTCTGTCAGTGAGTGTATACTGATGCTCTACAATATCATGAAGTTTGCACTGCGCAGGCACTAAAGTGGCTATCTTGTGCAGTACAAACAGGCATTTACTAAAAGGAGAAGAGGAGAACTGTGAGGAGAAGAGGATCCTGCATTTGCACTTGAATCTTTTCTTTAATGTTGGTCACTCGTTGGTGTCCATAGCAGGTATGATCTGTGTGTCCGTGTGTCTGTCTTGCAGCTCCTGTTCCCGTCCCATACACAGCAGCATACTGTATTTACAGTTTTACACTATATCCTGTATTACAGTGTGTCTATGTATACTCTATGTATATAGTGTGCACCTGTATACAGTATAGTGCTGTATATGCACCATATACAGCCTCAGTCTCTATAAGCAGCCAGTCAAGCAGCAGCCTCTATATATTATGTATATCGACAGCCAAGAAGCCATCCATATTATATACTGCCCAGAAGCAGCCTCCAAATATATACAGTGTAGCAGCAGCTATATATATTTATATATATATATATATATATATTCAAATAAGCTTTATTGGCAGGACTAAATACACATTAGTTTTGCCAAAGCAAGTGTACAAAAGGGAATAGGGATAGAGAATGTGGGGATGTTGGGTAGGGGCTGTAGGGAAAGTGGATGTGGCATATCCAGGGTGGGGGCTATACAAGTCCATGGCATATCATAGTTCTCTTTCTCGCAGTCTTGACATTCGCTCACATACCGCGCTGCTATCTCCACTGCGTTCTATTCTTCTCCCAACAGGATATATGTTTTCTGTTCTTTCTTCATGGTGATAAAATCTGGGAAGAGATGTGAGAGTCTCCTGATATGTGTGTCCCTTACTGCTGAGTATTTGGAGCAGTGTAGCAGGAAGTGGGTTTCATCCTCCGGGACCTCCTGATCACAGTGTTGGCACAGTCTTTCCTCCCTGGGCTTGTAGCTCTGCCTGTGTCGGCCAGATTCGATGGCCAGACTGTGGGCACTGAGTCTATATCGGCTCAGGATCTTGCGGTCTCTGGGATCCGGGAGTTTCTCCAGATATGGGGCCAGTCTGTAGTCTCTCTGTAGACTCCAGTACATGGTTAGTTTCTGTGAGCCGATGATATTGTTCTTCCAGTCACTGACATACCTCTCCTGGCCTTCGTCTACCATCTTCCTGATTCCGGCTTTTGTCAGGTTGTTGTGATTGGTGTTCTGGTCGGGTTGGGGTTGGGTGGGCTGTTCCCAGGGTCCTGGTTTTTTGTTTCACCTACATGTATGAGGGCTTTATGGTGATAGGAGCTTGGATTGCTCCTATGCTGGTGAGCCTGAAATGACAGCGCCCTCTAAACCACCATTAGGTGTAGAGGGAATCTGCCCAGCCTGGCCCGACAAGCATTGTTGAAGGTGCTCTGATGGACCTGGAGAAGGTGCTTACAGAATTACAGGTGGAATATTTCTGTTGAGCTGGAATCCCACCTTGACTAGTCTGGGTAGGTGTGAGGACCCCAGACTTCACTGCCATACTGGAGTATTGGGGCTATGATAGAGTCGAAGATTTTTAACCAGACCCTCACTGGTGGCTTCAGATGATAGAATTTAATTTCGGATGACATAGAAGGTTTTGCAGGACTTTTCTTTTAGGGTCTCTATGGCTTGTTTGAAACACCCTGACCGGTAAATCTCCAGGCCTTTCTCGGTTGCTGACAGCAGCAGCAGGTCATCTGCATAGAGCAAGAATTTCACCTGAGCGTCGTGGAAGGTGAGACCTGGTGCTGTGGAAGATTCCAGAGTAGTAGCCAGCTTGTTGATGTAAATGTTGAAGAGTGTTGGACTTAGGCCCCTTTCACATCAGCGTTTTTTTTAAATCGCGGCAGATGCGGTGAAAAAAACGCATCTGCCGCGATTACCGCATACCGGCTGCACTTGCGGCATGGTTGCAGCACAGTTGCGGCAAGCCCCATACAATGTATAGGCGGGCTTGCGGCAGGTGCGGCAAGTGCGGTTCTGGCACTTGCGACAGATGCGGCCGCGAAAAAAACGCGTCTGACTGCGTTTTTTTTCGCGGCCTCACCTGCCGCAAGTGCCAGAACCGCACTTGCCGCACCTGCCGCAAGCCCGCCTATACATTGTATGGGAATGACAATGAGATAAATAACACGGCAACTCACAGACGACAAGCAAGAGAGGGAGGGAGTGCAGAGACCAAGTCTCTGCACTCCCTCCCTCCCTTGCTTGTCGTCTGTGTTTAACTCGCATGGATTAAAGCTTTGAAGATTTACTCCGACTGCGGTGAGTTGCCGTGTTATTTATCTCATTGTCATTGCGATTTAGACTTTCCACATTATCGCACGTGCACCGCCGCTCATTGGAGCCGCTCACTCTTATGGGTATAGTGCACTAAGAAACGGATTGACAGTGCCTCTGTACGCTTTTTTACCATTGTCTATACATTGTATGGGGCTTGCCGCAACTGTGCCGCAACCGTGCTGCAAGTGCAGCCGGTAAGCGGTAATCGCGGCAGATGCATTTTTTTCACCGCATCTGCCGCGATTTAAAAAAAACGCTGATGTGAAAGGGGTCTTAGGCTGCAGCCTTGTCTGACTCCACGGCTCTGCTGGAAGTAAGCTGTTCTTTTACCATTCACACTCACGCTGCAGAGATTCTCAGTGTAGAAGCTTTTGATGACATCATATTCCTTTCCTCCTATTCCGCTCTCCAGCAGTTTCAGAAATAAGCCCGGGTGCCACACTGAATCAAAGGCCTTTTTAAAGTCCATGAAACAGGTCTATATCTTCCCGTTCTTTGAATTGTGGATGTGTCTCTGAATGAGGCTGTGCAGGGTATAGATGTGGTCAGTGGTGCGGTGGTTTGGCATGAACCCTTCTTGGCTCTTGCTGAGGACATTGTGCTCAGTGAGGAAACTGAGGATCTCTTGTTCAGGATGCTGTTGAAGAGTTTTCCCAGGTTGCTGCTTGGTCATACCTGTCCCCAATCTTGTGGATGGGTGTGATGAGGTCTTGGTTTCAGGTACGAGGGAAGTAGCCGGCACTTAGTACAATATTGAAGAGTTTAACCATTGCAGCCTGTATTTCTGGTGGGCTGTACTTCAGCATTTCTGGTAGGATTCCATCCAGGACACCAGCTTTTTTACATCTTTTGGAAGAGATTCTCTCTGCTACTTCCTGTAACGTACTTTAATAGGTGTATTCACAGGGTTTCTGAAATGTTTTTATTTTTTCCTCCATTGCTATTAGTTTTGTCATTATGTTTCCTGTTTTGGGCTCAGTTCTTCCTTTGGGATATGTGGTGAATCTGTCCTCAAACCTGGCAGCTAAACAGCACCTCTTGTTATATTCAGGCTAGTAATGGAACTACCTGAGGCTTAAAGAAGAGCCACAGCTGCCCTGTCAATGCTGGTTAATTAAGACACTTCTCAGTGAGTGTAATATATGCCTTCTGGTCCGCGACTAGAAGCACATATAATAACCACCACCCCGTCACCAATAGCGGCCCTGAATAACACAAGCACTAATTGCTGCCACCAGTTCCTCCGTGATTAGGCTTGTATAGAGTCAGAAACCAAGCCAGGTAGCGTTAAATGAGCACAGGGACGTGGGGATCGTGATCAAGATGAAAAGAACAACTCAAGATTAAATTTATATATTTAATCACCCTATTGGAAAACTTGAATTAATATTTACAGTTATTAAGATATTAAAAATATTACAGTCAGTTATGCAAAACAGAGATAAATGGAATACACACAGAATTACACACACATGTGATTAGTTACTGTAATGCTGAAAGCATCACAAGGGTAGAATGGGCCAAACTGGTTCCTGGGTACACTCTGGCTTGATGAAATTATGTCCTTCAAAAGAATACCACATTGGAGAAGGGCAGCCTATTTTTATACAGTATGAGGCTTTCCCTCATCCACACCCATCTCACACCTCTGGGAGGTCTCATAACTCTGACCCCCTTGAGTGAAAATATGAGATATACAAAAGTTATTGTTTACCATAACTTGGCCTGTGAATGTCATAGGCAGAAGGCAATCCTCTCATATTTTCAGTTACAATTTTAGCTTCACCTTGATATGACACATGACTACTCTGATGGCATCCTACTGGCCAATATCAAGTTTAGGTTACTTACGATCATCGCACATTTATGTAAATATAAGTGCTATGACCGTCTGAATCTGAAGGTTCCATATTTCTGCTCAACATTTTCAAAGGAGGGACAGCTTATGAAATATTAAGTTTTATAACTCGGCTCTACGTGTCTGAGCTTAGTGAAAGAATTTCCTTTCAACCTGTGGTAGAAGGAAATTAGTTTTCACACTTTGGTGTAACTTAATTCCAGCTTCTGGAAGCTGTATTGTGACCACAATTTGGTGCTTTTTCAGGCTGATTAACGTATTCCATGTCCCAGAGATGACTTGCTTCTGGCCAAAAAAGATGGGGGTTTATCTCCTAGGAGTGAGATATAGTGTTAACAACATGGCTGCTTGTAAAGAATATATTGAGAATATATTGGTGCCTGAACAAGATGGATATTTCTAAGAAATATTGCTTTTTCCTTACAGGATGTCTTTATAGAGGTCTCTGAAGTACTGGAGCCAGATGTTGCCATTTTGGATATGGATATTGTTTTTCTTGTCTTTCGTGCCCATGTGGTTCCATAATTCCCAGAAGGAGTTGTCTTTGAGGGCATCTTGGAGTTGGTTAAGCTTGCTAGAGATGTAACTCTGCTTCTTCCTCCTGAGGATGGTTTTGTACTGCCTTTGTATGGTTTCATAGGCTTCCCTCAGACCCGGGTGGTTGGGGTCTCTGTGTTTCTTGTTAGAGGCTGTTCTCAGAGTCTTCCATATGGTTTACATTCTCTGTCAAACCAGCCATTGATCTGTGTTTCTTTTGGTCTCTTGTAGTTGACTTTTCTAAGGTCAGCCAATTTGGCCATTGCAAAGAATATATCGTGGAGGTCTTTTGCAGCTTGACTCACACCCTCTGGGTTCGGCTTGTACTCCTAGTTGTAGAAGTGGTGGAGCATCCACTGTATTTCAGGTCTGTTGGAAGCCTCTTTATACTTTAGTGCCGACAATTTGGAACATTTATAGGATGGAGGCCGGTTGAAGAGGCTGCTTTGTTGTGGCTTTAGGGTGGATGGTTTCTCTGTAGATTTCATGTACAGAAGAAGCTGGCTGAGGTCTGACAGGTGTGTTTGTGGGGTGACTGTGAAGGCACTGATATTTGCCAGGTTCATATCTGTAATGGCATAATCTACTACACTGCTCCCTACATGGGAGTTTAGTGTATAACTTCCTACAGAGTCTCCTTTGGTTTGTTCATTAAGAATATGAAGTCCTAATCTAAATACATTCAGGAGCTTCTTACCACTTTTGTTGACTGTACTGTCATAGCTGTTTCTCTCCGTTTGTGAGTCATTCTCTACTTCAAATATGTAGGTGTTTCCATCTGTGGTCAGGAAGTCTTTCTCTCTCCCTGTTCTTGCAATGAGGCCTCCAAAGATGAGAACTTTGGCCACATATATATATATATATATATATATATATATATATATATATAGCTCAGCAGCAGCCTCCAAATATATACGGCCAGCAGCAGCCTACAATATGTATATACACCAATTTGCAACATATATGATGTATTACAAAACAAGGTAGGACAAGAGGGATGGTGTCAAGTATCACCCACCTGGTATCCACATACAAATCGCAGTACAATTACATTTCCACAGGAATCAGGTGTAAACAAATTCACTAGCATCAGATCAAACATAATTATCTATTGCACAATCCCCTTTAACATTTTGTGTCACCAAGTTAACATCATGATATATATTGCACAAGACCATTCAGGTTAAAAAAATACAGTATATTACTTGGATCACACATAAAGTATTAACATAGTGCAAGTGAAGCGGTCAACAGGGTAGGGAGTTCTCGGATACCGGGATAGGCGGTTGCTTCGAGGGGGGGTGATATATGGATGGTCGGTTCCCGGTTCCGTGCCCTGGACCCTCAGTGGTAGAGGATGGGGGTGATGATGATGGAGGGGAAAGGAATGGTATCATGACACCACCTGTGGTACCTGGTAATAGGGATAACAGCGCTGCGGCCGGCCGCTGAGGTGCTGGAGGTGCAGCTCAGAGTAGTACAGCTCCCCACAGGTGGAGCTTTACCTCAGGGCAGCGGGGCGGATCAGGTGAGTAGTAGTAGCGGTCCTGCTGTGAACTCTGCAGGCGGCGGCGGGGAAGCAGACGCACACACACAATAGTCTTTGGTTTCAGTACCTTTTTACTGTTGTCCGTAACAGGCACAGTCCAGGAGGGTAACCAGGTGTCGGTGCAGCTTGGAGCATTCACCTTGGAGAGTTGTGAGGCCTCCTCTGTTAGTATGTGCGCCTTTTTGGGGTAAAATCTGCCTGTAGCTCAACCTGCCGCTACTTCTCCCTCTCAGGGTGCTGCTCCACAACTGACAATGAGGACCTCTCTGTGGGATTCCTATCCTCGGCTAGGTCCCTGGTCCTTTACTTGATCAAGTTTTGATTCTTCTATTTGATACTTCAGGGGGACTGGATCCTCCTGATCTGTCCGGACTATTCCTGCTACTATATCTTATCAGCAGTTGCGGACTTCGGTGTCCGGGTAACTAAAGGGTTCACAAGTCTGTTCCCTTCTTCTTGCTTCTCCCACTGGCCTCCGTCCCTCTCCCTAGGGCTCAGCACAGCTAGGTCAGTGTCCCCTGGTTGGTCCCAGCAACCAGCTCCTTATGACTGCTCTCTTCTCTGTCTGACTGGAACTAACTAAACTGAACTAACTGACTCCTCCCCTCAGGCCTGGATCTTTTATAGGGGATCTGGCTTAAGGATAGCCAGTGGAGCTCTCCCTCCAAGTCTGGGGTGTAAGGTGTTGCATGCTGTGTGTACATAGGAGTACATCCCTCCCTGCACTGGTGGGTCCTGTGGCAATCCCCCACAGGGGTACAACATTCCCCCCTAGTTAACTTCAGTCCTCTGGGACTGAAACCTTTTTCATAAACATTACATTACATACTATAATATAACTATTTACACTTGAAATTTGTACAGTCTCAAATAAAATTTACAAAAACCAGGGAAAAATGGGAAAAACAGGTAACCACTCCATACAGCGATAGTCCATCCGCTGCAGGCTGTTTAATTTATTTTGCCACCACCAGTCCTGTGGCTATGGTCCATTTTTAAAATTAGAAAAAGAAAATTCAAAAAGTCCAACAGGTAAAGTCTCTGTAGGCTTAAAAGTTCAAAGTTACACAACAACAAACACTATGGGTGCCCCGTCGTAGGAGTCCTAGGTACTACAGGGGCCTCTACCGGGTCATAAGTGCTGTAGGCCTCCTGGCCCTGGGGTCACTTATTGTATTTTTCTCTCCCTAGAGTGCTCCTTTATGCTATCCTCTCCCTACCTCACCCTACTTGGCAACGGAGCTTTATACATGTAAAAAAAAACCTATGTGGTGTCCCCGTTCCTCGGCGGCTCGCCCTACTACCCCTTAGCTGATGTCTAAAGGTGCAGGCCCATTGGTACAATCACACTAAATACCCTTCCAGCAAAGTCTGATGTTATATGTATACACTGGAGGGTACCACAAAAAAGGCTGTCCCCAGAGTTAAGGGTCTATCCCTATAGCTCGGTGGCTTGGAAAACTGCCACCCTTAGGACATGTGTAAAACAGGTGTTGTTAGAGAAAACCCTCTCTCATCTATAGGGTGTGGAGATGTCACAAAGTGCTGTCAACCAATACTACATGCTCCTATACCAATATAAATATATTAGCACTAAAACAGTTGTTAGGTACAAATACACGTAAAAACAGTACTTTTCTCACCTCCACCCAAATTTTCTTCACACTGTACCCCAAACACCATGTCACATTAGGGATACTAGAGTTAACCCTGAGTAAATGACCAATAATATACCAAGTCCGCAGGGGTCACCTGCAGGCAGGGCTACTGGTGCCCCACAAAATTAGATCAGGGTATCACTTAGCTTGTCCTGATGTTATCACTTTTTGTCTTCACTCAACGCGTTTTCCCCCACCATGGATGTAATGGTGGGTTCCTCAGGAGTGGTAGTCCATGGCACAGGGCGTCTGTCCATACCCTGGGGCGCTTAGGGCGGCCATATATCATAACATAGGGGAAGAGGGGGAGCACCAGACCCTTGCCCTAGGCGCCGCAGGGTATGGACAGACCCCCTGTGCCATGGACTACCACTCCTGAGGAACCCACCATTACATCCACGGTGGGGAAAACTCGTTGAGTGAAGACAAAGAGTGATAACATCAGGACAAGCTAAGTGATACCCTGATCACCCTTAACTCTGGGGACAGCCTTTTTTGTGGTACCCTCCAGTGTATACATATAACATCAGACTTTGCTGGAAGGGTATTTAGTGTGATTGTACCAATGGGCCTGCACCTTTAGACATCAGCTAAGGGGTAGTAGGGTGAGCCGCCGAGGAACGGGGACACCACATAGGTTTTTTTTACGTGTATAAAACTCCGTTGCCAGGTAGGGTGAGGTAGGGAGAGGATAGGGTCAGGGGCTCCCCCCATCTCTCCCCTTCAGGAAAATCAGTTGCACAACTGTTGGTCAGAACTATAGTTTACAATTTTAAACGTATTAATAAAGGTTACATTTTAGTAGTAATTCCTCTGTTATATATATAAGTAAATTGTAGGATTACATTATCATTTTTCAGTGAGCAATCAGAGCTCCTTTACGCCAACTCCTCTCACCCCTCTGATGTTATGTACATGGTTTGGGTTATTTTAGCCTACTCTTCACCCTTTACTGTACACTAGCACTAGCAACATATTTACATTTTAAACATATTTACATTTTCCACATTTTACAGCTTATTCTCTGTATCTAAGTGGTGGCTGACCAAGGTCACTACGGGTTGACCTGCGTAGCACTGGTGTGTCACTAGTGTCTGTACCTGGCGCGGTGTATGCACTGTCTCTGTCTATTAGATCTACGTGTTTCTGCAATACCGTAGTATTGACGTAGTCTCTCTAGTGGACTTTCAGATTCACAAAGATGCCGTCGTTCCTCCGGGGCGTCCGATCGTTTCCGGCATAGGGGGGCTTTGCAATCCAGTATGCAGATTCATTGATTACTATTTAAAACCTTTAGTGGAATTGCTGCCCTCCTATGTCCGGGATACGACGGACGTCCTGATGAGGATCGACGGCATCACGGTGGAGACTGACACTTTATTGGTAACAGCTGACGTGGAGTCCCTTTATACTAGCATACACCATGAGGATGGTCTGAGAGCAGTTAAGTTCTTCCTACAATCCAGTGGGAGGGATGCAGGAATGTGTGAACTAATCCTCGAGCTGCTCCAGTTCGCCCTAACGCATAATTTCTTTGTCTTTAAGGATAATTATTACCTTCAAACGCGCGGCACTGCCATGGGCGCGGCCTGCGCGCCCTCGTACGCAAACCTTTTCCTGGGTCTCTGGGAGAGGGATTTGCTTTGCGGCGGGGGCGGGCCGGCCGACGCCCATGTGCAGTGCTGGCTTCGTTATATCGACGATTTGTTTATTTTGTGGCGGGGTGGACTGGAGCAGCTTGACGGATTCATGCGGGGATTGGCATCTAATGAGGTGAACATCAGATTGACCTATAAATCTGATGTTTCTAGGATTGACTTTTTGGACATCTGCATGGAGGTTGGCTCTGATGGCACCATGCGGACTGATGTCTTTAGAAAGTCAACCGCAGTGAACTCCCTCCTATATGCATCGTCCTCGCATGATCAGTCTACTATACGTGCTGTCCCTACCGGACAGTTCTTGAGGATGAGACGCATTTGCTCATCCACAGAACTGTTCGAAAAACAAGCCCAGGATTTGAAGGAGCGCTTCCGTGAAAGAGGGTATAGCAATAGGTCGATTAAACGGGCGTACCTACGGGCAAAAAATACCCCTCGGGATTCCCTTCTCTATGGTCCGAAAAAGTCTGAAGCTCCCAAAGTTCAACCAATTAGGTTTATATCCACCTTTACTCAAGGATGGGATAAGATGAGGGAAATACTAAACAGACACTGGCCTATACTCCTCTCAGATCCCTATTTGAAAGGTTCCCTGTCTGACCGCCCACTTATGACGGCCAGACGTGCATGAAATCTGAGGGATATACTAGTCCGTAGCCACCATTTAACAATTCCGCTGGCTTTGTTTGGAGCTAGGAGACCCTAAAGGGATGCTTTCCCTGTGGTCACTGTGTGGCCTGCGAGAATGTCCAGCGCATTGCTTCCTTTTCCTCCTCTGATGGCTCTCGTACTTATAATATCCGTGAATACGTGTCGTGCGGCACGAGTTGCGTGGTATATTATGCCACGTGCTCCTGCCGTAAGATATACGTAGGGAGGACATGCAGGGAGCTGAGGAGGAGGGTGAGGGAGCATGTGAGGGGCATTGTCGCAGCCCCCACAGTGAAAGACCAGACCACTTTGAAGACACTACCACGCCATTTTTTGAAATACCACAACAGTGACCCGTCAACCTTGATGTTTAGGGGTATTGACGTGGTGCACGGTGGTATTAGGGGTGGTGATGTCCGAAAAGTACTGTCACAACGGGAAACAAAGTGGATAGTGGCATTGGACACAATATCGCCAATTGGTCTAAATGAAGACTTAAGCTTTGCGCCCTCCTGTAGTCGCTGCTGCCGGGTGTGTTCTGATCTTTTTGTACCTCTCAAACTTTTAGAGTCAGAACTCTTCTGACATTTTATGTTTTTTATCTCTTCTTTTAAGGATTTTTTAGGTTCCTCCCTTGGCTCTGTTGGGATAATTTTGGCTCATGTAACAAAGACAAGCAAGGTCTCCTTAGGAAGAATCTGAGGACTACATACTGGACTCTGCATAAGTCTATTGAGGAATCAGAAAAATGTTTTACCAATATGCCACACTTGATATTATGAACTGTCATATTATATCTTGATAACCTGGGTAATGTAGTATATGTGCATATTAGGTTAATAGATTGCTAAGACAATAGATGCAGATTCCCTCTCTTCTATCCCTGTATACTGTGCGCGCAACGTTGCAGGATCTCCTGCCTGCCGGCGCTGATGTCTGAGCCCTATGCGCGCACGGTCGCTATGGTGACGCGTCCCTGCGACCGTGCGCGCGAGTGCGGCCTGACGTCGGTGCGGTGGGCGGTGCAGCGTCCCGTGACGCGAGTGCGCACAGTTCCGGTCAGGTGACCGGCTTGCGTAACGTCACTTCCGGTGACGGAGCCGACATAAAAACCTCCAACGGAGGAGCCTGGAGCATCCCCTGATGAAGTGACCGATACCTTAAGGTCACGAAACGCGTTGGGGTCCCTTGGTCCGGACCACCCCTCACTCACCCCTGCCGCTCTGTACAGATGGCCGGTGACGGTTCTGGTAAATATGCGCACTAGCTAGACTATACGCTGGTACATGCCTGCCTACAGTGCACTTTAGCAGGTGTCGTGCTCTGTACCCATATACTGGGTGTTGATATATGTGTTCCTACTTCATCCATGGTCTGCAATAGTCTGCTAGGGATATATGATACTGAACATGTTTTCAATGTCCTTGTAACTCCTTATCCAGCAACGAGCAGGAGAATGATATATATGGTACCATTATATGTAAACCTATCTGTATATGAGTCTCTGCGTAGACACCCATGTATATATGTAATGACGGAACATGTTTATAAGGGTCTGACAAACTGTAACATATGCAGACCGTTTCTGGCTATAAGCACTGAGCACTTTGTGATCGCCCCCTACCCTATCCTTGTTTTTGTCAATTTAAATAAATTTTGATACTTTTGCAAAATAATCAAGTCTATACTCCCTTTCTATGTTATGTAAATCTTTTGGAGTAGCTTTTGAAGTATGCCCCCTAACTTTAGTGAGGTCTACTTCTTACTATGGAATTTTGCTTGTTAGCTTATTCTCTGTATCTAAGTGGTGGCTGACCAAGGTCACTACGGGTTGACCTGCGTAGCACTGGTGTGTCACTAGTGTCTGTACCTGGCGCGGTGTATGCACTGTCTCTGTCTATTAGATCTACGTGTTTCTGCAATACCGTAGTATTGACGTAGTCTCTCTAGTGGACTTTCAGATTCACCGATTGCAGGATTCTCTGGTTCCAGTACAACGGGGGGTTCTTCTGCTCTTGGCTCTTCAACTGCTTGTGGAAACATCAACATGGATATTAGGTAGGTACATTCTATTTGGGGCCAATCTTCGGGTAATTCTTCTATGAGGGTCTGGACAGTCTTTGGCTCCTCTTTTTCAGGTTCTGGACAAGGTACACCTTCTTTTGGTTGTAACTGTTGAGGGCACTTCTTCAAATGATCTCTGGACTAGAGATGAGCCACCACCCTGGTGTTCGAATTCGATTCGATTCGTCGAACTTGATATGTGTTCGTTGAGTGTTCGTCGAACACCGTCGAATCCCATTGAAAATAATGGCAGGCAAACACAAACAGATACAAACACATAGAAAACACTCAGGTGAAATTCTTGCTGAATGCACATGACCTGCTGCTGCTGTCAGCAACCGAGAAAGGCCTCCAGGTACCGTCACACGCGGCAATTTTGCTAACGATTTCACTGGCAATTTGCTGGTTGCAGTGAAATCATGGACACGTTGTTCCATTTGTACACGGCAACAAAATAAAACAGTGTGTCCATGATTTCACTGCAACCAGCAAATTGCCAGTGAAATTGCTAGCAAAATTGCCGTGTGTGACAGTACCTTTAGAGAAATTCAGCTACACCTGAAAAAGGTGACAAACTGCTCAGAAGACACAACAAACACATGGAAAAGTGACAAGTACATATAAAAATGAGAAAAGAAAAGAGATGGATGAGTAAAAGGAGGAGGAGACACAGATATAGGCATGTCATGCCCCTCTAAAATCCATTTTTACTCCAGTATTTGTAAGGCATGAGTATTTGGTGACTTTTACTTCAGTATCTGTAAGGCCTCGTGCAGACGATGAGTATTTGGTGAGTTTTACTTCATTATCTGTAAGGCCACGTTCAGACAATGAGAATTTGTTGACTTTTACTTCAGTATCTGTAAGGCCTCGTGCAGACGAAGAGTATTTGGTGAGTTTTACTTCAGTATTTGTAAGGCCACAATCAGACGATGAGTATTTGGTGAGGTTTTTACTCACTATCTGTAAGGCCTCGGGGAGACGATGAGTATTTGGAGAGTTTTACTTCAGTATCTGTAAGGCCTCGTGCAGACGACGAGTATTTGGTGAGTTTTACTTCTGTATCTGTAAGGCCACATTCAGATGATGAGTATTTGTTGACTTTTACTTCAGTATCTGTAAGGCCACGTTCAGACAATGAGTATTTGGTGACTTTTACTTTAGTATCTGTAAGGCCATGTTCAGACGATGAGTATTTGGTGACTTTTACTTCAGTATCTGTAAGGCCACGTTCAGACGATGAGTATTTGGTGACTTTTACTTCAGTATCTGTAAGTCCTCGTGCAGACGATGAGTATTTGGTGAGGTTTTTCCTCACTATCTGTAAGGCCTCGTGCAAACGATAAGTATTTGATGTTGTTATTCCTCAGTATCTGGAAGGCCTTGTGCAGGCGCTGAGTATTTGGTGATGTTATTCCTCAGTATCTGGAAGGCCACATGCAGGCGTTGAGTATTAGGTGCAGTTTGAACCACAGTCTGTGGAAGGCCTCGTGCAGGCGCCGAGTATTTGGTGATGTTATTCCTCTGTATCTGGAAGGCCTCGTGCAGGCGCCGAGTATTTGGTGATGTTATTCCTCAGTATCTGGAAGGCCTCGTGCAGGCGCTGAGTATTTGGTGATGTTATTCCTCAGTATCTGGAAGGCCTCGTGCAGACGCTGAGTATTTGGTGATGTTATTCCTCTGTATCTGGAAGGCCTCGTGCAGACGCTGAGTATTAGGTGCAGTTTTAACCGCAGTCTGTGGAAGGCCTCGTGCAGGCGATGAGTATTTGGTGATGTTATTCCTCTGTATCTGGAAGGCCTTGTGCAGGCGATGAGTATTAGGTGCAGTTTTAACCGCAGTCTGTGGAAGGCCTCGTGCAGGCGATGAGTATTTGGTGATGTTATTCCTCAGTATCTGGAAGGCCTTGTGCAGGCGATGAGTATTAGGTCCAGTTTTAACCTCAGTCTGTGGAAGGCCTCGTGCAGGCGCTGAGTATTTGGTGATGTTATTCCTCAGTATCTGGAAGGCCTTGTGCAGGCGATGAGTATTAGGTGCAGTTTTAACCGCAGTCTGTGGACGGCCTCGTGCAGGCGATGTGTATTTGGTGATGTTATTCCTCTGTATCTGGAAGGCCTTGTGCAGCGATGAGTATTAGGTGCAGTTTTAACCGCAGTCTGTGGAAGGCCTCGTGCAGGCGATGAGTATTTGGTGATGTTATTCCTCAGTATCTGGAAGGCCTTGTGCAGGCGATGAGTATTAGGTGCAGTTTTAACCTCAGTCTGTGGAAGGCCTCGTGCAGGCGCTGAGTATTTGGTGATGTTATTCCTCAGTATCTGGAAGGCCTCGTGCAGACGCTGAGTATTTGGTGATGTTATTCCTCGTATCTGGAAGACCTTGTGCAGGCAAGAGTATTTAGTGATGTTATTCCTCTGTATCTGGAAGGCCTTGTGCAGGCGATAGAGTATTAGTGCAGTTTAACCGCAGCTATATATGGAAGGCCTCATGCAGGCGCTGAGTATTTGATGTTATTCCTCAGTATCTGGAAGGCCTCGTGCAGACGCTGAGTATTTGGTGATGTTATTCCTCTGTATCTGGAAGGCCTTGTGCAGGCGCTGAGTATTTGGTGATGTTATTCCTCAATATCTGGAAGACCTTGTGCAGGCAAGGAGTATTTAGTGATGTTATTCCTCTGTATCTGGAAGGCCTTGTGCAGGCGATGAGTATTAGGTGCAGTTTAACCGCAGTATATGGAAGGCCTCATGCAGGGCTGAGTATTTGGTGATGTTATTCCTCAGTATCTGGAAGGCCTCGTGCAGACGCTGAGTATTTGGTGATGTTATTCCTCTGTATCTGGAAGGCCTTGTGCAGGCGATGAGTATTAGTGCAGTTTTAAACCGCAGTCTGTGGAAGGCCTCGTGCAGGCGCTGAGTATTTGGTGATGTTATTCCTCAGTATTGGAAGGCCTTGTGCAGGCGCTGAGTATTTGGTGATGTAATTCCTCAGTATCTGGAAGGCCTTGTGCAGGCGATGAGTATTAGGTGCAGTTTTAACCGCAGTCTGTGGAAGGCCTCGTGCAGGCGCTGAGTATTTGGTGATGCTATTCCTCAATATCTGGAAGGCCTCGTGCAGGCGCTGAGTATTTGGTGATGTTATTCCTCAGTATCTGGAAGACCTTGTGCAGGCAAGGAGTATTTGGTGATGTTATTCCTCAGTATCTGGAAGGCCTCGTGCAGACGCTGAGTATTTGTTGATGTTATTCCTCTGTATCTGGAAGGCCTTGTGCAGGCGATGAGTATTAGGTGCAGTTTTTACCGCAGTCTGTGGAAGGCCTCGTGCAGGCGCTGAGTATTTGGTGATGTTATTCCTCAGTATCTGGAAGGCCTTGTGCAGGCGCTGAGTATTTGGTGATGTAATTCCTCAGTATCTGGAAGGCCTTGTGCAGGCGATGAGTATTAGGTGCAGTTTTAACCGCAGTCTGTGGAAGGCCTCGTGCAGGCGCTGAGTATTTGGTGATGTTATTCCTCAATATCTTGAAGCCTCGTGCAGGCGCTGAGTATTTGGTGATGTTATTCCTCAGTATCTGGAAGACCTTGTGCAGGCAAGGAGTATTTGGTGATGTTATTCCTCAGTATCTGGAAGGCCTCGTGCAGACGCTGAGTATTTGTTGATGTTATTCCTATGTATCTGGAAGGCCTTGTGCAGGCGATGAGTATTAGGTGCAGTTTTAACCGCAGTCTGTGGACGGCCTCGTGCAGGCGATGAGTATTTGGTGATGTTATTCCTCAGTATCTGGAAGGCCTTGTGCAGGCGATGAGTATTAGGTGCAGTTTTAAACCGCAGTCTGTGGAAGGCCTCGTGCAGGCGATGAGTATTTGGTGATGTTATTCCTCAGTATCTGGAAGGCCTTGTGCAGGCGATGAGTATTAGGTGCAGTTTTAAACCTCAGTCTGTGGAAAGCCTCGTGCAGGCGCTGAGTATTTGGTGATGTTATTCCTCAGTATCTGGAAGGTCTTGTGCAGGCGCTGAGTATTTGGTGATGTGTTATTCCTCAGTACCTGGAAGACCTTGTGCAGGCAAGGAGTATTTAGTGATGTTATTCCTCTGTATCTGGAAGGCCTTGTGCAGGGGCGCTGAGTATTTGGTGATGTTATTCCTCAGTATCTGGAAGACCTTGTGCAGGCAAGGAGTATTTAGTGATGTTATTCCTCTGTTATGGAAGGCCTTGTGCAGGCGATGAGTATTAGGTGCAGTTTAACCGCAGTATTGGAAGGCCTCATGCAGGGCTGAGTATTTGGTGATGTTATTCCTCAGTATCTGGAAGGCCTCGTGCAGGCGCTGAGTATTTGGTGTATGTTATTCCTCCATGATATCTGAGAAGACCTTTGTGCAGACGCTGAGTATTTGGTGATGTTATTCCTCTGTATCTGGAAGGCCTTGTGCAGGCGATGAGTATTTGGTGATGTTATTCCTCTGTATCTGGAAGACCTTGTGCAGACGCTGAGTATTTGGTGATGTTATTCCTCAGTATCTGGAAGGCCTCGTGCAGGCGCTGAGTATTTGGTGTGATGTTATTCCTCAGTATCTGGAAGGCCTCGTGCAGACGCTGAGTATTTGGTGATGTTATTCCTCTGTATCTGGAAGGCCTTGTGCAGGCGCTGAGTATTTGGTGATGTTATTCCTCAGTATCTGGAAGACCTTGTGCAGGCAGGAGTATTTAGTGATGTTATTCCTCTGTATCTGGAAGGCCTTGTGCAGGCGATGAGTATTAGGTGCAGTTTAACCGCAGTATATGGAAGGCCTCATGCAGGGCTGAGTATTTGGTGATGTTATTCCTCAGTATCTGGAAGGCCTCGTGCAGGCGCTGAGTATTTGGTGATGTTATTCCTCAGTATCTGGAAGGCCTCGTGCAGACGCTGAGTATTTGGTGATGTTATTCCTCTGTATCTGGAAGGCCTTGTGCAGGCGATGAGTATTAGGTGCAGTTTTAACCGCAGTCTGTGAAGGCCTTGTGCAGGCGCTGAGTATTTGGTGATGTTATTCCTCAGTATCTGGAAGGCCTTGTGCAGGCGCTGAGTATTTGGTGATGTAATTCCTCAGTATCTGGAAGGCCTTGTGCAGGCGATGAGTATTAGGTGCAGTTTTAACCGCAGTCTGTTGGAAGGCCTCGTGCAGGCGCTGAGTATTTGGTGATGCTAATCCTCAATATCTGGAAGGCCTCGTGCAGGCGCTGAGTATTTGGTGATGTTATTCCTCAGTATCTGGAAGACCTTGTGCAGGCAAGGAGTATTTGGTGATGTTATTCCTCAGTATCTGAAGGCCTCGTGCAGACGCTGAGTATTTGTTGATGTTATTCCTCTGTATCTGGAAGGCCTTGTGCAGGCGATGAGTATTAGGTGCAGTTTTAACCGCAGTCTGTGGAAGGCCTCGTGCAGGCGCTGAGTATTTGGTGATGTTATTCCTCAGTATCTGGAAGGCCTTGTGCAGGCGCTGAGTATTTGGTGATGTAATTCCTCAGTATCTGGAAGGCCTTGTGCAAGCGATGAGTATTAGGTGCAGTTTTAAACCGCAGTCTGTGGAAGGCCTCGTGCAGGCGCTGAGTATTTGGTGATGTTATTCCTCAATATCTTGAAGGCCTCGTGCAGGCGCTGAGTATTTGGTGATGTTATTCCTCAGTATCTGGAAGACCTTGTGCAGGCAAGGAGTATTTGGTGATGTTATTCCTCAGTATCTGGAAGGCCTCGTGCAGGCGCTGAGTATTTGGTGATGTTATTCCTCAGTATCTGAAAGGCCTTGTGCAGGCGATGAGTATTAGGTGCAGTTTTAATCGCAATATGTGGAAGGCCTCGTGCAGGCGATGAGCATTTGGTGTTGTTTTTCCTCAGTATCTGGAAGGCCTTGTGCAGGCGATGAGTATTAGGTGCAGTTTTAATCACAATATCTGGAAGGCCTCGTGTAGGCGCTGAGTGTTTGGTGATGTTATTCCTCAGTATCTGGATATCTGGAAGGCCTTGTGCAGGCGATGAGTATTTGGTGAGGTTTTTCCTCAGTATTTGTAAGGCCTTTTACAGACGATGAGTATTTGGTGATGTTTTTCCTCACTATCTGTAAGGCCTCGTGCAGACGATGAGTATTGTGTTACATTTAGGGGACTACAAGAAGAGTCTCCATTTTTTCAAAAAATTTGGGCACAGACACCACTTAAGTGGCATCAATTGCCCCCCAGTTGCAAACTTTAAATGGTTACTGTTAGGCAAAAATCCACAAGGCTTTAGTCTCTCCAGGATGACACAGGGATAGAAAAGTCCTTGCAGATCCATGCCTTGTTCATCTTTATGAACGTTAATCTGTCCATATTCTGGTCGGACAGACGCGTGCGCTTGACTGTCAGCACACCACCAGCAGCGCTGAAGACACGTTCCGAGAGAACGCTGGCTGCTGGGCACGACAAGATCTCCAAGGCGTGAGTGGCGAGCTCAGGCCCCGTTTTTTCCAGTTTGGAAGCCCAAAATGAGCAAGGCTCCAGTTCCCCAGTCTTGGCATCGATGTTAAATTGCAGATACTCTTGTACCATCCGCTCCAGGTGTTGACTATGTGTCAGAGTTCTCGTGTCTTCAGGCAGTGAGATTCACTCTGTCTACCACTGGTGGTTTGTGGAAAAGCCGATCTGAGATTATGTATCAGCTTCTGCTGATACTCCTGCATGCGTGCGTCCCTTTGTATGGCTGGAATTATTTCGGCAAATTTGGTCTTGTACCGGGATCTAGGAGTGCGGCAACCCAGTAGTCGGCATTGCTTCTAATTCGGACAATCCGAGGTTCATGTTGCAGGTAGTGCAGCAAGAAGGCGCTCATGTGTCTTGCGCATCCGGGAGGACCAAGTCCTTGTTGTGTTGCTGATGGGGAGGTGAGAATCATGCTTCCTTCCTCTGTCCTCTCCCCCCAACCTCACACAACAGAAATGTCATCAAGGCCTCCCTCATCTGCTGACTCTTCCATGCCCATCGCCAGTTCATCCTCCATTTCTTCCGGGGCTCCTGCACCTTCCTCAGCAGTTTGACTGCTACCCTCTTTAATCCCTCTCCACCACCCTCCCATGCCTGCCGTCTTGGTGCTGCCGACCATCTGGACCTTGGAGATGTTGTCATCCCTTCGTATAGGACTCCTCCTATACTTCCTCCCCCTCCTCTTGTCCCACCACCTGACTCCGAATATTGTTTAGAGTGTGCTCCAGCATGTAGATGACCGGAATAGTCATGCTGATAATGGCATCGTCAGCACTAAACATCTTCGTCGCCATCTCACAACTGTGCAGAAGGGTGCATAAGTCCTTGATCTGAGACCTCTAATACAGCGTGATCTGCCTCACCTCTGGATCTCGTTGGCCCAGGCTATATGTCATAACGTATTGCACCAGAGCTCGGCGGTGCTGCTACAGTCGCTGCAATATGTGGAGAGTAGAATTCGAGCGTGTCGGCACATCGCATTTCAGCCAGTGAACGGGCAAGGCATAAGACTTCTGGAGTAAAGCAAGTCGTTAAACTGCGGGATGCGAACGCCAGAAGTGAGCACACAGCAACTGTGCCCTCTGCTGAAGCCCATCTAGGCTGGGATAGTGTGTCAAAAATTGCTGGACAACCAGATTCAACACATGAGCCATACAAGGCACATGTGTAATATTGCCCCGGCGAAGAGCCGCACCCAGGTTTCCATCATTGTCACACACGGCCTTCCCTGGCTGCAGGTTGAGTGGAGACAACCATTGCTGAAACTCGGTCGCCAGAGCTGACCTCAACTCCTCAGCTGTGTGACTCACATTTCCCAGGCATTACAAGGTAAAGACCGCCTGATGGCATTGAGCCCTGCTGCCAACATAGTTGGGAGGTGTGCAGGATTCCTTCTCTGCAGTTACAACACTGGTGGCATTACCAGACAGGCTTTGGGTGGAGGTGGAGGACCGAGATGAGGTTGAGGAGGCAGAAGCAGTGGAGGAACTTCTCCCTACAGACGATTGACGCACAACTCGTGGGGATGACAAGACTTGGACAGCAGACCCTTCTCCAGCTCTCACCATAGTTACCCAGTGGCCAGTCAGCGACATGTAAAGCCCCTGTCCATGCTTACTGGTCCAAGTGTCTGTGGTGAAATGCACCCTATCACACAGAGTTTCTCAAGGAAGCGGTGATGTTGTCTGCAACATGCTGGTGTAGCATAGGCACACCTTTCTTGGAGAAGTAGTGGAGACTGGGCATCTGGTACTGGGGCACTGCGACGGACATAAGTTCTCGAAAATTCTCTGTGTCCACCAGGCGGAAAGGCAGCATTTCTGAAGCCAACAGCCTGCAGATGGTGAATTTCAAGCACTTAGCTTTCTCATGGCTAGGAGGTTATGGCCGTTTACTTGTCCACATCTGAGGAACGGAGGGCTGGCTGCTGTGCTAAGACACAGTTGAGTAGGGTGTCCCCGGCAAACTGCTGGTCTGGGAGGGAGGTGCAGGCGAAGATGTAATGTTGCCTTCATTCAAAAGTGGTGCTCTCGATGTCTGAGAGAGCTCAACACCACCAGCATTGTCCAGTTGAAAACAAAGTCACAACCTGCCAATCACACTGCCTGTTGCGGGAAAAGAGGTGGAAGGTCTACATCCAAAAGCATGTGTGACAGCTGTCCCCACAGTCACAGATGATGAAGAGCACACAAATGCACTTGATGGGGCAGATGGTGGTAGGCCCGCCCCGCTAGCCCGCATTCTAGCAAGGTGAGCTTGCTACTGCGACTTATGCTTCATGTCAATGTGGCGGTTTATACATGAAGTACTCAAGCTAGTGAGTTTTTGGCCTCTACTCAGAGATTGGTGATAAATCTTGCAGATGACATGAGTTGGGAGATCCTTGGCGATGTCAAAAATGCCCAGGCTAGGCAAGGCTTAGAGCCCATGCGAACTGCAGAGCTAGCACGACTTCTGCTCAGAGGCAGAATTGTGGCTGCGGATGCAGTTGTTGACGTGCTTCCAGTACTCCGTCTATGTCCAGGAAGGCGCAACCTAACCTCGTCGTCAGTAGCATCGTCCTCCACCTCCTGTGCTGACCTCATCGACTGGCTTACTGTGGTTTGACAGTAAGTGGGATCTCCAACCTCATCATCATCCTCTGTGTTCTCACACCCCTCGTCCTCCTCAGAGACAAACTCTTCCTGCCTTGACCAAAAACTTAATTTGTCACTCCAATCCGGTGTCTGAGTCTCATCAGCATCATCCTCCTTGTGTCCATCAAGAGTAGTTAGTGTTAAGGAATGAGGGTCTACATGATGGTCAGAACCTTCTTCATCTGGGCCTGGATCTGACTCATAAAGCTTCTGGGCATCAGGGCAGATCATTAACTCGTCTGGACTCACTGCAGCTTTGGAGCAGACCTCTGATTCCCAGGCTATTGTGTGACTGAACATCTCTGCAGACTCAACCATGTCTGTTACCCCAGACTCAGTAGGGCGGCTGTAGACTTGGGAGCTTGGAGGAATCAAGTGTGATTGGGCTGACACCTCAGATGACTGGAGGGTTTGTGATGTAGAAGTTGAGGTGGAGGAGAGACCACTTGATGGAGCAGTTGCGATCCATTCATGCACCTGCTATTTAGGTGCCTCATTTACAAGTGGTACCGATGCTCATGTCCGTAAGAAAGGGATCATATCCGATTGGCCACGTAAAGAAGTTGACATCTTCAGCAGATGTTAATGTAGATTTAGCATCTACCCCATGGACACAAACTTTTTTTCCCTTTCCACCATGCCTACTCCCATTCCCACCAGCAGCAGGCCTTTTGACTCATTTTATATATGACAAAATTGGCAACTGTACAGTTGTTGGACCAAAAAGAGCTTGATGTAAATCAAGCAGAGGTGACTGCACCAACACTGCTACTTGACCCGAAGTCAGACCTGGGCAAGGTGCAGGTAAAAATTATTAGGAACCGCACAGGCGGTGTAGTTGGTTCTATTAGAAGTGGCCTACACTACAGGTTTTTGTGGCACTGCTACTTGACCAAAAGTCAATCCTGGGCAATGTGCAGTTAAAAATTAGTTTGAACCACACAGGCGGTGTAGATGGTTCTATTAGAAATGACCTACACTACAGGTTTTTGTGACACTGCGACTTGACACGAAGTGAGACCTGGTCAAGGTGCAGTTAAAAATTAGTATGAACCGCACAGGCGGTGTAGTTGGTTCTATTAGAAGTGGCCTACACTACAGGTTTTTGTAGCACTGCTACTTGACCCAAAGTCAGACCTGGGCAAGGTGCAGGTAAAAATTAGTACCAACTACACAGACGGTGTAGCCTCTTTCACAAGTGGGCTACAACACTGTGTTAGTGACACGGCTACAGTACTAGCCAGAACAAATTGCCTGGACTTGCTGCAGCCAAAAAATGCCTACTTAAGACACGTGGTGTAGCTTTCTTCACAGCAGTGCTACACTACCTGCCCTAAAGTATTCACAGAGCTAGATGTGGCCAGATGCTGTGAAAAACACTTGCACAGCACTGGCACACACCTGCCTGGCAAAAACTAATAGGGACTGCTCTAACCTAGCCCTAAAAAATGTTGCAATTTAAACTAGTCCCTGCTTCTATGAAGTAGACCTGAAAAAGGTCTGCTAGACTACTAGTCCCTAATCCCTACTCCTATGAAGCAACCCTCAAAAGGGCTGATACTCCAAAAATTCGCACCCTCTCTCCAGTCCCTACTCCCTAAACCTATCTATCTACCTTTGTATTCGCTCACTAGCTGAATCAATCAGAACACAATTGCTTGATTTCACTGTATAGCGCCCACAGCAGCAGCGGTGCCATCTGACACATAGCTACAGCAATGAGCAAATGGTGGTCGATGGAGAAAATGGCTGGGTCTTATAGGGCAAAGACATGTGACTTACACAGCCAATGATGCCTGACCTTGCTTGTGTGCAAAAAATGCACTTTGCTGTGTGTGTGTGTGATTGGCTGAGAGCCTGCACGGCCCCACTGTATGTGCAGTTTGGAGAAAAAAGATGGAGATCGGCATTATTTCTGCAGTGCTGATGTATTAACCCCCCTTCCCCCGCACACTATAGACAGAAAATAGATTTTAACATTCATTAACAGAGTTAGGGTTATAGGGTTAGGGTTACGCTTTTGGTGATCGAAGCGTGCGTTATTGAACATAACCTCGAACTGCCGAATTTGAAGCAAATTATTCTAATTCATCGAATGACTCGAACACCGCCCAAAACAACTCGAATATGAGATTGGCGAACAATTCGAATCGAGCACTGCTCATCTCTACTCTGGACACTGTTGGTTTTGTTTCGCCGTTGTCTTTGCTGATCAGACAGATTTTCGGGTTGTCAAAACTGGATGGTAATACAGTGTAGGGTTCTTCTTCCCATTGATCATCTATTTGTACATTCTTCTTTTCCTTTTCAAAACCAATTAACGTGGTGGTAAGGGTGTTCCTTGTGCACTGTTGTTAAAGTTAGTCTCTGGTGTTTCTCTGGATTTTGCCAGACTTCTCTCAACACATTGCTGTATTTTCTTGTATTACTCTGTTCTTCTTGTATCCCAATCTGCATCTGAGGTGTCTTCTTCAGGAACGACAATGCCCATTTCAAAGTCTACTGGCAATTTTCCTGGTCTTGCTCTCATGAGCTATGCAGGGGTACAATTTATTGAACTTACTGGGATGTTGTTGTAGATGTCAACAAGGTCTGGTAAATTCTCTGGCCATCTGTTTCGTTCTTCTAAGGGCAGAGTTTTCAACAATTCTATTACATGATTCATCTTTTTGCACATTCCGTTGGTTTGGGGATGGTAAGGCGTGGTACGAATTTTCTTGCATCCATATAGGTTATAGGTGTTTTGAAATACTTCCAGTTCAAAGGCAGGACCTTGGTCTGTCAATACCTGGATACCCGTGGTGGTCTGCAGAAATAGGCTTTAAAGGTTCTTGCTGCTGTCTGAGCTGTTAAGTCTATTACCGGAGCTACCACTAGGAACTGGAGTAATGGTCCACCATGGTAAGAGCATAGGTATAGCCCGATCTGCTGGATGTGAGCTTGATGTGATCTAAGGCTACCAGTTCTAATGGCTGTTTAGTGATGATAGGCTGGAGTGTGCTTTCTGGCTGTTACGGTCTTTTCTTCTAAATGATCATGGTCCACAATTCTTACACCATTTCTCTATGGTAGACCTCACGCTGATCCAATAGAATCTCTCGCGTAACAATATCAACAGTTTTCTCCATCCAAAGTATCCTTCTCTTTCATGGTACGCTTCTAACACCATTGGACATCTCTCTTTGGAAAAACAATTTGCCATACCATGTCATCTGTTCTTGGATTGATATAGCGTCTGCACAATTGACCTTGATAGGTGAATAATTGCTTCGTTCTTTCCACAGGTATTGGGCCTCTGGTGAAGCATTCTTTTCAATTTGGGAATCCGGTTGGGTTACCAGCCTCTTTATTAGGCTCACTGCCGGATCATTGTCTTGTATCTCTTGCCATCCATAGTGAAGCAGCGGGTTTAGTGCAACAGTCTGATGGTTCTGGTAGATATGATCTTCAGTCATTTTCTATTTTCTACTTTTATGGAAGGCTGTGAGTTCTATTTTCTCCAAGTCATCTTCCTCTTCTTCAAGTCTTTGCAAACGTACTTGATGATTTCTGGAGAGGGCATCATCATTTGCATTGTTACGGCCTGTACGGTACTTGATGGTAAACTCATAGTTGAATAGTCGGGCCATCCAGCGTTGTTCCAATGCACCAAAACTTCGCGGTATCCAAGTGTGTTGATGGGTTATTGTCCATGAAGACGGTAAGTTTTGAAGCTGCCAGGTAATGCTTGAACCGCTCTTTTATAGCCCAGACCAGGGCCAGGAACTCCAACTTAAAGGAACTGTAGTTTTACGGGTTCCTCTCGGTGGGTCGAAGTTTTCTGCCGGCGTAGGCAATTACTTTCCTTACCATCTTGGATCTGGGATAGTACTGCTCCCAGGCCTACATTGATTGCATCAGTGTAGAAGACGAATGGTAGGTTATAATAGGGATAAGCCAGGATTTCTTCACAGGTCAGAGCCTGCTTCATCTGTTGGAAGGAGTCTTCTTGCTCCTTTCCCCATTCCAATGGTGGCTCTGAAGATCTTCTCTTTTTAGTTTGGCCTACCAGAAGATCTTGTAGGGGAGCTGCCATCTTTGTGTAGCCCTTTATGAATGTTCTGTAGTACCCAACCAAACCTAAGAATTGACGTACCTCGCAGACGGTGGTTGGCCTCTGCCAGTCCTGGATAGCTGTCACTTTTTCCGGGTCTAGTGGTATTCCATCTGCGCTGACCACATGCCTGAGGTATTGGACTTTTGGTTTCAGCAGGTGACATTTACATAGTAACATAGTTTTTAAGGTTGAAGGAAGACTTTAAGTCCATCTAGTTCAACCCATAGCCTAACATGTTGATCCAGAGGAAGGCAAAAAAAAACCATGTGGCAACACTAAGCTCCACATTGGGGGAAAAAATTCCTTCCTGACTCCAAATATGGCAATCAGACTAATTCCCTGGATCAACGCCCTATCAAAGGATCTAGTATATATAGCTGGTAATATTATAGTTTTCAAGAAAGGCATCCAGGCCCTTCTTAAATGTTAGTAGTGACTCACTCATTACAACATCATGTGGCAGAGAGTTCCATAGTCTCACTGCTCTTACAGTAAAGAATGCACGTCTGTGATTATGATTAAACCTTCTTTCCTCCAGACGTAGAGGATGCCCCCTTGTCCCCGTCTCAGGCCTAAGAGTAGAGAGATCACTATAAAGTTCTCTGTACTGTCCCCTCATATATTTATACATTATTATAAGATCACCCCTAAGCCTTCGTTTTTCCACGCTAAATAACCCCAAGTTTACTAACCTGTCTTGGTATTGCAGACCCCTCAGTCCTCTAATAACCTTGGTCGCTCTTCTCTGGACCCGTTCTAGTTCAGCTATGTCTTTCTTATACACCGGAGACCAGAATTGTACACAGTATTCTAAGTGTGGTCGCACTAGTGACTTGTATAGAGGTAAAATTATGTTCTCCTCATGAGCATCTATGCCTCTTTTAATGCATCCCATTATTTTATTTGCCTTTGCAGCAGCTGCCTGACACTGGCCACTAAATGTGAGTTTGTCATCTACCCATACACCCAGGTCTTTTTCAGTGACAGTTTTGCCCAGTGTTTTACATTTAAGCACATAATTATACCTTTTGTTTCCTCTGCCCAAGTGCATGGCCTTACATTTATCCCCATTAAAGCTCATTTGCCATTTATCAGCCCAAGCTTCTAGTTTACACAAATCCTCCTGTAATATAAAATTGTCCTCCTTTGTATTGATTACCCTGCAGAGTTTTGTTTCATCTCCAAATATTGAGATTCTACTCTGTACGCCCCCTACAAGGTAATTAATAAATATATTAAAAAGAAGCTGGCCCAACACTGACCCCTGTGGTACCCCACTGTTAACTGTGACCCATTCTGAGTGTGTTCCATTAATGACCACCCTTTGTTTCCTATCGCTAAGCCAGTTTTTAACCCACTTACACATATTTTCCCCTATCCCCATTGCTCTCATTTTATGTATCAACCTTTTGTGTGGCACCGTATCAAAAGCTTTTGAAAAGTCCATATACACCACATCCACTGCATTTCTTTGGTCCAGTCCAGAACTTACTTCTTCATAGAAGCTTATCAGATTAGTTTGACAGGAACGGTCCCTCGTAAAACCATGTTGATATTGGGAAATGAGGTTATTTTTCCTCAGATACTCCAGAATAGCATCTCTTAGAAAACCCTCTAGGATTTTATCCACAGTAGAGGTTAAGCTTACTGGCCTATAATTTCCAAGTTCAGTT
Organism: Allobates femoralis; assembly: GCA_033576535.1. Classification (NCBI taxonomy): domain Eukaryota; kingdom Metazoa; phylum Chordata; class Amphibia; order Anura; family Aromobatidae; genus Allobates; species Allobates femoralis. Next base: position 250,455,482 of record JARQOC010000006.1, read on the forward strand.
TTTGTTCCTTTTTAGAATATTGGCATCACATTTGCTATACACCAGTCCTGTGGTATAGACCCTGTTATTATGGAATCTAAAAAGATTAAAAATAATGGTCTATCTATGACAGTAATTAATTCCTGCAGCACTCTGGGGTGTATCCCATCCAGGCCCGGGGATTTGTCAATTTTAATGATTTTTAGACGATGCCATACTTCCTGCTGGGTTAAGCAGGCGACATTTAATTGACAGTTTTTGTTATCACTGATCATATTGTCTGTCATGGGATTTTCTTGTGTAAATACTGTTGAAAAAAAGTCATTTAGCATATTGGCTTTTTCCTCATCCTCATCCACCATTTTACCCAGATTATTTTTAAAGGGGCCAGCAAAATCATTTTTTAGTTTCATACTATTTATGTAGTTAAAAAATATTTTGGGATAATTTTTACTTTCTCTGGCAATGAGTCTCTCTGTCTCAATCTTTGCTGCCTTGATTTGCTTTTTACAAATGTTATTTAATTTTCTGTATTTATTTAATGCCTCGACACTACCTACTTGCTTTAATTCCCTAAATGCTTTCTTTTTGTCATTTATTGCGTCCCTTACAGCCTTATTTAGCCATAGTGGTTTTCTCCTATTTCTAGCATGCTTATTCCCATAGGGTATATATTGTGTACATGCCCTATTCAGGATGCTAATAAATGTCTCCCACTTGCTTTGTGTACTTTTATGTCTCAGGATATCATCCCAGTTTATTGCACTAAGATCATCTCTCAACCGTTGGAAATTTGCCTTCCTGAAGTTTAGTGTCCTTGTAGCCCCTCTACTACACATCTTATTAAAGGATACTTGAAAACGTATTATTTTATGATCACTATTACCCAAGTGATCTCCAACCTGTATATTTGATATGCGGTCTGGCCTGTTGGTTAATATTAGGTCCAGCAGTGCCCCCCTTCTTGTTGGGTCCTGAAACAGTTGTGAAAGGTAATTGTCTCTCATAGTTGTCAAAAACCTATTACCTTTGCTAGAACTGCAGGTTTCTGTTCCCCAATGTATTTCAGGGTAGTTGAAGTCCCCCATAATAATGACTTCTCCCTGAGTCGCTGCTTCATCTATTTGCTTTATGAGGATATTCTCCTCCACCTCCATTATTGTTGGAGACTTATAACAAACCCCTATCAGTAATTTATTATTTTTTCCCCCTCCCCTTATCTCCACCCACAGAGACTCTACATTTCCATTAGATTCACCTATATTATCACGCAGGAGGGGTTTTAAGGATGATTTTACGTATAAACATACACCTCCCCCTCGCTTATTTGACCGGTCATTTCTGAACAGACTATAGCCCTGTAAATTAACAGCCCAGTCATGGCTCTCATCCAGCCATGTCTCCGATATCCCCACCATGTCATAATTATTTTCCAACAAGATCAATTCTAATTCCTCCATTTTGTTGGTGAGGCTTCTGGCATTAGTGTACATGCACTTAATGCATCTCTCTTTACCTCTATTCCTTCCTACTACATTGACTGTTCTAACCCCATCCCCCATGCCACCCCCAATTTTATTACTTGTGCCCAGGTTACTATTTACACTATCATCCCCTCCTGTACAATGAATACCCTCCCCCCCAATCCCTAGCTTAAACACTCCTCCAACCTTCTAGCCATTTTCTCCCCCAGCACAGCTGCACCCTCCCCATTAAGGTGCAGCCTGTCCCTAGCATAGAACCTGTAGCCAACAGAGAACTCGGCCCAGTTCTCCAGGAACCCAAACCCCTCCTTCCTACACCAATTTCTGAGCCACGTATTTATCTCTCTAATCTCCCGTTGCCTCTCTGGTGTGGCGCGTGGTACAGGCAGTATTTCAGAGAATACTACCTTGGAGGTCCGTGCCTTAAGCTTGCAGCCTAATTCCCTGAAATCATCTTTAAGGTCCTTCCACCTACCTCTAACTTTGTCATTTGTGCCAATGTGCACCATGACCGCTGGGTCCTCACCAGCTCTCCCAGTAATATGTCAACCCGATCAGTGATGTGCCGAAATCGAGTGCCAGGTAGGCAGCACACTGTTTGACGATCCCTGTCTTTGTGACAGATTGCCCTATCTGTTCCCCTAATAATTGAGTCCCCCACTACCAGCACCTGTCTGTCCTGCCCTGCTCTCCTGTTTTTCCCCTTACTGGAGCAGACACTCCTCTGGCTTTCAGAGGCCCTGTTGCAGCAATGCTATCCCTGAACTTGCACCCCCCTCATCTGCCAACTTAGCACATTTATTGGGGTGTGCCAGATCAGGACTAGCCTCCCTGGCACTCTTCCCTCTACCCCGCCTTCTAACTGTCACCCAGCTAGCTACCTCACTGTCCTGCAGCTCCATGCTACCATCCTCCCCCACATCTATCCCATTGAGCAGATGTTCAGTGAGCAGCAGACTCCTTTCCATCTTGTCTATGGATCTCAGCGTTGTCAGTTGTTCATTTAGATCCAGTATCTGGGCTTCCAAATGCACAACATACTCACATCTCACACAGCAGTATGCACCCTCGACCGGCTGTTCAAGGAATGCATACATGTGGCAAGATGTAAACTGGATGGCATTGCCAATTATGGAGCTCATTTCCTAATGGGGATTGCACCAGACAGAAATGATAAGTAAAAAGAAATGCAAAGTATTAATAAAATACAACCAGCAATTCAGTAAGTCCTCCCTTCCAAACTTCCTGAATCTAAAGTCACTGAATCACAAGTCACACACTTACTTACGTCCGCACTTACACTCCCAGTCACACTAAGCTCGCGGTCACACTCGCTAAGAACTAAGATTTAAATTTTTTTTTTTCCCTTAGCAGAAAATCAGCCTACAGCTCAGTGTACTTCCAAAAAATTTAGATGGTTTGAGCTTCATTCCATACTTTGCTAGAGCTGTAAATACCTCCGCCAGGTGTTTCAGATGTTCTTGGTAGGTTTTGGAATGCACAATGACGTCGTCCAGGTATAAGAGCACCGTCTCAAAGTTCTGGCGTCCCAGGCAACATTCCATGAGTCTTTCAAACGCTCCCAGTGCATTGCATAACCTGAATGGCATGCTGTTGAATTTGCATAAGCCCATTGGTGTTGTGAATGCGGTTTTCTCTCGGTCTTCTTCTGCAACGGAGACCTGTCAATACCCACTAGTGAGATCTAACGTAGAGAAATAATTAGCAGTCTTTAATACAGCAAGAGACTCCTCTATTCGGGGTAACGGGTAAGCATCTTTGTGAGTGATCCTATTGACTTCCCTGTAATCCCCACACATCCTCATCGTGCCATCCTTCTTTCTGACTAGGACTAAGGGGGCTGCCCTTGGACTACAGCTATCTCTTATGTCCTGCAGCATCTCATTGGCATACTGGTAGTGATTTGGTGGAATGGGTCTGGGTCTCAATTTAATTGGGGGATAATCTCCTGTGGGTATGCGATGGTGTACCCCTTTAATCCTCCCAAAATCTAATGGATGCTTACTGAATATCTGTTTGAACTCTTGTGCTACCCGGTAGACTCTGTGCTTCTGGTGGGAAGGGGTGGCATCAGTTCCTACGTGCAACTGCTGGCACCACTCCTCTAGCTGTCCCTTGGAGTTGTTATCCTCCATCTGGTTTGATGGGAAAAGGGTTATTCTGCCTCTATGTTGTTGTTACAGACAGTATACAGCTTTGCTACAGTATCATAACAGGGTAGTTCGGCTTCCTCTTCCCCACAATTTAATACACGGATTGGTACTCTTCCCCTGCGTACATCCACCACCCCTCTGGCTGTCAGTAGTGTAGGTCTGTGCTCCGAATACACCGGCTCTACAACTGCCTGGTATTCCTTTCCTCTGAGACCTATAGCTGCTCGACACCATATCATCATTTCACTTTTCGGTGATAACGCAATGGGAAACGGGTCTGTTACCCGTACACTGCCAATCTCTTCCCCAAACAGATTTACCTGTTGCTTGTGGATGAGGACTCGGATTTCTCTTTGGATGACTCTTGTCCGCCCATAACCAGCAGTCACAGCAATCTGTGGGAGTAAAAACAACACTTCTCCGAGGCAGTTTTCAATCACATTAATTCCAATTACCATGTAAAGGTATTTCTCATCAGGATTATCTTCTACCATACATAACCCTTGGACTTTTAACTCCACCCTCCCCAACTTTATTGTCACTTCTCTGAACCCCACCTGATTCTGTGGTTGTCCATTAGTTGCAAGAATGACAAACTTAGGGTTTGGGGTCTAAAATCAGTGTCACACCAAAATTGTTTGTAAAGGATATGTGGGTTGGTTGTAACCTCTGAACCGGTGTCCAGTAGGGCAGATGTGGGGATTCCATCTAGCGTAATGTTGAGGTAAGGACGGCCTCCCACATACTGATTACGCCAATTATAGGGGCCCGGTCGTCCTACTCCTGGGGGTTGGCCCTCGGGCCCAGCAATCTCAGGTTTAAAGGACATCCTCTTGCGAAGTGGCCCGGTTTGTTGCAACGTAGGCAGATGGGTTGTCCTGAAGAATCCGTGTAGTCGCTGGCTCTGCGTTGGAATGGTGCATTGGTCCCCTAAATGGGCGACTTGTTGGTCCCCAGAACGGGCGACATGTTGATCCCCAGAAGGGGCGACTTGTTCTTTCTCCTCATCCATGGGACATCCTCAGGGCAATCAGCTAGTTGGATATTGCTTGGTACTGGTGCCCCAGACATGGCTTGCAAGAGTTTTAGTACATAGTCCATATTCTTGATTAGCTGCAGCACCTGGTTACATAAGTCATCATCAGTGTTGTTTGCTACAGCTTGTCCTTCCACTTTTGCAGTGTCTTTGGAAACAGGTTTAAAGTCTAAGGGAGAGGTGTTAACCTGCCAGGACTGGGTTGCAGGGTCTACAGGCACTGGGTCCCATAGCACTGTTATAGCTCTGTCTTTTAAATCATTAAAGTTCACATTTGGATGATCTAAGACCCACATGTGTACCTGCTGGTGGTAGTCTGACCTCAATCCTTCCATAAACTGTTCTGCAAGCATTTTATCTTCTTCTAACACATTTGCCGAGTCTACCTGCTTTAAGGACCGGAGTGCCCCCTGTAAACGTAAGGCAAAGTCTCTGATGGTATCTTGTGGTCTCTGTTTGCATTGGTAGAATATCATCCTTAGTTCAGACTGTGTGCATTTTTCAAAAGCAGCCCTGAGCTTGTCAAATACTTTTGTTACAGAGTTTCTGTCAGCATCGCCCCAAGACTCGACCTCTAGCTCCGCTGCGCCTGTTAATTTTCTCACACAATGGTGGCTCGCAGCTTTTCTGACATAGCATACATGTCCAGCACTGTACTCATCTTCTCATCTTTTACTTAAAGGCTGCTAAGGTATCGGGCTTACCTTCATAGGTTGATAACCATTTTGCGCCCGGTATGTACAGCAAGGCTAATGGCATTATCGGGGCCACTGCTCCGGGTGCTGCTGTGGCTCCCCGCCAAGCAGGCGTCACAGAGCGGTACTGCACCTGTAAAAGAGGTGCAGATACTCCAGCTGCAGGTGGATTCTAGGATGGTGGGTGGTACCCATACACCAGCACTCCCACACTAGTTTACACGGTGGGAGGTTACCCGGGAGGGAATAAAACCACCTCTAGGGGGAACAAGGAGGTCTTTTGTCTTTGCCTCTGAGCTTTAGCTGCCAGGTATCTCGGCTGAGGGACCAGGAAGGGGGAGATGGAAGAAGAAGAAAGGGCTTAAGGAAAGAAAGATCCCAGGAGCAGACAGCCAAAAGGGAGTGAGGAACTCGAGGGAGTTTATCCCAGACAGCTTACCGGGCACTGGAGCCCGCACCTGTGGGATACTATAGGACCATAGAAAATCCGGAGTCCCATGGAGTCTTTAAGTCTCCCAGGCACCTGAATAGACCAAGGAGAGGGTACCAAGCACTGCTGAAGGAGCAAGCGGTCAGCCAGCAGAGGGTTATCCGACGGCTGTGAGGGTGAGAGAACAGAAGAGGTCAGGCTGATTACAAGTCACCAGGCTTCACACAACAAACTGGGAAGCAGGAAGGAACAGACGGGGTTAGAGAACACAGGCACACTATGGAGTTCCACAATACCACCTGGAGTCTGCCTGCAGCCACCCGATAAGTTACCTGTCCTCACACCATCTGGAGTGCTAAACTGTAACTGTGTATATATTGCAAGTGAACAGTAAAGTACCCGGAGAAAAAGTGACTTTTGACTCTGCCTGTATTCCTTCCAATGAACTTTTTTCCAAACAGGAACGCTGCCCCGGAGGTCCAGTCCTACCAGTGGAGGACTTCACCAACTTGCCGCTGTACCATCCACCTCCAGCGGACTGTAGCGGCGCTGGTGACATCTCACCAGAAACTACAGAAGGCATCACGATAAACTTGTGTCGAGCCCACTGGGACGTCGGTACTCGGTATCGGACCAGGTCTGCTACTGGGGAAGTCACGGGTGGTCCTGGTCCAGACCGTGTCCAGGGCCCTGGCAATAATAAAGGGTATTTACAGGGGATGTCAGTCGTGACGCCACCCACTGTGTGCGGCCACTGATGGGGCCACCGCTGCTGCAGAACCTCCAGGGATGATGTAATAGCAGCGGAGATGGAATAGTTCCCGTGGGCAGAACTGTGTTTCCCGGGGCAGTGATTGTTAAAGTCTATTGTGTAGTGTTCAGGCCCGGTGTCAGGTGCAGTACACTTACTGTCCAGATGCTGCAGGAATCCTCCTTCAGCGATGGAGCCTGCAAGCTGTGGCTCTCCAGTTGTAGGTCTGTTGCAAACCTGTATGGAAGGAGTAGGGTTCAGGCAGAGGCATACAAGGGAGTCGTGTTCAAGGTTCACCGTGTTTACTTCTCAAGTTCTCAAGTTCAGCTTACAGTTCAGTACAGTTCTTACAGTTCAGTTCAGTACACGGGCACACTTTCCCCTCCGGGTTCCCTTTACTCTCTGCAGCCAGGTCTCTCCTCTCTGTGACCCCTCACTCTGTCTATGTGTCCTTCCCAGGCTGTTGACTCTCTCTTGTTCTGTTCACTTGGTTGTGTGTGACTCCGGACAGTATGGCGGTGGCTCGGACTCCTGTGAGCCCTCCGGGTTGCCACTGAGCTGCCTGTCCTTTGGGGTAGGGACCCCAACATGTAGCTGTGGTCCCCCGTCGGTTGTGTGGGGATGCCGGCTGAAACTGCGGTCCCCTCTAGAGCCGACACTCTACATCAGCCTAGCCTCCAGCAGTCCTCCCGTGTGAGGCTCTACCAGGCTCTCTTTACTGTGTCTTCAAGTATCATAGGAGGGCTACTCCGCCTGCAGTCTGGTCATCTCGGCTGTAGTTCTAGGGACCGGTATCACCGTCCCTCTCTTCCCTCACACTCCTTGGGTGCTGGCTTCGGACGTGCTTTCTCTCTGCGGCTCACACTGGCTCTGTTCAGATTCTGCGCTCCTACACCCCACTTGCCAGGACGTGTGATCCCCTTCTTTGCTGCTCAGCCTACCTCGGCCTACTGACTCCTTTCTCCTCCCCCTTCACTATTTCTACCTTCTGTCACCTGACTACGTGTGTGCCCACCCACTGCTCTAAACCCACCAACCCTCGCCTGCTTAGAGTTCCTAGGCTCCAGGTTGGGTGCTGCCCTCTACTGTACGTGGGTTGTGTGGGCGTGAGGGTGTTGGTGTTCAACTGTCGTCCTACCTGCCTGGCTGCAGTTCCCTTTGTGGCCTCCTGGATGCAGGGGCGCCACACTTGTACATAATCCCCTGTAAATATCAACCCCCTTTTCAAAGATAGGCCAAGGACACGGGATCAGGCCTGGCCGCCATTCCCATGTGACACAGTTAACCCCTTCAAAGCCTGGTACCCGAGTACCCAAAGCCTGGGCTCGAGACTGCTGCTCCTACATCGGCTGGGGAACCAGCCGGTGCTGCGTTCCGGACATCCCCTCTGTCGGGGACCTGTGCGTTGTCCGCTTCACTCATGGTGGTGCCCCCCTAGTTAACAGCTGCCAGCCGGTGCAGTTAACTTTTTCGGTAGTCGTCGGCTTTACAAGGGGAGTGGAGCACCTCGGTGATCTCCGGCAGGGTGGAGGGGCGGGGTTTATCTTCGAGCTCTTTTTGCTGCGCAGCCGTGATGCTCTTCCCGCTCTGTGGCGCAGTGATGGCAACCCGATTTTACAATTCAAGAAACAGTCAATAAAGTCTATTTTAAGCACACAGTACCCTACTTTACTGGGCACGGGATCCTGTTCGTGACGCCAGAACTAAGGCGGTCGACAGGGTAGGGGGTACTCGGATACCGGGATAGGCGGTTGCTTCGATGGGGGGGATCACGGCTGGTCGGTTCCCGGTTCCGTGCCCTGGACCCTCAGTGGTAGGGGATGGGGGTGATAATGATGGAGGGGGAAGGAATGGTATTGTGACGCCACCTGTGGTACCTGGTAATAGGGTTACCAGCGATGCGGCCGGCTGCTGAGGTGATGGAGGTGCAGCTCAGATTAGTACAGCTCCCCACAGGTGGAGCTTTACCTCAGGGCAGTGGGGCGCATGAGGGGAGTAGTAGTATCAGTCCTGCTGTGAACTCTGCAGGCGGCAGCGGGGAAGCAGGCACACACACACAATAGTCTTTGGTTTCAGTACCTTTTTACTGTTGTCCGGTAACAGGCACGGTCCAGGAGGGTAACCAGGTGTCGGTGCAGCTTGGAGCATTCACCTTGGAGAGTTGTGAGGCCTTCTCTGTTAGTGTGTGCGTCTTTTTGGGGTAAGCTCTGCCTGTAGCTGAACTTGCCACTACTTCTCCCTCTCAGGGTGCTGTTCCACAACTGACCATGAGGACCTCTCTGTGGGATTCCTATCCTCGGCTAGGTCCCACGTCCTTTAAGTTTGGATTCTTCTATTTGTTACTTCAGTCGGACTGGATCCTTCTGATCTGTCCGGACTATTCCTACTACTATATCTTATCAGTAGTTGTATACTCCGGTGTCTGGGTAACTAAAGGGTTCACAAGTCTGTTCCCTTCTTCTTGCTTCTCCCACTGGCCTCCGTCCCACTCCCTAGGGCTCAGCACAGCTGGGTCAGTGTCCCATGCACACGGTCAAGCAGTCCAGTGCCAGAGGCAGTGTGGAGCCCACTGGGATGGGGTACTCGGTACCGGACTGGGTTGCTGCTGGGGGATGTCACGGAAATCCTGATCCGGACCGTTCTCACAAGTAAAAAGGGATATGTACAATGGATTAAAGTTTGTTGTGACGCCACCCAAATCACAAATCACATATGGGAGTGAATGGGTGCTCACGGTCATGCGCAGTCAAGCGCAGCACCGTGCGTCCCCATTCTAAACATAGGGGCTTGCGCTGGCTGCACACACATGGCGATTCCCCTCCGCAGAACGCTGCGGAGGGGAACGCCAGTCTGAAACCAGCCTAACAGCACCAGTAACTTACCTGTGGCACCTAACAGGTTTTGGCAATAACTAAATCACACTTGCAGCCAGTTGACATGGATTAAAGTTGACTCAACCTCTGTCATGTGTCCTTGTGTGTACCACATTGAGCATGAAGAAAAGAAAGAAGACCAAAGAACTGTCTGAGGACTTGAGAAACCAAATTGTGAGGAAGCATGAGCAATCTCAAGGCTACAAGTTCATCTCCAAAGACCTGAATGTTCCTGTGTCTATCGTGTGCAGTGTCATCAAGAAGTTTAAAGCCCATGGCACTGTGGCTAACCTCCCTAGATGTGGACGGAAAAGAAAAATTGACGAGAGATTTCAACGCAAGATTGTGCGGATGGTGGATAAAGAACCTCGACTAACATCCAAACAAGTTCAAGCTGCCCTGCAGTCCGAGGGTACAACCGTGTCAACCCGTACTATCTGTCGTCATCTGAATGAAAAGGGACTGTATGGTAGGATACCCAGGAAGACCCCACTTCTTACCCCGAGACATAAAAAAGCCGGGCTGGAGTTTGCCAAAACTTACCTGAGAAAGCCTAAAACGTTTTGGAAAAATGTTCTCTGGTCAGATGAGACAAAAGTAGAGCTTTTTCGGCAAAGGCATCAACATAGAGTTTACAGGAGAAAAAAAAGAGGCATTCAAAGAAAAGAACACGGTCCCTACAGTCAAACATGGCGGAGGTTCCCTGATGTTTTGGGGTTGATTTGCTGCCTTTGGCACTGGACTGCTTGACCGTGTGCATGGCATTATGAAGTCTGAAGACTACCAACAAATTTTGCAACATAATGTAGGGCCCAGTGTGAGAAAGCTGGGTCTCTCTCAGAGGTGATGGGTCTTTCAGCAGGACAATGACCCAAAACACACTTCAAAAAGCACTAGAAAATGGTTTGAGAGAAAGCACTGGAGACTTCTAATGTGGCCAGCAATGAGTCCAGACCTGAATCCCATAGAACACCTGTGGAGAGATCTAAAAATGGCAGTTTGCAGAAGGCATCCTTCAAATATCAGGGACCTGGAGCAGTTTGCCAAAGGTCTAAAATTCCAGCAGAGCATTGTAAGAAACTCATTGATGGTTACCGGAAGCGGTTGATCGCAGTTATTTTGGCTAAAGGTTGTGCAACCAAGTATTAAGGCCGCTTTAACACACACAGATATCTATGTCCAACTTCTGAACAGATCTCTGGTTGCAGTGAAATCATGGACACATTGTTCCATTTTGTTGCTGTGTACAAATTTAACAATGTGTCCATGATTTCACTGCAACCAGAGATCTGTTCAGAAGTTGGACACAGATATCTGTGTGTGTAAAGTGGTCTGAGGGTGCCAATACTTTTGTCTGGCCCATTTTTGGAGTTTTGTGTGAAATGATCAATGTTTTGCTTTTTGCTTCATTCTCTTTTGTGTTTTATCATTTAACACAAATTAAATGAAGATAATAATACCAAAGAATTTGGGGGTTGCAATCATTTTCAGGAAGAAGCTGAGTAATATCTGACAGAATTGCAGGTGTGTCTGCCATATGTAGCATTGCAGCCTGTTGGTGGGTTTACACACACCAATTTATCTGTTCAATCTCTGAACCAATCTCTGAACCAATCTCTGGTTGCAGTGAAATCATGGATACATTGCTCCATTTTGTGGCTGTGTACAACATGGAACAATGTATCCATGATTTCACTGCAACCAGAGATTGGTTCAGAGATTGAACAGATAAATTGGTGTGTGTAAACCCACCATGTGGCTTGTTGCTAGAGTTGCTGTCTGCAATGCAAGTGGTTGTGTGTATGAATCCCAGGGAAGTGTACACTTTAAGGTACCTTCACACGCAGCAATATTGCTAGGCAATTTCACAGGCAATTTGCTGGTTGCAGTGAAATCATGGACACATTGTTCCATTTTGTACACAGCAACAAAATGGAACAATGTATCCATAATTTCACTGCAACCAGCAAATTGCCTGTGAAATTGCCTAGCAATATTGCCGCGTGTGAAGGTACCTTTAGAGGGAACCTGTCACCAGGTTTTTGCCATCCCATCTGAGAGAAGCATAATGTAGGCTAGGGTCACATTTCCGTTTTGACCCTAGCCTACAACAATCCGGTTTTAACTTAGAACTTTTTCCAGCACCGCATAGCGTTACCGCTATGCGGTGCTGGAAAACGCAGTCCCTAGTTACCCTATGTTTACCTTAACTACCTGTCACACAGGCAGCTGCTTGGAGTGCGCTTTACAGTGCCGCACAGGAAAAGCAAATCACCAATCGATTATCAGAATTATCACAACATTGTAAAAAACAATACTTATATCATATTAAAATCACCACCAGGATCATATCTTCATTGCGTAGACCTTACCTAATCTTCCAAATAAAAAAGCCAAGAAGCCAGCGCTGCCTAAGGTTAGCACGCAATACAAAAAGTGCATGTGCACATAATTTCTAACTGTACTTTAAACTGAGACATTTGGCAAACAATTGATCAATTCTTTGAGCTACCCCGCCACGTCACGGCATTCTCAGATGGGGCAGTCCTACTCTACATTTTTTAATTCGCTGTGCCATTACGGCCTCCTGAATGCATTAAAAGCAGAACCATATCAAATGCACACGTACCTGAAGCATTACTGAACTACTCCCATAGCGCCAGATCTAGGCCGCTGTACATACATACAGCGGCCATACCCTGCCCATAGGCTCTGCTTGATTGTTGCACATGTGTTTGGGCCTGTTCTACCCTCATCCATGGTTGTTGGTAGGCAGTGTGGGGGTCAGATCTGATAATGTCCGGATGTCATGTCCGGACCTGGTCTGCCTTTATCTGCGCCATGGGAGTAGTTCAGTAATGCTTCAGGTACATGTGCATTTGATATGGTTCTGCTTTTAATGCATTCAGGAGGCTGTAATGGCACAGCGAATTAAAAAATGTAGAGTAGAACTGCCCCATCTGAGAATGCCGTGACGTGGCGGGGTAGCTCAAAGAATTGATCAATTGTTTGCCAAATGTCTCAGTTTAAAGTACAGTTAGAAATTATGTGAACATGCACTTTTTGTATTGCGTGCTAACCTTAGGCAGCGCTGGCTTCTTGGCTTTTTTATTTGTTATAGGTTTGTGGCTGACCACCATTTTTTGCCGTGTGCGCTTGGTTGTGCATGCCATTCTATCTGTCTTTAATGTGATTGATCTAGGCCACTGTACATACATACAGCGGCCATACCCTGCCCATAGGCTCTGCTTGATTGTTGCACATGTGTTTGGGCCTGTTCTACCCTCATCCATGGTTGTTGGTGGGCAGTATGGGGGTCAGATCTGATAATGTCCGGAAGTCATGTCCGGACCTGGTCTGCCTTTATCTGCGCTGCTTTTCTGGCGCCATGGGAGTAGTTCAGTAATGCTTCAGGTACGTGTGCATTTGATATGGTTCTGCTTTTAATGCATTCAGGAGGCCGTAATGGCACAGCTAATTAAAAAATGTAGAGTAGAACTGCCCCATCTGAGAATGCCGTGATGTGGCGGGGTAGCTCAAAGAATTGATCAATTGTTTGCCAAATGTCTCAGTTTAAAGTACAGTTAGAAATTATGTGAACATGCACTTTTTGTATTGCGTGCTAACCTTAGGCAGCGCTGGCTTCTTGGCTTTTTTATTTGTTATAGGTTTGTGGCTGACCACCATTTTTTGCCGTGCGCGCTTGGTTGTGCATGCCATTCTATCTGTCTTTAATGTGATTGATCTAGGCCGCTGTACATACATACAGCGGCCATACCCTGCCCATAGGCTCTGCTTGATTGTTGCACATGTGTTTGGGCCTGTTCTACCCTCATCCATGGTTGTTGGTGGGCAGTGTGGGGGTCAGATCTTATAATGTCCGGATGTCATGTCCGGACCTGGTCTGCCTTTATCTGCGCTGCTTTTCTGGCGCCATGGGAGTAGTTCAGTAATGCTTCAGGTACGTGTGCATTTGATATGGTTCTGCTTTTAATGCATTCAGGAGGCCGTAATGGTACAGCGAATTAAAAAATGTAGAGTAGGACTGCCCCATCTGAGAATGCCGTGATGTGGTGGGTAGCTCAAAGAATTGATCAATTGTTTGCCAAATGTCTCAGTTTAAAGTACAGTTAGAAATTATGTGCACATGCACTTTTTGTATTGCGTGCTAACCTTAGGCAGCGCTGGCTTCTTGGCTTTTTTATTTGTTATAGGTTTGTGGCTGACCACCACTTTTTGCCGTGCGCTTGGTTGTGCATGCCATTCTATCTGTCTTTAATGTGATTGATCTAGGCCGCTGTACATACATACAGCGGCCATACCCTGCCCATAGGCTCTGCTTGATTGTTGCACATGTGTTTGGGCCTGTTCTACCCTCATCCATGGTTGTTGGTGGGCAATGTGGGGGTCAAATCTGATAATGTCCGGATGTCATGTCTGGACCTGGTCTGCCTTTATCTGCACTGCTTTTCTGGCGCCATGGGAGTAGTTCATTAATGCTTCAGGTACGTGCGCATTTGATATGGTTCTGCTTTTAATGCATTCAGGAGGCCGTAATGGCACAGCGAATTAAAAAATGTAGAGTAGGACTGCCCCATCTGAGAATGCCGTGACGTGGCGGTGTAGCTCAAAGAATTGATCAATTGTTTGCCAAATGTCTCAGTTTAAAGTACAGTTAGAAATTATGTGCACATGCACTTTTTGTATTGCGTGCTAACCTTAGGCAGCACTGGCTTCTTGGCATTTTTACTTACCTAATCTTCCATATGCTCTGATTGTGCCCAGTGTCTCTGAGCACCATATTAACTGTCTCCAACCAGCTAGCTATGCACTGTGGCCATCATGAAATCACCAACCAATCATTAGCAATGTTGTGCTGTAAGCATGGGAATAATCCACCTCGTGTTTCCACTGTCACGCCTCCTAGATGTCATCATCCAATCTCCTATTCCGTTCACTGCGTGTCATCTCCAAGGCTGATTCTCATTTGACCGCCATTGCACATGCGCCGGCGTCCGGATCCAATTGGCTTGTTGCCTGCTGCATCATCAATGTTGCTTAGACCTGATAGGTCAAGATAAAAGTCTCTCAAGTCATTGTGCGCGGTGCCTGTACTCAATATACGCACCATCTCTTTTCTTGTGAACCATGGATTAACTCCTAGCGTTCCAGTGCAAATATTTATACTTAAGTCATCAATTATCCCACAAATTACAAATACCACCCAAACTTCACATAGTTCTTAGTAACAGAAGCTAAGAGACATCACAACGCCTCATATTATCCAGATCTTAATTTTTTCTTTCAGTTATCAAATCTGCACCTATCCAATTTATTCCTCAAGATTAGTGCTACCACGCTCCTACCTATCTTATATCTATGTCCAAAGAGCATCCACTTGTAATAAACAAACTTAAATTTATGGCGCCCCACAAGTGTAGCGACCGGTGGTAAGGCCGCGGGTGTGTGTGTATGATCTTTCTCAACAGAATCCCCATACTCAGGTTTAACCGATAATAACATTTCTTTACTGTAAAACATATTTATCTCACAGTCAACCGAACTATATGCGCACTTGTATATATTAGAGTCTCTGAATCTTCACTTCTTCCGGGTACGCAGCAAGAAAAGAAAACACAACAATGAAGGTATCTTTCCCTAACATTCCCTAAAATCACGTACCAGTCTTATCACAGAAGAAGATGTCGCTCCCACGTAGCAGGCCTGGGATCTCCTCACTCTTCTTTGGTCTCCTTCTGCAGGTAACAGTCTGTCTCTCCCAGTCTCAGGCACACAGATCAGGAGAAGGGAGATCACAGCAGCACAAATGGCTCCCTTATGTAGGTCACGGCCCCTGCACAAGCACTCTGGGTGCACGGCGGGCAAGGTTTTGCAGAGCAGCCAGAGTCACAGCACCAAAGTCCAGTGGCCCAGGATCAGTCACAGGGGCTTCTGCGGGGTGATTTTTCCGGCAAGGTGTTGCAAAGTAGCCCTCTTTCAACAGACATCCACAAGCAGATGTTCTCTTGTTCAACTCTGTGTCTGTACTGATCTCCCGCCCTCTCTCCTCCTCAGCACATGGCTGTTGGGGGAGGGGAGCAGCAATCAATGCTGTTTTTTTTTTCTCTCTGCAGTCATTTCAGCAATTGTCCACAAGGGGGCAGTGGCGGACTGTGCACAGCTCATTTCAATTTCAATAATACAATCTGAATTGTACACCTCATTACATACCCCCCCACTTAAAGGTTGACAGTCCCTGTCAACAACCATCGGCTCCAAGGCAGTGATGGCCGTTGATATCATAGGGATTGCTCTCCGGCGGAGTAGGGACCTCTGTCGGGGGAAACCGTCATCCCCCCGTTCACCTTCGCTCCCTTGTTCAGGGCTCACAATATCTCCAATAAACTCAGTCACATTTTCTACCCGGGGAGAGTAGGATCGCCGGCGGTAGCGGCGCCGGTTGGGGGCAAATCTGCTTCCTTTAACGGGAACACCCCCGGGACCGGTGACGTCGGCGGCCTCTGTACCCTTCTCTCCCTTCACAACATCAAACTGTACCACCTCCCCATCACCAACGCTGCGGAGGCACTTACGAGGATTGTTACGCTTTATGGCAGTCTGATGTACAAACACGTCCTCCATTGTGTCATTCCTGCTGATGAAGCCATACCCATCGCGGACATTAAACCACTTCACCGTCCCCTGGACCCGAGTGGCCAGGACTTGCTTATCGGTCTGGCTCTGTCTCTTCACACCCTTTTCCCTGATCTCCCCTGCCGAGCGAACCGCTTTGGCTGGGGCGTCTAGTTTAAAGGTGGCTGCTGTTGTGGGGCATGGCTTGCTGGTTCTAGTATATCGGACCACGGGTGGAGGATGCGGACAACGGTTTGCCCTATGGCGGGGGTCGCCGCATGTCCAGCACCTTCCCATAGGCCGACTGGGTTGCTGTCTCGCTTGCCTGTCCGCCTGTTGGTCTAGCCTGAGCTGTAGCTGCAGTATCTGTTTCTGCAACTCTGCTACTATCTGCTTCAATTCTTCCGTGTCACTGCTCGGACTGCTGGCACCGGATATGGACCTGCAGGCCGTAGTATAAGTCTGGTTATAAGCTACTACCGGGAGGAGATTCTGTTGATCACACATCCTGCCGACTACGCCAGATGTAGCGACCGGTGGTAAGGCCGCGGGTGTGTGTGTATGATCTTTCTCAACAGAATCCCCATACTCAGGTTTAACCGATAATAACATTTCTTTACTGTAAAACATATTTATCTCACAGTCAACCGAACTATATGCGCACTTGTATATATTAGAGTCTCTGAATCTTCACTTCTTCCGGGTACGCAGCAAGAAAAGAAAACACAACAATGAAGGTATCTTTCCCTAACTTTCCCTAAAATCACGTACCAGTCTTATCACAGAAGAAGATGTCGCTCCCACGTAGCAGGCCTGGGATCTCCTCACTCTTCTTTGGTCTCCTTCTGCAGGTAACAGTCTGTCTCTCCCAGTCTCAGGCACACAGATCAGGAGAAGGGAGATCACAGCAGCACAAATGGCTCCCTTATGTAGGTCACGGCCCCTGCACAAGCACTCTGGGTGCACGGCGGGCAAGGTTTTGCAGAGCGGCCAGAGTCACAGCACCAAAGTCCAGTGGCCCAGGATCAGTCACAGGGGCTTCTGCGGGGTGATTTTTCCGGCAAGGTATTGCAAAGTAGCCCTCTTTCAACAGACATCCACAAGCAGATGTTCTCTTGTTCAACTCTGTGTCTGTACTGATCTCCCGCCCTCTCTCCTCCTCAGCACATGGCTGTTGGGGGAGGGGAGCAGCAATCAATGCTGTTTTTTTTTTCTCTCTGCAGTCATTTCAGCAATTGTCCACAAGGGGGCAGTGGCGGACTGTGCACAGCTCATTTCAATTTCAATAATACAATCTGAATTGTACACCTCATTACATAAGCAACCTCAATCCCATAATCAATGAGGCAATGTAATGTCTCCACAGCATCTCATTTTTTTACATTTTTTTTTACAAAAGATAGTGACATACATGAGTATTCCCCATCTAAATCATTAGTATCACAGTGGAACAACCAACTCAGCTTCAGCTTGATCTTTGTTGACAAGATCCTGTTACAAATTATGGTTCAGGGTGGTCTAAATAAAGGATCAAATTAAAAACAATGTTAAAAATCGACAGTTGTCAGCAAGAATAGTCACCGACTGTCTCAACGTCTTATCTGAGCAGACAACCCCTTTGATCGTATTCCATGTTGAG